>CACTHL010000784.1:1187500-1787500 GCA_902712375.1 Dioscorea dumetorum
TGGAAGCCGTGAACCCGATGAACGGCTCAGAACTCGCCAGCGTGGACCCGATGAACGGCGGTGATGATGCCAACAACGATCATGGGAAGCGTGAGTTTGTATGCTTGCCAGATCTTAACATGTCGGCGGAGGAGGTGGATCGGTGGGAACTGGCGGCGGCGGCGGCGCAAGCGAGGAAACGAAGGCGCGAGATTTGTAGACAAAAAAAGCTCCTCGGCGGCTGCCGCCATCGCCGCCGGCGGAGAACACCTTCCCCGGCTTCGTATGAGGTATAAGGTAGCCCATTTGACCTGATGATGACATGTAATGTTACTTTATTCAATATATTTCCTTAATAGGTCCCGTGATTTTTGGAGATTTTGTTCTTCCCTTTTTCTTTTTTTGTTATTTAATAATAATAAATATGTTTTTTTTTTAATTTAAGAAAAAAATTAAAGAAAATGTTACGTAATAGAAGGGTTTTCCACTATTTCACTGATTATAATTATTATTAAATTACCATCTAATGATAGCTGAGTGGTAAACCGTTTGGCTTCCATTGTCAGAGTTTAGCATGATTGGGTGTTTGTGTGATTTATTTACTTTTTCTTTTTAAAAAAGTGTTAGTTATTAATAAGATATTATATGTTGTACATTTGACGCGAAGGTGAGTGATTATTGGGATATTATGGCGCACATAATTACAAGAGTGAGAACGAGTCAAACTGTTTTGTTTTCTTTTCTTTAAAAATTATCTTTTATTGAAAATATAAATATTTATTGCCAAAAAGAATTGCAAATAAAGGCTGAGTTTTTTTAAAAACTTTATGAAAAAAACTACCTCTCACTAGTATTATCATGTATACTGTATTTAAGTCAATTTTAATGGATGATTTTTCTCAAATTATTACTATTATTTGATAAATACGGACAACTTTAATTCTTGAGTGGAGAGGAATTTGATTAAATTTAGAGAGGAATGAAATGTCACTCTTTGTTGGAGTAACCCCTCCGATTCTCATGTTCGCATTTTTTTACAGAGTCACTTAACCATCTCTTGTAGTTTTATGCATTTCTCAATTTTGTTTGGCACAACAACAATGGTTGTTGTGTATTCAATTTATTGAAAAACTTAAAATTAAGTTCCACATAAAAAGTTTATGAGGAATAGTACAATTTTGAGATTTAAATTAAAGTTATTTTAATAAAACGAACTCTTCTTTTACTTTAGATCATAGTCATTCTTGTTGCAGGGCATTTCCAAAACATCAAAACAAAAAGTTGTTCTTTGTGAGAACACACTTAAAAACAAGATTAAGCAAAGATTTAAATAAAAACCAAAGATTTAATTTCCAGTTTTATTTTATTTTCCTTTTGGGACAAAGATTGATATTCATTGTTATTCCAAAGAAACAATAAATTAAAACCATTAATAACAATAAATTTATATAAAATTTTAGTTATGCCAGGTGCCTATAATTTCATTGATAAGCACAATATAAATTATAAATAAAAAAGGTCACCTTTGTCCAATACAACAGTTATAAACACACAAATAATTTCCATATTCAATTCTTTAAATTAATTTTTCATATTTTTGCATGTAATTCTAAATTAAGGTCTGAATCCAATCGAAACATTTTTATGATAAATAAATGGTACATTGGAGGTTTTGATATATAATTTTAATTGGTATAACTTTCACTTGATAAAGAAGAGAGTTACCATAATTCCATTGCGAAAATATTACACTAAATATTTTTTTTTTCTAATGATGAAATATAAATAAATCACGTCAAACATACACATATATTGGATTTAATATGTCAATACACATACACACTCAGCCGCTCAAATTTGAATACGATTCTTCTTATGCAAACCGTTGCTAAAAGACTATGAAATCATGATAATATATTAATAATAATGTAAATTAAGATGTAATAAATGATAAAAAGAATGGCCGTGACTCATGAGAAATGAATCACTGCCTCGAGATTGACATGGCATCTGGATTTGATTAAAGGTGATTATTGTTCCACGTGTCCATAGAGATTCCTTGTAACAAAGCTGTGACCTGGGGCCCACAATAGTAATCCAAATCCTCGAACTTCTCCACGACATCCCGAATTGGGGGTGAAAGGCGGAAGCTTTTTAGGGCTCGTAGTGGGCTAGGGTTTCGAAATTGCTCGAATGGATCGATGGACGAGTCTCCATTGCTCTCCCGATACCTCTTGCGCCGATTCAAGGTCGGTAATGGCACTCGCCTGTTGCTCTGTTTTTCCAAATCACTATCAATTTGTTTTTTTTTTTTTTTTTTTTTATATTTCAAGCACCTCCGTCTGTGATGTAAGTCTGTTGATTTTTACTGCTAAAATTTTGGAGTTATGCGTTCAAATTCTCGTAATTGCTTAAGTTCACTATTCCAGATGACATAATCGTAGGATTACTGTTTTTTCCGCTTGATTTTTGAAAGGGATTTCAAGCGGTGATCTTTGAATTTTGGCTCTTGGGCACTGGATTTAGGTCCTAGTACAGAGTGTATACTGAGTTTCTCTATCTAAATTTGTAGAGTAAAATCAGATTTAGTGAATCAGAAAGTTTATGATTTGTTCCCGATGCCTAATTTTGGATATGTGATTAGGTTTTATATGAGAATAATATAACAGATTTAGTACTTTAAATGAGTGAATATTACTTATTCATCAAACTTAAGAGCTCAGTACTCCATTATGTATTTGTGGGGTTGCTGATGGTCGTGGTCATACCATGCTAGAATGGAAAAGATTTTTTGGTGCTTCTATTGCTTGTTTAATTTTGATTTGTTACCAATATGATTGCTATTTGCATTCTGTCACCTGATTTGGTTCTTTAAGAATGAAATTTGCTTGCTTTCTTCTGAAATTAGATTTTGTGTCAAGGTAATCATTTTTAATTGTCTTTACAGTAGCAAGGTGCAACAAGAAGTTAAAGACTCCATGGCTGTGCGAAAAGGGCAGAAAGCTGACCGTGAAAAATTGAGGAGGGAACGGCTAAATGAACAATTTTTGGAGTTGGGAAAGGTTCTAGGTAAATTGCATTTATATCTATTTCGAGTTTGAAAGGAATATACTTAAGAGTTTTATGGCACTTGGCATCTCAATTTTCTTTCCCGTCAATGATGTTGTAAAACAAGGGTTCTTTTTTCACTTGCAGACCCTGAACGTCCGAAAAACGACAAGGCAACTGTCCTAACAGATGCAATTCAAATGCTCAAGGACTTGACTGCTCAAGTCGACAGGTTGAAAGCTGAATATATGACACTCTCTGAAGAATCAAAGGAGGTAACATGTGCTATTTAAACCAGTAGTTGCTTGAACTAAATTGAATTAGTTCTTATCTTTACTTACATTCGAGCGCAATTACTTGTGTTGTTCTTGTAGCTGACCCAAGAAAAAAATGAGCTCAGAGAAGAAAAGGCAAAGATTAAATCCGAAATTGATAATCTCAATGCTCAGTATCAACAGAGGCTCAGGGTAATGTTTCCCTGGGGTGCAATGGACCATTCAGTCATAATGGGTCATCCGCCATCATACCCATTTCCGATGCCTGTTCCGATTGCCTCTGGTCCAATTGCTATTCATCCACCTATATCGCCTTACCATTACTTCCGTGGTCAGAATCCTGGAGCTTATCCTGCATATTCTACTACTTCCAATCACCAAGGTGACCAGCCATCTAACCAACCAAATAACCCAAATCCACAGCCGAGCAGTGAACAATCGCATGACACAACCAAGAAGGATTGTGGCAGCAAATTGTCAGATCATACACAAAGTGATGCAGACAGAAGAGAAGATTTTAGTGATGTCCCGACAGAATTGGAGCTTAAGACTCCTGGATCTACTGCCCTGTCTTCTCTTTCACAAGGTGCACATGATCAGGTGCGTTCCCATATTATTTTTGTTTTACAAGAATCCTTTAATCTTGGGTATATGATCTTTCAATGAAGCTTATTTGTTCTATTCTTCGTTATTCTGATTCACATGAAATATTGGTTTGAGTTTTGAATAATCTGTTTAAGTTTTGACGCATTGGTTCCATCATAATGCAGGAATTGTCTTCTGAAGGAAGAGAAGGGAAGAAATCGCCATGCCGGAAAAAGTGTGTTTCCTCAGAAGGGAGCACTCCAGGCAGTTGTTCTTCTTCCTGTAATCTGCTTGAAAGCTCTTCTTGCAGTGGAGGAGATGGCTCTGTAGCCAACCAGTAAAAGTGTTGTCGAAACTACTGAGCTTCAGGATCGGTACTGCATGCTTATTGTTCCAAGAGTGAAGTGTGATGAAATACTGAGACAATCATCTAAAGGGGTGTGAAGATGCACAGATGAACTCAATCAAAGAATGAGCAGCTGAAGAAATATAGATAGACTTTTGTAGAATATCAGTGTATGTATTATAAGAGATGTTTAGCTTTGGAAGCGATTTATCAGACTTTGATTCTTTCCGAGAGAGAGAGAGATCAAATGGATTATAAGTAATGCCAAGAAGTATCCGTTGTTAATTTACTTTCACGGTCTGCAATTCAAGGGCACATTACATTTCTGTGAAGTTCCGGCAATAAAAAGATTGTACATCATCCAGATTCCCTTCTTGAACATTTAAAATCAAGATGATTATCTAATACTTGCGCATTAGACAACTCCGGCAGGAAGTCGCAGCACAAGCTGACCGCCGACAAAACTGTCAAAATCAAATAGCAAATATAGAATGATGTTCCATGAGTCCAAATGATGATGTTTCTCAAAAGAAAGATGCAGAATTTCTGCCTCACCTCTTCATATAATAGTAACAGAAGTCCGCCAGGATGAATGTTTGGACTATTTCTGAAAGAATAACCATAGAAGGCCACAATCCGTGGCCTAAAGCAGTCAACAGGAGGCCCCGGGTATCTAAGACCTGCATGACAGACCAGTCTTAATTTAACACTAACCAATAACTCTGATCTCTGCAACGGTCTACATCTTAATCGTGCAAAACGGTTAAACAAAAAATTACAACAAAAAAAAAAATTTTGAAATTTCATTTTGAATAAAAGGTGAGCATGTATAATTTCACTGGGAAACCATATTGGATAGATATGCCGGTTCAAGAGTGTAGTTCATATATAAAAGAAGAATAATATCTTTGGTACAAAAGAAAGGAGATGGATCAGAGTAATGCAAACATCAATTCCAACCATAAGCATTTTTTTATTTTAAAAATGTGGACAAACTACAGACTCAATCTCTAAGTTGAAAGGGAAATAAAACACCAACTGTCCTATTATTTATAGGTGTGTAGTTAAACATATGCATCTAACTTGTTTCTCATTTAAGAACGATAATAGAGCTCTTGTTGCATTTATTATATAATTCACCACCTAAAAGTCTAGCAACTAGCAAAGAATGTGCAAAGTATAATTAGATAGTTATTTGTGTGCCAATAAGAAGTAGGACATCTAAATATTAGATGATGAATAGTTGAATACAAGTCAACTCAAACCAGACCTGAAGGACCCAGTGTGCACAACTCAAAAACCTTGCAATCCCAAGAGCAAACACATAGTGAGCTGTGAACGGTTCAACAATCTGTCAAGAAAGGTTAGAAGCAATCAGGATGCAGCGAAACAAATAATAGGACAATAAGAAAAAAGTAAAAAACACGTAATCATTTCTCAATGCATACCTTTGTGTTCTGCATCAAGCGCAACTGGGGTAGCACTGAAACGGATTCCAGATAAACACAGAAGGCCCATAAAATACGGCTCACAAGATTATACAAGGTCGTGGTGGGATGGACAGCAAGGGCAAATATAGCACAAGGCGCAACCTGTCAGAAATGAATATAAGTACTGCTATACGATAACAAGCTATCTCGAAGATCGAAGAACATGCTTAAAGTCTATCAATCATGGCCACAAATCTAGCCGTTTTTAACAGTTAGCGATTCAGATAGATGTATCATTCGCATTCCCATTATACCAAGTCTAACACAGAAGGGGAACTGATCCTCACCACATAGTAAATGGGTATGGTGTCCTTATCTTCCATGTAACTGGACCTCAATTTGAATCTTATCATATAAATAACCCACAAAGTAGTCACTAGAGAAGCAGAGTCCAGTAGTGTAT
The DNA here is from genome assembly GCA_902712375.1 of Dioscorea dumetorum. NCBI lineage: Eukaryota > Viridiplantae > Streptophyta > Magnoliopsida > Dioscoreales > Dioscoreaceae > Dioscorea > Dioscorea dumetorum. The sequence goes on from CACTHL010000784.1 coordinate 1,193,627, forward strand.
GTATGTCGTATTCTATGACAAAACTGCAGTACAATCTAACTGCTAGAAATAAAGCAGTTAGCTCTTGAGACCTGAGTGAGAGTCCTGCAAAAATTTTAATTGTTGCATTAGATTAATAAAAAGAGAACAAACAGTCAACGAAAAAAATAAATCTTTTACAAAAGTGCATGTCAATGAATAAAGGCCCTTGTGCAAATAAATGCAAACACATGAAGGATGCCAACACATTTGTGTCACTGGTTATCTTTAGCTTATACAAATTAAAAAATTAACATGAAATAACAGGTTCATTTGAAATCCAAGTACAGAGAACTCATGTTCAAAGAATTATCATGCTAACCTTCAGAATAATACCAATACTGATTGGAGAAGTTTAACATGGAATGAAAATATAGACTCTTGCATCATCCAGTTAAAATTACCAAATTTTCAACTGCTAAATACATAGATGCGTCATATTACACGAATAACCAAGAAATACTTCATTGTAGGAAGTTATTGTCAGTATTTGATTTATGACTGGATGCAAAATAAAAAATCACAATAAAACTATATCAATGTGCACAGCTTCACTCTTGCAATAACTCATTATCTCCATAATCAGTAAAATTTCCAACTTTCTCAAAGCAATAAATATCCCTATATATATATATATATATATATATAATATATATATATATATATATAATCAAAGAAAATCAAGCAAATCATAAATCAACATGGTCACTCATTTTCACAATCAGCAAAAATTTCAACTTTTTCGCATATATAGAACAAACACAAGATCAAAGAAAACCAGGTGAAATCCAGGATACCAACCAGCACAAGTCCTCTCCTTGGTGAGCTTATAGATGAGAACAGAGATCCCAATGGCGTGGCAAGCCTCGGCGGCGACGAAGAGGTTATCGTGGTCATGGATGATGAAACGGATGAGCACTAGAGCCGCCATTCCCATCACCACAGCGAGGAAAGCCTTCACCTTGGGCGGCTGCCTCTGCACCCACGCCATCACTGCCCTCACCGTCCGTTTCGACCCCTTCATCGTCTCCGCTTCGATCGACTGATTCCACACTCTAGGGTTTCGTTGAAATCCCTTTCTTTTTCTCACTCTCTCTCCTTTTTTTTAAAAAAAAACAATTCAGATAAAAATAAATAAATAAATAAATAAAGGAGTCTTCTTCATTTGTTATCTCATAAATAATTAAGTAGTTGAAATTTTAGACCGTCAGAATTGGAATTTCATTTTTCTGATAATTTGTTTATATTTTTAAAAAATAATTAATTTATATAATTAGATAGGATTAGATGGGTTGATGACCTATATATTATTCTATCTAAAAGTTTGATTTATAAATTTTTAATTGACATGGCTATATATTTTTCCCACCTTTTTTTTCTCTTTTTTTAATTAATTTTAGAAAATAAAAAAATCAATAAAAGCTTTGGAGTGCTTGTAATCTTCGTCATTTGTTATATAATAAATAATTGAGTAGTTAATTAACTAATTAATTTATATAATTAGATAGGATTGGATGGGTAGATGACCTTTATTATTCTACCTAAAACTTTGAATTTTATATTTTTAATTAACATTGTTATATATGTTTTTCCCATAATATAATTTGAAAATTAAATTATAGAAAATTTTCAAAATAAGAAATATTTTTAAACAAAAAGGATATATATATATATATATATATATATATATATATATATATATATATATAAACAAGGTAAAGCTCTAGAAAAATCTTAAAAGCATGGTAACTCTTGTGATTCAAAAGATGCAAGTGGACTCCTTTAGAAGACTTCACTACCACTGTCTTTTTTAAAAATAAAAAATAAAAAATAAAAAAAAAAAGTTTTCCCACACATGAAAATCCCTGTAAATATTAGTTATTACGTATATATTTTCCATAAAATTGAATTATATGTATGTAATTATGATTATTACAAACAAATAAAAACAAAATATAACATTACAACAATACTAAATATAAGAAAAAAAAACAATATAAAAGTTTGGATAAACAAACAAACAAATAAAAAATATTAGTGTCACTCAAAATACAGGAGTTAAGAGCGGATCATCCATCCTAGATGACAATAGAGTGAACTAAAGGCTAAAACATCATGAAAAAAATTGGATACTTTTTTTCTTTTTAAAAAAAAAAAATATGGAGCTCTATATATATACTTTACGGAAGCAGAATTCAGACTAGGTCAATTTTTTTGAGCTGATATCTTTGTATATATAAAAAATAAACATCATAAAAAAATTTATTTTTGGACTTTTTTTACGGAAGAGAAATGTCAAATATATATATATATATATAGAGAGAGAGAGAGAGGGGGTAAGTAAATAAATTATTGTTTATCAGAAATATTAATTTGAGAGTAGTTATTATTTATATGAATACCGTATAATGTTATATATATATATATATATATATATATATATATGATAAATTCAGAGTTTTTTTTTCTCAATGGCAAGCACACAAATCTCCATCCATGGCTGGTAGGTGATGGACGGCTCTACTCTTTGACCACCTTCTCTCTCTCTCTCTCTCTCTCTCTCTCTCTCTCTCTCTCTGCTTTCATATCTATCCCATCTTTCTCAAAAGCAAAAAAGATTTAGAGCTTTCACGAGATACCCACACTCTTTGATCTCATGAAGCAGTTGATTTCAAGGCTATAAAAGGAAAACAATATGAAAGGGGAGCAAGTGAAGATCAAGTATCACTCCTTTTGCTTTCTTTTTTTCTTTTATTTATATTTTAATTGTTTCTTCTCATTGCTTTGTTTTCTTTGGTTTTTTAGTTGTCAGAAATCACTGAAAATGGCTTCTGGTCTCAAGAAGGATGATGTTGTGATATTGAGGCTTGATGGTGAAGAACTCGAGGAATTCAGTCAAAGTCCAAGTTTTGATTCACAAATGCTTTCCATTTTCAATGAGATGGAATGTAATAACAGTACTGTGTCTCTGAATAACTGCATTTTAATGGCTTTGGAAAAACTCACTGTTGATCATGGAATGCCTCCAGTTTCTGATTCTTGGGTAATTTTAATTCAATTCGTTCTCATCATTATTATTATTATTATTATTCTTACTATTTTGTTAATTAATTGATTCATGCATTCATTTTAATTGGAATTATATTTTTTTTTTTTCTTTTTTCAGGTTTACAGTAATGTTGTAGAACCAGCTCTTCAATCAGTGTCAAGGGATGATAAGTTTGCACCAGTTTCTGAAGAGATTTTCTTGGAAGAACTCAGGAAAGTTGTGAATAAAATCCACAAAAAACTCCAAGAAAAACCTTTAATTATTGCTCACAGTGAGACCAACATTGATGGAAGTGGGATCAAGAAATTGTTATCTGATAAGAATGAACTAAGAAAGGTCATATAATCTTTATTATTCATATATCTGTGTTCATTTTATCATTCACTCATTCACTAAATTTGATTATTTGCATTGTAGACGCTGGATTTGGTTTGGAAGGATTTAACCAAAGATGAAAATCATAAAAAATCGGTGTTTCTTCGGGCGGCACTCGGCCGAATTTCTGAATTAACAGAGCTGCCTTCTTGCTGTGCAATTGATCAGGTTTCAGAAATCAAAATTCCTGCAAGTTCTTGAAATTATTTACCTGAAATTATTTATTCTTGATGAATTGCAGTAAAACTTTTGCAGATTGATGCTGTGCTGAATGCTTATGAAAAAAACATGATTAATGAAGAAGTGTTCAAGGAGACAATGACAGACATTCTTGGAAAAATTATGCAGCAATTGGATAGAAATCCAATCATCATCACATCAAATTCAGTGGTTCATGAACCGATGAATTCTTCGTCAAACTTGAATTCTCCATTATCACTGTCTGAAAGTGAGTGAATTTGTATCAATAACAATACAAAATTCTTCAATAAACATAACTTTTAAATATTATAAGTTACAGCATCTGCATCGTATCGACATTATTCTCTTCCAATGCAAGAATAAAGGGAAAACATTAGGGAAAAATACAAAAGTTATCATGTAACAGAGAACCTATGGGTCGTGGTTATTTCTACACCACATTGACAGCTTCATTATCTGTTATCTGGGATGATCGTGCCGTTCTTCTCTGTTTATGTTTAACAATAAGTGAGACTGCCGAGTATTTGATAGTTATTGGTTTCCATTGCAAGCTTCACTGTTGTTGCAAATCCTAGTCCCACTCAAAATATAACCACCAAAACCACTCATCTGCATTTGCGGGTGAGTGCGAGAAGGGAGAACCTGCATATTATAATCGGGTTAATGCAAACTCAAAGAACCTCGATTCTTATTAACCGTGAAAATCAAGCTATTTTCTAACTTGATTAATTATTGAATGAACAAGAAATTACGATCAAGCATGGATCTCTACCTTCCACAAAAACAACAGAAAAAGGTCTGGTTGGCATATACAACAGATTAGGAAGGACCGAAATAAATTGCGTTTAAAACTCAAATATTTCAGCCAGAATACGAGCCAAATTCTACACAGGCAACAGAACAGCATATAACTTGGACAAGCATGGCAAAGTTGCCAATGTTATTTAATATTTGGCAAGAATCTATGGATTTGATTTTGATTTTGATTTTGATTATAAGAAATAAGCTGCACGAACATCTATAAATGAAGATGCATATGGGATACCTGATATTCTCGTAACCAAGGCTCTGAAATTTGCAATCCTATTGCCATTTTTGATGATTGTAATTTGTGCATGCATGTTGCAAGAGGCTGCACATTACAAATGAAAACAGGGGCTCTTCCACTTTCACTATTGGAATAGAATTGCTAGAAAGGTATGCATGCATATCACAAATGATGAAGCATACATGTCATATAGTTTTAAATCACCTGAAGGTATTGATGATAAATTGCAAAGGGTGCAGAATACGACAAAAGAGGTAGAAGTTTTTGAACTATGCTATCCACCTCCAACTCAGGCGCAGCAACAATTAAGCTGCACAAAAAATGTGACCTGTTAACTTCACATAGAAATTACAAGAAAAAATTATGCAATCCAGTTTAAACTTACCTATTAAAACCCTTCTCCTTCCACATCTTGATGGCATCAGGTGATGCCTGCTTTCCCGGATTAACTGATTTATAAGTTATGGAAGGATTGTTCTCATGCAAACCTTCTTGCGCTGAAGACATTGTTTCTTTGGTGTTACCTAATTCTTCATCAAGTGAAGAATTATCATTTTGCAAAGGCTGATCTTCCTGTATCGGTGTGGAACCTGTTGATGGATCACATTTAGTCAACGACTCTCTCCCAGTTATAGACTGGTTTCCTGTAGGGTGATCACTTGCATGCGTTTTGCTACCTTCCTCATCAATGCTTTGAGCAGAGCAGAGATGAGAGTAAGAAGCTTGAACAATCCTGCAGTGGTGACAAATGATATAAATTATACCCAAAATTTTCAGAGACTCAGCAAAAAGATGGAGTTATGAAAAGAGCATCAAATGCATCCAATGTTGCTAATAAGTTATACTTCAGACAAGTTCATAAAACTGGAAATTTAAGAGAGAATATATAAAATGCAAGTTGATCGGTATCACTCCATTAAACCAATACAAAAGAGGGGGAAAATACTGATAACTTTTTCCCTTAGTTGGTATAGGAAACTAAGCCATCATATTATATGAGTTGGGATATTGTAATTACAGCCTCTAAAAGGGTTAGACTAGATAAAGAAGAAATTGCCACTGGAGCAAGTATAAAGAACTCAAGATACAAACGAATCTTATACCAGCAAAATTTACCTTGTCTATCCTCAAGAGGTTGAAGTTCAAAGCTTTAAATAACTTAAATACGATCTAAAGCAAGATAGAGCCACACAAACTTAATTTTACTCAGAGACAGTACTCACATAGCTGCACAACCTTGCATGACATTTAATGATAGGCTTCTGCATTTCTTAGTATATTTATCAGAGTAAATATCAGATAGCAGCCGTAAAAAGAAGCTTTTTATTGGGAATTAATAGTATTTTAACACCATATGCATCCTTTAATTCTCGTGCTCATCTAGACTGATAGGTAACAAAAGAATCACTTTAAACTTTAAATATAAAGTCAAATAAAATTACCTGCTATCAAATTCACTAGAGAAGTTGAATATCCTTGCTATATCCAGAGAGTGAGATGTTCCTCCAAAATAAGTATTACAAACATATCCTGTACCTGTCAAACAAATAAATTATGACAAGCTATCATAGGAGAAAAGGATAGCTTGCAACAAGAAAATTCTCACACAATAACAATATTATCCGCAAGGAAAATGGAATCATAAAAGTTCATTAAGGAAAACAAATCTGAACTAATTAGTGACAATCAAAGAAAATACATATCCAAACATATATTCTATTTTCTATTTATATGAACAACTTAAACAAGAGATGCTTGAGCTTTAAACTTTTAGATAGTGCACCCATTTATAAAAGTTCCAAAAATCCAATTTATCAAGTTCATACATAAACGAGTTTACTGCACATTCACAGGTCTTTGGGAAACAAAAATTCCAAAAAGAGTATTTATATAGCAATATATCAATTACTGTACTATAAGACAACCAGTATAAGAACAATTCAAGCTTTATAGGCATCCATGAATTTTTGGTCAGTAAAAGATGGATTACTTTCAAGCCTTCTATTTGAAGATTGGAGCTGATGAAATAAAAAAAAAACTACTATATGATAGTGACTTGATATATATCAACATCAATTTTGCCCAATAGAGAGTATTGTAAAAACTACCAACAAAAAGATACCTCCAAGTCGTTCAGCTACAGCACCAGTAAGCAAACCACCAACCATGTCCACAAGAAGGACATCAGAATAAGGACTAATATTAGCAAAAGAAAGCAAAAGGGAAAGGGTGTCTATTCTTAGAAACCTGCCACAACAAAAGAAAAATGCACATTCATACCAAAAGAGAGTACAAAATTTTTAATTTGTTAGCCAAAAACAAGTAGATGTTTTATAAATGACAACCATAGTTCTTGGATGATAACAAAACAATGGAGTTATTTTCTTATTAAACTTCCCAAGGTATCATTGAACTAGCTAGATTTAAGAGAACTTTGCAAAATAAAACGAAATATGTCATTATTTGATATTACAAGGTTATATCTCACTGAATAAAATAAAGGTGAAATGGAACTATAGGTTATTGATGGTTAGTTGACTTGGTTGTCACATACGTCATTGCATGCAAGTCTTATAATGAGTTCAATTATTAAATTCTGTGAAGTTGCTTTATATCCTACATGTCGATCAAATTACCATTTGGAGTTTCTAAGGTTTAAAAAATAATCATCTGCAGAGAATTTGGATAGTATCAATTAAATCTGTCGTATGTAATAATATGATCAAAGCAATATAGACCATCAGCAGAGTAACAAGAAGTTATAATAGAAGTTAGCACAAGATCATACCCTATTCGATTTGGATATTTCCTGAAATATGCTTCACATATACTGCAAATTTTGAAAATGAGCATGACTCAGTAACATATTGATAACATATACTTCAGAAAAAAGAATCCGAATTATGAACATAAAGAAAAGGTCAGCCACACCAGAAATCTGAAAATTACCTTGGAAACTAATATCAAGATGTCAACATTCTAGAAGTAAATAATTCAGAAAATCCTATATAAATTGAAGTAGAATCTTCAAAACTTAGACAACTTTGACATAGTAATTTTTATATTCTCCAACTAAATGTTTCACATGGCATATCAAGGAAGAACTCACTGTAAGGGAAGACCTATGCAGAAAGGATCGAAAGACCAGGCCTTCAGTACAAATTAGCAGCACAACCTAAATAGTCAATTATTTATTTACTCCAGACAAAGACTATCAATCCATGTTCTAATAATAAGATTTAGAAATAATAATTTTTGGTGAAATTTCAACATAAGCTATATGTGGCAACCAATCATATTAATCAAATAATACATTTAAAAACAAACAAATAATCCTCAAAATTTCTGCCAGAAGCTATTATGATATAATGGAAACCCCCTTTCCCCTCTTCCCAAACTCTTGTCAAAGCCCACCACCTTTGTAAACAAAGCAAAAAAAGCTGAGTTCACTTTGAAATATTTTTTCAAGTGTGCTTATCTCTCAGCTTCTCAATCTAAACCATATTTCCTAATTACTGCCAAATTGTGATATTCTTTTTCAATTCTGTAGAAGTACAACCATGATTTAAAGCACAAAACTGAATGCTGCCAGCCAGCACTTATCTAATTGCATAAACATTTAGGCACGGAAAACACACCCTTCACCTGATCACATAATCTCTGCAAGCACATAATAAAATCTTGGCCTCAAACAAAACTCATACTATTATACTTCTGAATCCAATCTTAGGATAATTGGTAGCTCTATTTGAGTTGTAGCAAGCATCTTCTACCACATATAATAAATAAAAATTCTCACCTTCGAGTAACTGGCCGTCTGAGAAGGACCTTAGGCGCATATTTCTTCTGTTTCCTACTCTTGTATTTCTCCTGTAGAGGCCTTTGATCAGCATGTTTTCATATAACAGAATTTTCTAAACTGTGATCTTGAGACTCACTTGTGAAAATACTGTTTTATGCTCATACGTTGAGCTGTTAGCTATAAGAGCTTCAACTATTTCATCACCAGTTGCACCATCTCTGCAGAAGACATTAATTAAAAAAAACAAACCAGTCAAGAAAACAAATAAATGAATATTCAAATCAAATCATCTCATCTCAGGTGCAATATCTAGCTTATAATTACCTATTGAAACTATATGCTATTAGCCAGCGTTAAAGGACAATTTGTAAAAAGAAATGGAGAGAAGAAGCTGCCAATCGCTAACCAAGTGCCCCGTCCATTGACTAACAAATGTAAAATAAGAAGTAAAAGTGTGGTTCACCAATACAGAAACTAGAAATTTAAAGAATTACAACTCGAAATTAGGTTAAAAAATTAACAAACAGGAAGCAGTTTGTCACTAAGAAAGTTGCACAAGAAGGCTAAAGGGCCCTCATGAGTTATCAACAAAAGTGACCTAACATTATACTCTTAAATCTTACTTCCATAAAATGAGAAGTCACCCTGATATACAACAATACAGTTTTCAGTTTTGTGCACATATACACCTACAAATGCAGAATGGCAGATAATCCAAAACAACATTATTTTCTAGCAAATTTCCCAGTCATCATTAAAATAATAACAACACAACATAAACATAGCACATCATTATTAAACAAACCAAGTCAGTCTAAGAGCAGCACCAATGATTTGCTAACCTTCGCATTGCATCTATATCTTCAGAGGACAGACCCTGTGCTGAATTATTATCAATCAAAGCTCGATTATCCTTTGACTTGCTCCCTTCTTGCCTGTCACCTCCTTCTTGCACGCCCATATCTGTCCATGGAAAAGCATTTACCAGTCAGAGTGGCAGTAAAACTGGTTCGCCAGAACCATGGTCAGCGAATCATACTAAAAGATTTGTTCTTCACAAACTCATTATAAGTCACAAAAACATTTTTTCAGGAACAATTTAAATCATGAAACTGGAGACTGGCAATGCTCCCAAAAATCACTGTATCAACGAGAATAAACAGATTTTGGTGTAAAACCAAAGCCAACAACCCACAGTAAATTTCCAGCCAAAGTTGGTGCCAAAAAACCTCTTTTTTCCCGCACTCTACCAAAATTCATAATGACCCAGTCTCCAATACAAAAAATCATACAAAAGACACACCATTGGCACACGAATAAGATGAATGGATGCAACGCTCCAAACAAGGACCATTAAGGCCAGTCTCAACTCGAAACTGCGAACCAAAAGGGCATCCAATCAAAGGCCTCAGAGAGCACTTCTTGTCTCCAATCTTCAGAGTCCTGCAAAGACAAATTAGCTTGAAATCAATACAAAAACAAGCAATCACAACCAAACTAGGGTTAAGCGAAGCGAACGCGGCGGAGGAGAGGCGAGCGAAGACGAGCCGATCACCGTCATTGATATCGAGAAGAACGCTGCATCCCTCCCAGGTAATTCTAGGGTTCATAGACGGCGTCTGGTGGCCGCCGTCGAGTTCTCCGGCCATCGGAGGTTCGCTACTTCTAGTTATTGATATTGAGCTTCTAGGGTTTTGGAAGACACCGGGGGTTTGGAATAATAATTATTTTGGAATTTGAATTGATATTTAGCTTGGTGATTATTAATAATAATTAAATCTTAATTAATAATAATTTTAGTGCCAATAATTTAGAAAGTGGAATTTGAATTTATACTAAGATTATTAATTAACATTAATTAGTATAATTTTTAATTATTTAAATTTCCAATGCACCAATTTTCTTAACAAAATTGTATACACCACTTAAAATTAAAAAAAATAAAATAAAATAGCTGAAAATATAATATAAAAAAGGAGAAAATAAGGGTTGATATAACATCACATAGAGAAGCCTCATAAGTGGCGAGAGTTTGAATCCTTGGGGTGATGGTGTATGTCTGAGAGTTGTGAGCACGAACTGTGGGTGATCCCAGCACCCACGTGTGCATGGGCCCACAATCAAAGCGTGTGCACGCCCTGTCTTAGTTTAGCGGGCCCATTACAAATTTTGTTCTTCTTAACAAAAAGAAAAACCTCTTAGAGAGAAGTCATTGGAGATGAATATATGATTAATTTTCTAAAATGATCAAAATATATGATTATTTCTTGAATCTAAATAAAAAATTTCTTTTAGGGCTCGCCTCAACTGTGAAAATCATGGTTGTCTAATCAAAGATGCAAAATCACCACATTGGTTTTCATTAAAACTGATTCGTTACATATAACGAAGTTGTTTTATGTTCATTAATTTCATAATCAAATATATCATCGTGTTTAAAAATAGATATGGCATGAATTTATTTACATCTTAATATATGTTCTTTTTTGTCAAATGTAAAATTGCAAAATTGAAATTTATAAGCCTTTTTATCAAATATAGGAAAATAATAGGACAATGTTACAATTATCACCGAAAGGAACATGAATTTTTTTAAGAAAAAGATTAATGAAAGAAAGAGAAAACTATTGACACATATAATTGTTGTTAGACAAATATTAATCTTAATGTATAAAAAAATTGCATGGAACCCATCTGACATTGAATCAAACACACAGCATAATAGTTATAAAAATAACTAATTTATGTGTGCCATATGACTCATTATAAGACGCCAATAATTAGTGTTATATATATATATATATATATATGTTTAAATATTTAAGTTGGTATAAAACTCATGCATCACAACAACATCATGTGAGCTTCCATTATTCAAATGTAAACATGCTAAAACTAAAAGCTAATTCAAAGCACACAAACAAATATAATGGCATTCACTCTCTGTTAACTATAATATATATATATATATAAAAAGATCAATCAGAGTTTGCCTTTCTTTGACTGTACCCATGAATGCTTCTGGGGTTTCTCTTTGTTTTCTTATTGATCTCCACTCTCTCAAATGATACTCAGCACTCCAATGAAGTTAAATGAATTACATAAGAGGCCACTATGAAATCATTCAACCCATTTGTGTATTCACATGCCTTCTTTGAATAAGTACCCATATATATATATATATATATATATATATATATTGGAATTCACCCTTCTCTTAAAGCCACCATTGATAGCTAACAATGTACAGGATTCAAGGTGAGAGCTTTGCAAAGCAAGTTGGAGGAGAAGGGAAGCATGGCAAGCTTAGCATTTGGCCGGTGAGACTCATCAGTGGCTTTCGGAGTATTTTTATGTGTTTCTTTTCATTTTCGAGCTCACGAAAACCTCCGGCCGCTCCCCGGCGATGGGCAAGTGACCGTATGGAGCTCCCAAAAACATCGTGTAGCTCGAGCCGATATTCGGTTGATTCTCACTATGATGAGGCTATTTCTGATTGCATTGAGTTCTTTAACAAGTCCTCTCAAGATACTAGATTGTGTGTTCACAAGTTTGATGATTTTGTTTGAGTTTTCTTTTCTTTTCTTTATTTCTTTTATCTGATTGTGTTGAAAACTTGAAATATATATATATATATATATGAACATATATATGAATATTTGTTTGTTACTTTGTTTTGCATGGAAATGATCAGGATTACAACTAGTTGTTCATTGCCATGCAAATCAATGCACATATAATTAATATGAACAGATGAAGCTTAAATCCATTTCAAATCAGAAAAAACAAGGCACAGAGCAAAACAAAACTCAGAAAATTCAAAACAAAACAATTTTAAGGAAAACTAATTAATTATTGTGAGTTCTTCTTCTTCTTCTTCTTAGGAAATATCCATCCAATAAAAGGGATCAATGGCTTCATTTTCTTCTTCTTATTCTTATTATTATTATTATTATTATTATTATTATCATTCTTCTTCTTCTTCTTCTTCTCAATCGGCATATTTTCCGATACCAAAATGTCCGAATTGATCATGAACTTATCATCTTGATCTTGCCTATCAAATGATTCCTTAGATTTGAGTACATTGAGCTCCTTCTTAGTCCTCTCAAGCTCTTCTCTGAGAGAGCTCAAACAGTAAGCCATTTCGAAGCTTTCTTGTCGAGCTCTCTCGAGGTTCTTCATCGTCTCTTCTAGTTCTTCAGCTATTGAATCCGGCCTCAAACGATCAAAGCTTTCGGTCCTCTTTTCTCCATCACTCTTCATCAAATTAACAAAAAAAAAAAAAAAAAAAGAGAAAAAAACTCACACTAGTACTGTCAAATGCAAACCAAATATATTAGCGATGGAATAAAAAACCCACTTATATAATTTATATATTTAAATTCATATATATTTGTCAAATTAACTGATGAGAAACCCAAAAACACATATTGATAGTTACTCTATCAAGTAGAACTTGCTTGAGCATGATGATATATTAACACTTGCATGCATCATATTATTTTCTTTGACATAATTAATATATATATTATTATTTTATCCAATTATATATATTGACAACGAAAAAGATATATAACTGCATTGATTATAATTACCTCATTGAATCTATGGCCATAAATCTCTCCAACCAGAACTCTTTCTCCAAACATCATGACAGCCTCCTTCACTGAACTAAATGGTGCTCTGGTGTCAATCTCCACTCTTCCTTCCTCCATTAATGCCATACCTCCACCACCTTCTTCATTATCCATTGTTAATGAAATCAATGCTTGCATATATGAGGAAAAAAGATAATTAGAGTGAGAGAGAAGGTGGTGATGAGGAGAAAATAACAAAGAGGTGGGATTTTATGTGGAGATTGGTGATAGAGGTTGGGAGGTTGTTAGAGAGAAGATTAATATATATAATAAAAAAGATCATGGTTGCTAAGCTTTCTTTGCGTCCACTTCACTAGAATTTTCATTGATTTGGGAGTGAGAGAGTGGTGTTGGGTGAGTATTCTTCTAAGGATGGATACAAGTGATTCAAAAGGGTCCCACTTGCATATTGGATTTGAAGATGGTAAATTTGAGAGTGATCCTTTGTCCTAACCAATGATATATTCTTAGTCTCATAGGAGTCTTTATCATAGATATTAAGGTATCTTTGAATCTGTTGTAGATGGTGATTATATATTTATATATATACTGTTGCGGAATAAGAGGAACTGAGTGGAGCATGGTCATATCATAAGTACTTGAAGATAAAAGATAAAGATGATAGACACAGATTTTACGTGGAAAACCCCTAAACAAATCAGGGTAAAAACCACGGGCAAGATAGAAGAATTTACTATAGTGGTAAAAAGAGGAGCTACAAGTTTTTTGTTAACAGGGAAAATACCAACCAATTTTCTTCTGTAACAAAAGCAACACAAACTCTCAAAAAATATTTTTCCCACTTTCTCACCCTTACCCTCACTCTCACTCTTCTCTTCAATTTTGAGGTACAATGAGAGCCTTCATGCTTCCTCTATTTATAGAAACTCTGTATGTGATTATGTGAAGATTAAGTGAGGATAAATATGCTTAACAAGGTTGGTGACCAAAGGTTGGTTACAGTCAACCTTGACTAGCATATATACATACAGAGGTCGTGTCGATCATCTACGAATGTTTTTAGATTTTTATTTATAGAAGTTTGTAAATAGTAGTTGGCTCGCAACCAATCGGACTCAAATCAGTTAAGAATTGTGCTTATGAATAGTGTAAAGCGCGATGAACACTAATTTTCTTTGGATCAAAGGTCGCAAAATAACTTGATTAATCTCAACCGTTTAAACCCATTTGCACGGTTGGAGGAAAAAATATTAAACCTAACCGAGACCTAAGTACTTGTTTTCTAACCAACAATATAGCGTGATGGCTACTATTTAGGCACATATTCATTTCCTCGAATCGTTTGCAAAAAAAGTTTCCTATATATATAATTTTACCAAAGTTGAGTATTAGCGAGAAATATTTAAAATTTTGTTAGTAACAATTAGAAGGGTTGGTCCAAATGATAAAAGGTTTAAACTACTTTAAGTAAATAATTTTATATTTAATCTTTTATGTATATAAAAAAACATCTATAAAAAAAATCCTATCTTTTTATAGAGTTCTCCGAACTTTCTCTTTTGTGTGGATCGATGACCTAAAAAAATACACACAATTTATAATGCAAATATTAGCAGTTTATTGGATGATATATATATATTTTATTGTAGGTTAAAAATTCATTCATTTATACAAAAAATATTAAAATATATTTATTAAAATAAGATAAAATAGTTCAGTTAATTATTAAGTACCACCAAATTGTTCTTTGCGTTATCAACATAATAATTACATAAAATGAAAAACAAAAATTATATTCATAATCATTTCTCTTTTTATATTTTGAACTTATTATTATGCCAAAACTAATTTAGTACAGTATTTTAAATATTAAAGAATATAATTTAAATATACTAATGAGACATGATGATTGATCTTGATTTGTTGTTGATCTCCACTTCCTAACTTTTAATAACAATTTTCCCTGATTTTTTTTTTTTTTTTTTAATGATGTTAACTTTGGGTTTAAGAAACCACAATTGGCTTGTTAATTTTTTTTTTATAATTTATATTTCTCTCAATATATAAAAATTTAATTAAAAAATAAATGCATACGATAAACCACAATTTTATTTTTGAGATGCTTAAATTACTTAATTTTTAATGTTATTTATAAGAAGAAAGCCAAAAGAAGACTATGTTTCTCATTATAAATTATTGGAGGTTTAATCTGCAAAAAAGGAAAAGCCCAATAAATAAATTTTAAAATAAGAAGTACCAAATCGGGAGAATTATAGGCGTCGCATTCGTTCCTTTTTCGTGGGAAAAATGGTAACGTTTTCGCATGATTTTCTTCATTTTCGAATCGAATGATAATCAGAACGATCTCATATGTTTGATTTTCGAAATCGTTGTCGTCTTAGCTTTCGATTGATGTGTTCTGGTGGCAGATCCGGTTCATATTGCTCCAGAATCGGCAGGGAAAGACCCGGCTCGCGAAGTACTATGTTCCTCTCGAGGAATCAGAGAAGCACAAGGTTGAATACGAGGTTTGGATCTCTGCCTTCTATCCTTATCTTCAAATTCTTTTTCTTTTTTTTTTTTTTTTTTTTTTTTGTGGTTTCTGGCGAGATTGTTTTGGTTTTGATCTAGGGTTTTGATCTGCTTAGGTTCATCGGCTTGTGGTTAACAGGGATCCAAAGTTTACCAACTTTGTTGAGGTGAGTGACTCTTTTCCGTTGAATTTGGTTTTACAATTTGTTTGTGTGTCGTATCTGCTATTGTTTTTAAGTGGAAAGAAAATCTTTTGCTTTGCCAAAGTGTTATTGAAGGGGGATAAAAGAGATTTGTTAGCAAGGTTAGGTGTTGGAACAAAATTTTGGCAATTTTTGAAAAATAGTATCAGATTTGTTGAAGTTACCGGAAGGATCAAGTCCCCGAACTAATTTTCACCCGCCACCATTGTTGTTGTTGCGCGACATCTTTGGAGTGTCTTTTAAAGTATCAAATTTTATCTGATACTTCGATTTTCTTACTTTGTTGGCCATTGATGCTGCAAGCTGTGGAGACTTTGTTCGGTTGGTGATTGTGGAGTTATTGTTGTAATTAAAGGTGCAAGTTATATTTTGTGTCGCTTAAGCTAGTAGATTAATGGATATCATGCCGAAACAAATTGGATTTTGTCTTCACGCTATTTGCGATAGAATAATGAAGCATTAGTGTTACTAGAAGAAAAAAATGGAAGTTTAAGGAAGAGTTCATTTTCTAAATTAATAAGCCAAGCGAGCAACTGAAGGATGTTTCTTTTCATGTTATTTTGCGTATTTGATTGTTCATGGAAGAGAATTTATCATATTAGGTTTAGGAAATAGGACATCAATAATATGCTTGAGGAAGTCAAGATGATGGATGCTTGGTGGAATTTTGCAAATAAATTTAAGTGGTTTTGTGATACGTAATAAAGATGGTATATTTGTTGAATTAAAGTTCAACTCAGATGATTTGACATTAGGTGCCTTACAGAACAATAGATTACTTTAATAAATCTATTTGTCAAAAAAGTTCGTTATAGTTTTGTTACTCTAAAATAAATATGGGTTATAGTATCCTTTTGTAAAATAATAATCCTGGTTGGAAGTGTTTTCTGATTACAATGACTTTCTTCTTTAAAGCTTTTAATTATTTACTCATATTATCAAACACATTTGCATTTCTTATTGCAGTTTCGCACCCACAAAGTTATATACAGAAGATACGCAGGGTTATTCTTTTCATTATGTGTTGATATCACTGACAATGAGTTAGCATATCTTGAGTGCATCCACTTATTTGTGGAGATACTCGATCATTTCTTCAGCAATGTTTGTGAGCTAGATTTGGTATTTAATTTCCACAAGGTTTGTACTTATGATCCTGGTGAACCATATTCATTACTCTTCCTTATTCTCTTGCTATTTTCCAAGTTTACAACAGATGCTAATGGTACAGTTTTTCTCTGTGAAGGTATATCTGATATTGGACGAGTTCATTCTTGCAGGGGAGCTGCAAGAAACAAGCAAAAGAGTGAGTTTATTTATTTCCTCTGTTGACATAGAAATCAAAATTTCCTGGGTAATACTAAGGGTCTGTTTGTTTTGAAAACAAAAACACAATTTTTTTTCTTGTATCATATGGTTAGAGAACATATTTGTTTGAATCGAGACCAACTTTTAGGAATAATTAGAAAAAAATAAGTTTTCTATAACTTACAAAATTAACACTTATTTTATTTTATTATAATTAAACCATTATCAATATGCATAGAAAATATGGCGTGCCCGCGCGGGCGCGCACACACACACACACACGTAATCCTAGTAGACATGGCATTTTAAAATATAATTTAATTAAGATAGGATTTTTTATGAGCTTATAACAATGAGATATTTCTCATTCCCCTTAAAGCCTTTAAATCCGGGTTTGTCAATCTCTCTCTCTCTCTCTCTCTCTCTCTCTCTTACACACACACACACACAATGGCTTGCTGAAACTTTTAAAATTAACTTACTTGATTCATTTTATCACCAGGCAATCATTGAAAGAATGGGGGAGTTAGAGAAGCAAGAATGATGTTGTATGATATTTGCAGACATTTTTATTGGTTTTCTGAAGAACTTCAGTTTATTGTCATTGATGTAAAACCATTCAACTGCATAATAGACATTGCAATTTTTCCATGTTGTATCTTTGTCATGAGAATTCATCTTTCCTCGCAATAAATAAGAGAATGTTTGTTCGCCCCTATTTGTTGTCAGTCTTTTCATTTACAAACATCTCAAAAACAGTACATGAAACCAATTTTTTGACTCAACAGCTACTATGCTACATGATTGTGTTAGACTGGAAATGTGAGAAGGAGACCTTTCTTCATGTTCCAGTGTGTAAGGGGTATACAAAGAGCTAGCTCATCATGAGTTGTTGCAAGAAACAAGAAGTTGTGTATCACTCGTATCGGCATCTTAAATTTTTTTCTATAAACTCAGCTCGTAATGGTTGCTGCAATTCTTTAGGTATGTCTGTTGTGTTGATCTATGTTGAGTGGCATTGCTTAAATCTGTAGTTTTTGATGATTTCGTGCACTGGTTGGGCTTGGAAGATTGCTCATGCTTGCAGTTCTTAGGAGTCTACGAAATTCGGCCAAGCTTATCTTGCCATCCTTATCAATGTCGGCTTCTTCTAGAAGCGGGATGATTGAACCTTTTAAACCTGTTTGCTGTACATCACAAATAAATAGCCGTTAGAACCAATTCGATTTCTTTTCATTTGACAATCAAATAACTGTTGTACCATTCTGAGTTCCTCAGGTGTGATGTATCCATCCTTATCGACATCGAATTTCTCGAAAGCTGTTTGAGATCGAGCGTTCCACTTGTCATGTTCCTGCAACTGATGAATGTGTAATGTGGCTGCAATGAACTCAGAAAAATCCACCAACCCGTCTGTGTTGCTGTCGATCTGTTTAAATGCCTTAGATAGATATTAGAATTTTCACATCATGGTCATAAAATCAAATGGAGGCAAAAATAGAATTAGTCAAGTACCGCTTGAAGAATCTCGACAACACGGGGTTCTTTCATTCTCCAAGGAAGGTCCTTTGCAAGTGCCTATAAGATTGAGTCGAAATAATCCGACACATGAATTTTCATATTTGCGATCGATGAATGCTTTCTATGTTTAATCATGTAGATGCTACTTACATGTTTCATTTCGTCGAGACTAATCAAGCCATTTTTATCTACATCGATTGCATCGAACTGATCCCGAAGGTCAGCCAACTCCTCCTCATCCAGTGTACTCGCCAATGCCTGTCGCAGGATCACACGTATACTTCTTTACTGTCGAAGGATGATCATTTAGCGAAAAATACGAATAAACAATTGATATGTACACATACTCGAAGAGCAAACTGCTTGAAACGACTGTATGTCACAAACTGCCGCATGCTTGATAGAACAGATATATCAATGGGTATCTCTGATGCGTCACCTCCTTCCCTCGCCCATGGATGTGCTGGGAGAATAAAACATGATTCATTATCCAAAAGGTAATTGACAAAAATGATATCCATCAAGAGAAGATGAATTGAAACAAGTTCATACATAGAGCTTGAGCAGCAGTTAATCTCACTCGAGGATCTTTCACAAGCAACTTTTGAACAAAATCCTTGGCACTAACGCTTACGCTCGGCCAAGGCTTCCGACGAAAATCAGGCTTATTTCTTAGGACCTGATTAACAGTTTTCACATAAACTCAAGCATAAGAATCAATTGAAAGAAGAAATGAGCATCACAAAGATCGGATTTAGTTTACCTCCTTGAATATTCCATCTTCGGTTTTGTCCCAAAACGGCCGTCTTCCACAGAGGAGAATGTAAGTAATGACACCTATACTCCAAACATCCGACTCTGGACCGGATTTTCTCTTTAGCACTTCTGGAGCTACATAATAAGCACTGCCGACGATGTCGTTGAATTTCTTGCCTGCACAATGTAAGTTTATCATACACCAATTCCACGGTTCGAACTGTAACATAGCAAGCTAAGATTTTATCTCAAACCCGGCTTTATAAAGTCCGAGAGGCCGAAGTCTGTAGCCTTAAGAGGCGAGTCCTCTTTTGTCGATTTGAAAAGAAAATTCTGTAAATAAGAGTTAGACATGTTACTAATTAGACAAGCCGTGTTTCAGTGAAGTAAGATTTCGAGTCTACCTCCGGTTTCATATCTCGATGTACCAAACCATGCAAATGACACTCAGCTGCAACTTTGAGCATTTGCCTTACGACAATTGCTGCATCTTTCTCACTGTATCGGCTATCCTTTCTAACAAGAAAAGAAGCCGAAAAAATCATAGCAATGTGGCAATTTGCTTAGAACGAAATCAAAGATAGTCGAGTGATCTTACTTAGCTAATATTCGATCCAGTAGTTCACCACCTTCACATAATCTGTTTTCGAAAAATAACATGCCATAGTGACTAATTTGTAATAGATGACAAACAAATGTCGAAAACGAAAAATGTATGAAACTCACTCCATGACAATATAAACATATGAATCATCTTCAAATGCATTGAAGAAATGAACAACATTTTCATGGCCTTGGAGGGCTTGCAATATCTTCACTTCTCTTCTAACATCATCCACAGCAATTGGAAGAAGCATCTATTGAAAATCACAAAAGCATTCGTAGAGGAAAAATTCAAGCTTTCATATGATTCAGTGATAAAAGAATTCAATAAACCTAACAAAAGATCATCATCAAAGAAAAATTCACAATTTTCATGGAAATCAATAAAATAATTCAATAAAGCCCAAGAAAAAAAAAATTCATCAAAGATTTAGAGTTTCATAACCCTAACCTTGCTCTTGTCGATCCTCTTCACGGCGACGCGATCACCATTGGCTTTATCAGTGGCGACAAAGGTATACCCAAATTGGCCATGCCCTAGAAGCTTCCCAACAGCGTAGCGGCTCTCAAAATCCTTATCATAGCCGAAATCGGTCCTCTTCCCGCACGGCACCGCCGTGGCCAACCTTCTCCCCGGTCCCTTCTCCCTCCCGCCGGCGGTTTTTCCGCCACTGGAGCCCCTTGCCGGGCTTGAACAGCATGATCCCATCCTTATCCTCGTCGATTCTTATTCCGATTTTGAGAGGAATAACCATCCAATTCCGGAGAAGACTCTCTGATTTGGAAATGATAAAAAAGGTGACAACTTTGTGGGATCTTTAGATAAAATTTTGGAAATTTGGGGATTCAAATAGAGAAGAAAATGAATGATATTTTTTTTTGCTCTTCTTTTTTCCCCAAATTTGTTTATGTAATCTATTGGCTTGCCTTTTATAAAGCTTTCTGTTTTTGGTGTTCTTCCTTCATGTCTGTTAAGACTGTTCGTTGAGATGAATAATTATATATAATGAATCATATTTTTATAAAATATTCAAAATATTAATCTTGATTATATGCACTGACAACATATTAAAAAAAATCTAATCTAATTTGGCTCCATAAATGACATTCCAGCTATGTTGGATACCTGTTTGTTTATATAATTGGCTATAATGAAACATAGTTTGGTGAACACTCAAAAGAAATATGCCAAAAAATAAAGGATCAATAAGAAATAATTTAGCTATAAATTCATTTCTAGCCATTCATCACAATGATCAACCTGGTGCAATCACAATGAATGATTTTCCAACCCTTTTTCAGGACCAATCAATCTTGTGCCAGCAAAACAACCACTTTAAAGTGGAAAGATTCATCATGCCAATGACAATGTTAGCGTATGAGTTTTATACAAACAATTTTTAATTAGCTTCATTTCCATGTCCTTCATACAATTTGGAAGAGTTCTGAGCAGTTAGGGTAAGTTTGAGCTGAATCCTTCAAGTGGAAACTTTCTGCCGTTTTTTCTTCGATAAGACAAAGTCATCGTCGTCATCGTCATCACCTTCTTCGTTCTTATCTCTTGCCTTTCGCTTCTCCGTCTTGATCATAGTTTTTGTGACTAGCAGCTTTTCTTTTACGGTTGATGTTTTTTTAACAGATGTCACCTTTGCCGGAGAAGCTAGCTTCTGTTGCTGGCTTTTCTTTAGTTTCTTCTCATAGACCTTCTTCGCTTCGTCAGCAGGAAGCAAACCCCACTCCATCATCCTAAATAATGAGAACTAAGATCAATTCCAAAAAAAAAGCTAGAGTTTTCGTGGGAGAGCAAAAACAATACTGTATTTGTGGTTTTTGTTTTTGAAAGAAGAGTCAAATAAAAATTAAGGTTGACTGCACACTGGGGGGATAATATTCGACATGAAATTGCATATGCAGCAGCTCCCTCTCATACATTATAATATGAAATCAATTGGTTTAATGAGTTAAAAAAACATAAGAGAAGAGAAAAAAATGCAGACATTACATTATCTAGCCACACTTTCAGGTTTGATTAATCTAAGGTCAAAAGAGAATCCAAATTCAGCAGAAGAATAGAGTTTTGCGCAGGAAAGAGACTAGTGAAAAATAGAGGAAATAAACAAGAATGATAGTTCGAACTGCTAAATAATCACATCAATCCAAAATCAAGAACTCACCAAAATCCTCAAAATCACTAATGGACAAGCAGATTAACCCAAAAAAAAGGTAGTTATTCAAACAATGCTCCTCAAGATAAAACATATATACTTGTAATCTTAGTAACAAAATTTGTACCAACAAAAGCATTAAATATGAACATATTATCAGTTATTAAGCTAGCAAACAAACAAACATGTGCATAACAAGGAAAAAAACGCTCACCAAATTGCAGCCATTTCACTGCCAGGCATCTGATGATGCAGTGTCTCATAGAATATCCTCAATGGATCCCTCTACAATCCAACAAACAAAATGGGAGGGAACTTGTAGTTAATTAATTTCCCAATTTATATTCTGCTCTTAGTGAAATACACAAGGTGAAGCATACTTCCAGTGGCTGCTCATGCTTCTGGCCTGGCAAATCAAAGACCTTCTTCTCCTTCCCTTGAACAGCCCTAACCTTGCTCACCTTCACCACACTAGTCACCTTCGTCTTCTTCTCAAGTTCCTTCTTTTTTTTCTTTATCTTTTCCTTTAAGCAATGTCAAACTTTTAAACGCTGAGTTTACATAAGAGAGAACATGCTAAAAGGCAATGTCAGTTAAAACACTGTCATTAGAAAAACAGAAACACAAGAAGAAACCTTGTGTTCTTCTTCTTCTTCCTCATCTGAGTCTAGTGGTTCTTCCTTTTTAACTTTTGACAGTTGAGCATTACTCTTCTCCACTTCCTTCTTATGCTTCTTCTTCTTCATGTTGAATAAAACAATAAAGAGAATAAAAAAAAAGAGCACACACACTCAGACAAAAATAAGATTAAAATAAGAAACAAAATTGAAGATAATCCAATGAAAAAAAGAGACAAACTTATCGGAAAAGTGAGATTTAGCCATCTAATTAAGAAGACAAAACGGAAAACAATGCGTATGACTTTGATAACCAGACAAGATGAAACATTGTCAGCCTTCCCTTTCTCTAATTTTTCACACAAAAAAATTATGAATCAACTAGTAAATTAAATTTTTTTGTATTGATTGTCATAAACATACTAGTCGATTTAGAAAAATCAAACATTTTTGGAGAAGAAAATACAGCATAGAATGGGGAATTATCTGGATCCTTCTCCTCCAAGGCCATTTGTCTTTTTTTTTTGGGTAAAACAAAATATGAATCAACAAGCAGATGAACATTTGTAGGGGTTCTCGCGATAAAAACGATACTAATCCAAAGGCACAACAATTAATCTAGAAAATTATATTTTCTCAAGGAAAACAACATGGAACGAGAGAGAAAGGGGAAAAAAACCTTGCTGGACTTCTCTTGATCCTTCTCCTCCGAATCATCAGGCTCTTCTTTCTTCACTTTAGATGGCTTCACACTACTGTTCCCTTCATCTTTCTTCTATTTCTCCAAAAAAAAATCAAGCATTAATCCATAAATCCAAAATCTAGAAGAAGAAGAAGAAAACCCTAAAAAAAAAATCTCTTTTAGAGAAAACCTTGAAGGCCTTCTCGTCCTCATCACCAAGGATCCCTTCCCGCTTAACTTTTCCACTATCCACGGAGCTCCTCTTCTTCGTCTTGGAGACGGAGAGCGAAACATTGTCTTCCTCTTCTTCCTCCTTCACAGTTTTCTCCTTCGCTGCCGCCATTGCCACGGATTCGAGCTCCAGAGGAACGCGAGAGCGAGAGTGACGCACAGAGGGTTTTTGGGAACCTAGCTTCAGGGAACGAACGAGATTGAATCTATTTTCACCGTTGGATCTTGATCCAACGCTGTCCGCGAATCCAGAGCTTTACCTTTCGTCTAATCCCCCTTTGAACTTTTGATAATTATTTTTTCTCAACCTTTAATAACGCACTAAACAAATATTTAAAATGATTTTGATAAAATTAACTTTTAATCCCGTCAAGACAAAATCGTGAGGATTAGATAGATAATAATATTTAATAAAACTTTAATTTCACATGAGAGGCTAAACCATCCTTCAATGCCTAGTACCATTATTCTCTAGACTCTCTTGTATCCGATTTTCTAGTTTTATATATTGGCTATTGAGTTTGTTTGTGAATCCTTTATATTTCTTAATGCTTGCAATGGGTGTGGTGTGAAAACAAAAAATTGTATATCAGACTGACATGGTGACAATTAAAGAAATCCACATGTTAGGTCACGCATAGAGATTATGGGTTGAATATTTTCTATGAATAGTTCATATGGTGTCGAACTCATTGGGGATTGAGTGCACGCTTAGAGGTAGGGTGTCTAGTGTCTACCCTCTTGTGAGATTGAGTGCATTACTATAAGTAAGAAGCTAGCTATCGAGATCTCTTCTGATTATGGTGAAACCTAATAAAGGTTCTCATATAGTGCTTTGCAATCATAGGATAATAGTCATTCACATTGCCGTTTGGAATTAGGGTTGATTGCCTTGGCCAAAGAGATTAACCATTTTAGGAGATTCCACTATCTAAGGAATTTCTTTAATTAAACAATACTAAAGATATCTTTACAAGAAGTCTATAGAAGAGTAAGTCTGGGGTACCGCTTCATCATATGATTGTTCCCCAAGTTATTGTCTTAGTCTTATTTCTTTTTCTATCACTTAGGACTAGAAATCCTTATCTAATTCCACCGGCTAGATAATGGAATATCAACTAGTACTAGGAGTACCGATCCTTGTGGATTTGACTACTATACATTTGGGTACATGTTACTACTTGAATGACCGGTGCACTTGCAGTTACACACACAATGAGTGTACTAAAATATCTTTAATCTTCAAAACTTCAACCTCGTGCTATTAGACAAATAGTGGAGGAAGATCTACTCTAGTAAAAAACGATGCTAGTCTAAAGTGATCCATTTAAACTACCCTAATATTACTCCTTGTAGCATCTTCACCATGTTTTACCATGAAGGAAATATTTCTTCTAGGCTAGAATATATTCCCACATTCTTTTGGTTTGATAATTGACTCGAGGGTAAGGGCCCCTCACAATGTTTATGCTTGACCAACCTAATTCCAAGCGCTTTTTATAAGGGCTACTCTTTAAATTATTTGGATGGGAAAAAGTAAAAGCAAATTATCTAGCATTAAGTGCAGCCTTGACTTCTTGTATACCATTTTTAAGTGATCCCCTTGATCTTCCCAGTGAATGGTAATACTTAAATCCGCGTTCCCAGAGGGATATTATTATTGGATGAGATGACCCTAATTGGATGTCATTATAAGAATTTTTTTTTTCTTAATGCTCTCACCCATTCGATAGTGTTTGGATAGTGGGATATTGTATTTCATAAATGGGGGATATCCATTGATAAAATATTCATGTTTAAGCGTTTTGATAAAAAAATTTAATAGTAAGAATATAGATTATTTGGTGTTTGGTCAGTGTATATCGCGATGGGGGTAGGGGATGGAGATGAATGGGAGAGGGATGAAGGATGGAGTAAATCATAGGATTGGTGGGACGCCACTCATCAAGTTCTCAGGGATGAGGGCCATCCCCATTCAGGCCCATCAAGAAAACCAAACAAAAAGAGCTTTGGATATCCCATCCCCATTCCAGAATATTCAGGCTTCGAAACATTACTTTTTATTAACTGTTTTGTGGGGATGTCTAATTATTGCTTGTGATTATTTGTTTTTTTCCAACTTATTATATGCTCTATTTTGAGTATTTTTTTTATAATTTTACTATCATATATTATACTCTTTATATTTTTTTTTAATATAAAAAAAAATTAATTCTAAACGTAACTATCGGTCCAAACGATGATATGTAAAATTTATAAAAACAATATTACTGAGCATCCTTGCAACATGATGGTTGATATTTCATTCTCAACTCAAAAAGGCCGGTCTTCAGATTTTATCTTTGCTTGCTCAGATTTTTCAAAAAAAATAATAAAAATAAAAATACTAAAATCAACTCATCATAATTTTGTTTGTTTGTGGAGAAGCAATTATTGCCATTGTAATTTGTCTTTAAATGCATGCAAATAATTTTTGATATTTTAACAGAAAAAATCTGTTTTATGTTGCATATCAATGATTGTTGGGGAGGAACCCAAGACAAAACAGCAAATTTTCCCAAAAAAATACTGTAGCACTTACACTGTAGCACCATGAAATGCAAAACGTGTAGTTTGCACGGCCTGAAGCACGGGAGCGCTAATTGCTCGGTTCGTCCGCTACTGTAGCAGGATTAATACAGCACTGGTACTGTAGAACCGTTAATGTAGCAAATTACTGTAGCAGTCGAAAATTCAGAAAACTGCAAATTGCACGGTTTGGAGCACGGTCTCGCTGCCCAGAGCATGGGCGTGCTAAATTAAGCACGGCCGTGTTTAGCTAGTTTTCTGAATTTTGAAGCTCAAAACCTTCTCTTTTGAGTACAAGCTTTTGGAATCTAATTGACACAATAAAATCTTCAAAAACCAACAAGCAAGACACACAATTTAGCGTGGAAAAACCCTCCAAATCGAGGGATAAAAAAACCACGGGACTCTTTAGAGCCACTTAGAATTGTTTTTACTATGTCAACAAAAGGGTAACAATGTTTTTCTCTCTAGCTAACTAGAGGTATACAAATGCAAGAGATTTAGGAAGAGAACTTCACAAACATATCATCATCATACAGAGATGGATCACGACTATTTCAAGGGGAATTGGAAGAAATCAAACCAATGTTTTGTAGATTTTCTTCCAAATATGCTCTTCCACTGAAATGTGGGCGAAATTCAGTTCCAATCTTCTTGAGAGATCAAACCCTAGCCCCTCTTCTCTTCTTCCTCTCTTCTTGCTTTTTCTCTAATGAACTTTTCTTCCCAATCACTCACTCTCTCTCTTCTTCAATAGTAATCCCCTTCATTAACATAGCTTCATTTTTTTTTTTTTTTAACTTTGGCCAGAGCCCAATCTTATTACAGCCCATAAAATGAGCTGGACCCAACAATCATAAAATACACTATGCTTATTCCATAAGCTTATTATTTGAGTTCAATAAGGATGCATAGTTACACTGGATTTTATCATTTGTGCCGATTTTCTTCCTGTAAAATTTGTGATATATATAATGACTTTGATGTAAGTGAATTTATCAAAAACTCTATATATTTTTAGGATGTGTTTGGTTTGGAAATGATCCACTGAAATGATGAAAGTTTAGTAGTGTTACTTCGATTGAAGTGAGATTTTCATTTAGAAGTCTTTAGTTCTATTTCTTTGGTTGGGGGGAGTGTTTATTTATGATTTTTTTTGTTAATAGTGAAAAAAATTAGGATTTACCAATAAATTATTTTAAAAATTTTATTATATTTGATATAATATAATTTTTTTTAATTAACATCATAATTTTGTTATAAAAAATAAAAAAAAAAAAAAAAAACAATAAAATAAATTATAAAAATAATAATAAAATATTTATAAAAAAATACAAAAATGGATGGAGTGGGATACCGAAGTCCCACTTCGGAAAAAATATTTTCGAAGTCAAAGAGAGAAGTGAGAGGTTTTGAAAGTAGCTATTTTCCCACTTTGGAATCTATTTCAGTGAACCAAAAAAACAAAAGTATCACATCAACTCCCTCTTCAATCACTTCAACTTTTATTTTTGCGAAACAAACACGCCTTTAACCTCTAAGTTTTTTTCATTTACTGTCTTTTTTTTTTTTTTTATTATCCAAACACATGTTTTTAATATTTTAATAAAATTTCAAAAAAATACTCTTGACAGGCACAAGGTGACAACGGGCGTAGGAGCATTGAGTTAGAGGTCGGCTTGGCTCCCTCACATTTAGGCGTAAATTTAATAACACATGTGCAAGCTCGGAGAGTACAAGATATATAAGATAATTTTATAATTATATTATAATTTATCTTAATTTTTTTAAAAAAAAATCTTTTGAAAATTTAATACATATGGAAGAGTTTTTAGAGAATTAAAAGAGTTGAAATGAGCTGTGGTTACACGCTTACTAGAAGTGTGATTTTTATTTTATTTTTTTATAAAATATAGATAAGATATATCAGATATGCGTATAAAAATAGAGTTAACAGAATATGAACATACACCTTTTACAAATGAGGCAGTGCCAATAAACTAAGAGATCATTGGCTATGCTAGAGATGCCAATGAGGCGGAAATACAATTCTTGGCCCCGGCTATGAATTTCTACTCATATCCCGACCCCAACTCTAAACCCAAATACGGATAATCTTTTTCCTCATCTCCTTCCTGGAGGGATTTTTTGGGTTCGGAGATTCATGACTTCGATAATTAAAATATTAATTTATCTGCTCTCCAATGGATTCCGTAACCAATTAAAGTAAAACATTGTCAAATTGACAAGAATACAATGACTAGAAAATTATTCCATTTTATTTAGATTTTTATAACATTATATATATATATTTTAGGGTCAGGGAGGGAAAGGGAGGATACTTCCCTGCTCCGGTCCTGACCTCAATGGGAAACTTTTTTTCTAGCCCTGGCCCTAATTCCAACCCCCGAAAAAAATCCCGCGCCCCACCGAGACCGGAGCTCATTGACATCTCTAAGCTATAATTAATCATATAATGAATTGGATAGTATTTTCTTCCCTTAAAAAAATTCACACACACATATATATATATATATATATATATATATATATATATATATATATATATAAGTGTGTGATTTGCCCAAATTTTAAAATAATAATAATAATATTTGTTTATTATAAAGATGTTCAAAATAAGTAACCTCAAAGCATTTAACTTTGTCGATAATAGCAATAATAATTTTAACCAAAGTAACCCTATGGTGAAAGAAAAGCTCTTCTTAATTATAAACAAAATGTGGAAACTTTTCCACTAAAGATGTGGACCTATGATTAATTTCAATGCCAAAAGAAACGAAGGAAGGTAAAAAAAGATAAACATCTTTTTATCCTATCTTTTTAAAGTAAATCTATCAACTTTCCACTATAGAGTCCATTTGAAAAGTATTGAAAAGATGAGTATTTTTCATAGTTTTTCTTGCCCTCTGTCCCCTAAAATACCAACAAAGATGCAGTGTGTGGCAGTGCATTGCTTTTGTTTCATTCTCCTTTTTTACATGGTACCAAAATTAAATATATTTTGTTTGTTCATCCTGTCATGCTTATCTCAGCTCACTCTCCCTCATTTCAATCCAGTGTAGTACTCTGCATCCTCTGAAATAATAATGAAAATAATAATAACAATTTCCCTAATATTTTTCATATTTTTCAATTTCTCAATTTTTTATTTTTTAATCTTTATTGCAATGACAACTATATAAATGAAAGACACGCTAATAAAAAGAACCATAAAATAAGAATATATAAGAAAATAAACTGTCCATCGTATGTGGATAGACAAAAATCAACACTAGTAGAAGACGAGATGAATATTGTCAGTGGCAAAATCGTCCAATCTCCCTGAGAATAATTTCCATCATGAACTAAAGGACTTACAAAGTTTATTTTTTTTGAATTATTAAAAATGATTTTTCGAGTATTATAGGGAGTTCAATATGTTTATAATTAAGAGTTACATTAATTCAAGTATTTATAAATTATTAAAAAAATACAATAAAGCTATGTTCGATAAAAAATCTTAAGATTTAACATGATACCGCTCTTATAAAATATTATATAATACATTTTAAAAAAAATTATTAAGAATCTAACCAATAATGTGAACTTTAAAATCTTATATTTCTACGTTTTTCACATGATTATTAAAAAAAAAAAAAGAAATACTTGAATCGGAATGTACGTAGGCAATGAGAAGCAAAACCCACACGCAATGATATCACGTGATCACACAGGTCCCTACTTTCAAAGATTCTCCAACTCATCATGTACGTACAATTGTCAGATCTGACGGCTAGTGTTTGACCATCTTTTCCTCCTTCGCGTGCGCTTCGATCTTCACGCCGGCTCATCCTGACCGTCTGATCCCAGCGTGCACTTCCGGACAAAAGGCGCGGGAACCCGGTCCGGGTCAAAAGCTATCGGATCCATGGAATGTTTCGGGTTATCGGATTCAGTCTTCCGTGAGATCCGTCAAGAAACTCTCGTGGACCCCCGCTTTACTGACGTCAGCTCGCGTTTCCTTGGTCAGTAGTGGGCCCCCACTTAGCCTGCCAATGATATTTCTGCACGTTTTTTAAAGACAGAATAAAAATTATAAAAAATGGGAATTCGGAATATGAATTTTAAATTAACAAATTTTTTTTGGGTAATAAATGGAAATAAAATGGAATAAAAAAAAGAAAAATTACGGCAAGACGACACGTTAGCGTTATCCAACGGCTTCAACTGTCTTAACGGTCAGAGATTGAAAGACAACCCGGATCCGATATCTCTGTCCGGCCCGCTAAGTGGTATAGTTAATCGCGGTCCACGTTAAGTAAACCTGAACCTTTTTCCTTCTCTGCTCACTCTTGCTCTGCTTTTCTAGTCCTCTGCTTCTCTTCAGGCTAAAGCTGCCAGAAAGCCATTGAAAAAGTAACCAAATTTGGCGAAAAAATTGAAGCTTTTTTGTGTGGATAGAATGATAGAAGCATAGAAATCATGCATTCCTTATCGAAAGGTCGATGTCTTTGAAGAAAGAGAGAGAGAGAGAGAGAGAGAGAAAGAGAATGGAAGACAAAGAAGTTTGAGAGAGATTGAGAGGAGTTTGACCATTGATAGAGTTCTTAGTGCTTGGCGTGCTTGGAAGTGGGGAAATTTTTTTAGCTTTTTTCGCTGCGATACCCTGCGTAGATTGCATTTCTTTCCCCTTGTTTTTTGGTTGGATGCGTTTGGCCTTTTGTGGTCAAAATTCGGAGGGAGAATGAAGCTTTCTGGTTAAAGATCGGATTTTGATGGACTGAGTTTGAGAAAGTTAGGAATTTATTGTGTTTTCAGGTTTGGGGGAAAAAAATGGGAGCATTGTTTATTGAATGATGTTGCGAAAGTTCCAGTGAGTTCTGTGGCAGTGGCTAGGAGAAGCACACAGTGCGAGTAGTGCATGCAGGTAATGTGCTTGATGAAATGAAGCTCTCAGCAGAGATCCAGAACAATGGAGGTAAGAGTTTTTTTTTTTTTTTTTTTACTGAGTATGTTGTTTTGCTGCTGAAGTTTTTGATTTTTCTTGATGATTTTGTATGATGCTTTGTTGTGTTAGTTGTAAGGAAAGTCATTAATTCTGAGCTCTGGCACGCCTGCGCTGGACCTTTGGTCTCTTTGCCACAGCCCGGCAGCCTTGTTTATTACTTCCCTCAAGGACACAGTGAGCAGGTTTGTTCTGTGCTTGAAGTTACCATTTTAATGTTACTTATAGTGCTTGTCATAAAATTCAGCTTGCATGAACAATGTTACAATAGTCATGGAGATGAATCAGTTCAAACTCTCTAGGAATTGAATGTGTCTAGTTCTTCATAACTTTTATCACCATTACTTCCGAGGAAATGAATACACTCAAGCATGGACATATAATGAGCTTGCATTTTGAGGCAGTGTCAGTATTCTATGAACATATGGAGAAGCTGAGAACATAATTGTTGCCTGTTGGCAGGCATTATATTTTCAAAGACTAAAACTGAAATCTTGTCCTATAATTAGCATTATTTATGGATAAAGAATTTGTAACTTTTCAAACTATCAGTGTTCTATAATATATTTTGGAATATATTATATATCTTTATTCAACCTGAAGCCCCTTTTGTTGGCGAACAGGTGACGGTCTCAACTAAGGAAACACTGAACTCGCAAATTCCCAACTACCCAACTCTCTCTTCTCAGTTGATGTGCCAAGTTCACAATGTTACCTTGCATGTCTGTTTGTAACCTCTATATGGTGTTTGTTTTAGCTTTATTTATTTATCATTGTAATTTCTCATATTTTTGTATTTTTATATTTATAAACACAATTTCAGGCTTGCAGTGATACTGATGAGGTCTATGCTCAAGTCACTCTTAAGCCAGTGAACTCTGTAAGCGCAAACATTTTACATTTTCAGTAGTTCCTCACATTCAGGACACATTTTATTCTGGAGTGCTTTGAATCCTTTGACCTCTCGTTGTTCCAGTTCATCTGCTATGTTTTTGCATATTATTCTTCTAGGAAAATCCTAATACATAGATTATATGTATATAAATGTGGCTTTTGTTATCTCCTGAGTCCTGATGTTTTTTTTAATTAACCGAGAAGTTACTTTTCTATAGGAAATGGATATGTTTTCTATTCCTGATATTGGGCATACAAGAAGTAAGCAACCGAATGAGTTCCTCTGCAAGAATTTGACTGCAAGTGATACGAGCACTCACGGTGGTTTTTCAATGCCTCGCAGAGCTGCAGAGAAGCTATTTCCACCACTGGTAAGGGTGCGTGATAGAGTGTAGTTATATATAACAAGATAAATTTTACGTCTTTGAGTTTAACTTTCCAGGATTATTCAATGCAACCTCCAAATCAGGAGCTCATTGTCCGAGATATACATGATAACTTGTGGACATTTCGACACATATATCGCGGTAACATAATTTATCCTTTGTTTGGACAGTTAATGATTCTTGGTTGATTTAAGTTTTTCCTTGCAGTATGTCATAATCCTTAAGTTTCCAATTTCTTCCAGGACAGCCAAAGCGACATCTTCTGACTACTGGGTGGAGCTCATTTGTGAGTGCGAAACATCTAAAAGCCGGTGACGCTGTTCTTTTCATTAGGTACTCTTAACTCTTAATCCAGGAACATTAGTGGCTTCTCATGAACAGTATTTTCAATAACTTTGACCTCTGCTGCAAATATGACATCCATTTATACACATTGTTTAAATCTTCTTTGTGCCTATAGGTTCTCTTCTTCTTTAATTTCAATGGTTTCAAATCCCATTGGTTTTCTTTTTCAGGGACGAGAAGTCACAGTTACTCTTGGGTGTCAGACGTGCCAGCCGACAATTAACAACAATGCCATCATCAGTGCTATCTGCCGATAGTATGCATATCGGTGTTCTCGCTGCTGCTGCTCATGCTGCCGCAAGTTGCAGCCCCTTTACTGTTTACTACAATCCAAGGTTTACTGACATATTTTTTCACACATTTTTACATTGTTGAAAGTATTTACCTTTTTTTTTTTTTCCTTTCTGCTCAGGTCATGCCCATCAGAGTTTATTGTTCCACTGGATAAATACAATAAACTTGCATATACCCCGATATCAATTGGAATGAGATTTGGGATGATGTTTGAAACTGAAGAATCCAGTAAGCGCAGGTTTTCACTCTCCCTTCTCTATTTAGTTTTATCTCAAAACTGAAACCCTAGAGAAATTATGTCATACTAATCCAAACTCAAATTGTATTTTTCTGGTATATATTTGTGAAAGACTTCTAATAGAATTTTGTGTATGGTCATGAGCCATTGACATATCATACACTATATCTTTTATGCTTGTAAGTTGTAATCCAAATGCATTATTTTGACAATCTATGTTGCATCAATGTAGATATGCAAAGGTCTTATCGTCTTATCTTTTTCTTTTGACAGGTATATGGGTACAATCGTTGGCATTAGTGATTATGATCCTTTAAGGTGGCCTAATTCAAGATGGCGAAATCTGCAGGTGACTTTATCTGATTTAGAAATTATTTCACAAGAACAAGAACGACAATCTGTGCATTTTTGGTACTAATATTTGATTTTTCATTTCATAAACAGGTGGAATGGGATGAACATGGTTATGGTGAAAGACCAAATAGAGTTAACTTGTGGGAAATCGAGACTCCAGAGAGCCTTTTCGTTGTTCCGGCCACAACTGCAGATCTAAAGAGGCAATGCCTCCCAGGTTTTGTTGGTAATTCATGTACACATTTTATTTCAAGTGAGTTAAATACTTTGTTGCCGTTGTTCTACTTAAACAGATTAAATTCCCTTCCTATGATACAGATTACAATGTTTGACTCGATTTAATAGCTTTTTATTCATCAGAATTTATCAAAAGCATCACGTATTCTATATTCTATATGTTCTTACAGTATTGCTATAGATTATGACATCATGATTATATTGCATGATTTTGCAGTGCCTGGACTTCAAATTGGATCTCTAAATTCAAAATCTTTACGACAAGTTCCTGAAAATAGAAATGTTCAAGTAAATCCTTTGTTTTACAGTAATGATCCTGTGCAACTTCTGAAAGTCCTGCAGCAAACACATACTTCTTACCAGAATAGGCATCTCGTACCTGAACAATCCATGTATGCTAGTATTTTTCAGAGCATTACAGGTACTGGCGATATTTCTAAAACTGTTTCTTGTCCTCCACAACCGATTTCCTCAATATCAAGTCATGTACCGCATGAAATAATTGCCACAAAATCAATGATTGAGAGGAATGAACAACATATGTTGCTACAGAATGAGAAATTTCTACCTTCCATAGTGCAGCAAAGTGATGAACTATCAATCAACAAATCGTCTTCAGAAAGAGAATTTCAAGTTCCATGTGAAGGCACTGACCTTGAAAATCACAATGGAGGAAATTCTGGCCAGGAGAACCTTGTAAGTGATATGCTTGTGAACAAATGTCTTGAAATGGAAGGTGACAGCAGCCGTCATCTCTTTCAGCAGCTTGAGCCAATTGTTTCACATTCATCAATGATGGAAGCATCAGAATCACTAGACAAGGAAGGGCACTGTTCTCACTACTTGAATGAGGAGAATTGGTTTCCAAATCTATCAGAAACTACCAGCAGTTTATCAGGAGATTTATCCACCATCATCAATCCAGAAAATTTTGATTCTTTTGACATATGTCTTCCTGCTTTCATGCAAGAATTCTTCAGTCCTCCAGAGCTCAGTCCTCTGGCGGATGATGATTTAGCCATCCAGAGAATGGAAACTAACTTGTCAACTGAGAGTTATGCACAAAGTGAGACCTTGAAGAATCTGAATTCTCTGGCTTGTACTGCAAAACAAGGCATTGGTTCTCGTGTTTCAAGTTCGATTACAGGAAGCTGCAGTGGGTTCAATGGTTCTACTTCGCAATGCCCTCCAGATAGCATGATCGGTAACTGGAATTCTAATCAGGATTTGCAGTCTCAGGTGAAATCACCGCAAGACATTCCTGAAAGCTCTCGAGGTACATCATCTGCAAGTGATAGCTGTGTAAATAGATGCGCAAGAAAATCAGCCTCACAACAACCATTGCGAACGTACACTAAGGTACAACTTCATATTCCACACAAATGAAAGTCATTTCATTGATTTATGCAAACTGCAAACATCATGTAGACTCTTCTTATGTTTGCCAGGTTCAGAAGATAGGATCTGTGGGGCGATCAATCGACGTGACACAATTTAGGAACTACCAAGAACTTAAGTCAGCAATAGCATGCATGTTTGGGCTTGAAGGCGGCCAACTCGATGATCCAAATGGTTCTGAGTGGAAGCTTGTGTATGTGGATTATGAAAATGATATTCTTCTCGTCGGAGATGATCCATGGGAGTAAGTCACTTTCCTATATGCATATAACATGTTGATTATCATACTGAAAATTTAGCATTAAGACACCGCATTGTTTGAACTCGGCTAACACGCCCTCCTTGCAGGGAGTTCATCAACTGCGTTCGATGCATTAAGATCTTATCACTTTTAGAAGTACAACAGATGAGCGAGGAGGGAATGCATCTCATGAACACTAACAACATGAACCAGATGAATCAAAATATTTATTGGGAGGATGGCAGTGAGGACTTGGACTTTCCAAGCACCATGGCACCATAGAGTGTACCTTGCATTGCTCCCTTTATCTTTCCCAATATTGAAGTAAAGATCAGAACACTGCTTCTGATTAAAGGAAAAAAATCTTGTGGGAGATTCAATCAACTTGAAGATCTAACATTCTTTGACATCAGAGACTCGATTTGTTCAACCATGATGTATACATTAGAGCATCATGAGTTGCAGAATCGATCTTCTTAGCATTAGTGTAGTTGGCTTGTGAATTTAGGTTAAAGTTAGAGGTCTGTCGTTAGCTTTTTTTTGGTTTGCAGAGTTCTTCTGGATTAAGAAATGACACTTTTGTTGTTTAATCTTGAAACAAAATTTTGGAGACAAGGAAGAGGTTTGCGGCAATGATTGTTGTGTATTTTATTTCCTCTGCTTTTGTTGAGCAAGAATAAATAATTTTATTCACACATTGAACTTCGTCTACTTAAATTTTTAGTCAAAGTACCAAATGCTCCTTTATTCAAAATGGCAAAAAAACAACTAATGATCTTTAGGAAATTAGCATTGGTATGCAATGATTGTTGAGTTTGTTTGGTTGTCAGTAAATAAACTTATAGTGTAAATGAATTTTAACTATATTTTAACTTACATTATTATTGTTTAGTTTGATGTAAGATAAAAGATATATTTAGCATCTAAATAAAATGGTGAAATTACCCGATATATGTTAATATTACTTCTAATTATTTAATATTTTTAATAATATTTATTTATTTATTTATTTATTTCAAGTATTTTAATGATAAAACTCTTTTTTTAATATTACATATTTTCAATTTAATATTTTTTAAATTTTATTATTTAAAAATATTTTTATAATTAATTTTAAAAATAATTTACTTTATTAAATATTTTTATAATTATATTTAAAATAACATGTTATTTTACTGCATTTCAACTCGCAACCAATTTTAATGTAAGTTGAAATGTTGTAAAGTGGGTGAGATGCAAGTCCACTTACACGTAAGTGGAGCTTTTACATTAAACCAAACAATTAATTACATATAAACCACTTACAATACAACTACTAACAATTACTTACAGCTAACCATACCAGTCCTAAATGAGGTGTTTGTCATCTATTTGTAAAAAAAAAAACATGATAAAAAAAGCTATGCTCAAGAAAAGAAGGATTATATCGATGCAAAGTATCCATATCATTTATCAAGAATTCAAGATGGAAAACAAGAAATATTCATTTCTAAACGGACAAAAAACCAAAAACAAAGAAAATTCTGATTCCACGTAGTGTCATTGCATACCCTCCAATCTAATGCAAGCACCAGAGTTGATCTACACTGTTATTATCAGACAATGTAACATGTCAACTATCATTTGCTTTTCCTTTTGATGAGAGATGCAGTTTGGCCTCTTCCATAATTCATCAACGAGTCTAAGCAGGTCTGCATCATTCAGTGATGGCCCTTTGCCTCAGCTTTGTTATGTGATTTTGCTTTTGCCTGGACAAAGAAGAACCCAGCACAAATGAAATCAGTAGGATAGAAGGAATTTGCTTGTATGAAAAACTAAACAAAAGCCCATTAGAATTGCAAGTGTTCAGGTCATCATTACGTAATAATATCTTATTCACTGCAATGGCAACATATTGCAACATTTTCATATGACAATTATATATACATAGACTCTATGTAAGTAAGCGCTGAAGCATACAAATTGTGAGATGGCCTATGGATCACAATTTACAAACCCTAAATTAACAATGCATGAAATAACAATAGTAAAGTAGACAATCACGGAATGTAACATAAGATTAATGTGTTTCAGAAATAGATCTTCCACATCCATACGCAAATAACCAGGGAATTCCACTAACAATAAAGTACAGGTGAAGGATCACAGTAATATTAGATCATGCTTCAAAGAACAAACTGAGAACATAATTGCGTTTTCAAGCTCTCTGTTGTTTCAGGATTCGACTATTTCATCTCCTATTTTACTTCCAAACTCTCTATCTCTCTTCAATCTCAACTAATTCCCATTAAATCTCCATCATAATTTAGAACTACATCAAATATATTTAAATCCAAATCTTACAATTTTGGCAATCCAATCCCTTCCATAATTCATTATAAACTTGAATCTATATTTCTAACACTCTAGTTTTATGTAACCACATGATTTTACATAAATTTAAGTATTTTACACCTAAAGTAAAGATTTGTCCTCTCATGTAAAATGTTGCAAAATGTCGACATTGCAGCAAATAAGATTAGATATCATTGCATTATGATGACCCCAAAATTTGCAATTCTAATGGGGTTTAGATACAGAGCATAAATCTATGCACAAAACTAAATAATCAGATGCCATTTAGGCACAATACAAAGAAGTTAACTCTCACAAAAAAAATAGGGCTAAAATTTGCACAATTTTCTACATCCAATACATTTGGATAGAAAGTATAATCTGGTGCAATACAAAGAGAGATCAAAATCCAAGCATGAGTATGGTCTTCAATGAAGCAAATTTACAAATTCAAGGCACAGAAAATTAAAATCATGCACAGACAACCGAATACCAAATCAAAAAAGCATCTATCAAATCAATAGAAAAAAAAAATTCTAAACATTAGCAAAGACATGAGATATTTATTCACAAAAGGCATCGATATAAGCATGGAAAAACAACCTACTTATCCTTAAAGAAAAGCAACCGACCCGCAATGGCAGATCGGTGAGGATATTAGATCACTGGGTACCTTGAGGTAGGAGAGCTTCATGCTCCCATAGACGACACCGAAGGCCAAGGCTGAAGCGCGAGCGACCTGCGAGAGAGGAGATCAACTGATCAAGCATGAACTAGAGATTGCGATTGGCAATGAAGAGGAGGGTTAGGGGAGGAAAAATACGTACGAAGGCGAGGGTGCTGACTCCGGAATAAGGGCCTGGGACGCCGGCCGCCATTGATAATTCGAGAGCGAAAAGCGAGAGAGAAGACTTCGCCTAGAAAAAGGGTTAGATTTATGTAATACAAATTATGTATGGGGTGTGAATCGTAAATTTACATTATCATTGATATTTTACAGCAAAACACTTTAAAAATGAACAAAATACTTTGGCTATTTTTTTTTATTTTTTAAATCATCACTTTTATTAGTTTTATACTTGGAGATGAAATTTGTGTAAAATAAATAAATAAAAAAAATATGATATGGATAATTTAATGTTCCAACTTCTAAAAAATCCCAATTTTTGACGAAACAAACATGGATGTTATCATTGTTGTATTTTTTTTTTTAAATGTGAAATTTAGAATTTAGGGTGGAGGTATGGATGCGATACAACTATATAAAATTTCACTATTTAGCATCTTGTAAATAATTTAAAAAACTAAAAACATATTTTGGAGAATAAAATAATTATATGCATATTTAATACACACACACACACACTATATATATATATATATTGGGAAACTAAAATAAAAAAAAAACATAAATCATACTAAATATTTTGCAAATGCATTACATTAAAAATGAATTGCATGGTGAAAAATGAATTTGGGAAGCGAAATATAAATAAGCTCAAGCGTTTTATGGACAAATTATAGCGGAATTGATGGTTTCCCCACAAACACACTGCTCCATAAATATTTTTTGAAATGGCACCCTAATATTTCATAAATGATGTTTTATGCAGTAACACTCTAATATTTTATTATATTCAAAGGTTTCTAAATTGTATATAATTCGAGGGGGCTTTCGTAAATTGCCGGCAAAAGTGATATTTTATGCAATAACACCCTAATAAAAGTTTATTTATTAGATTCAAAGATAACCGGAGGGCTGTTATCGTAAATTTCAGGGAGAATTGACGTTTTATGGAGAAATCACCCTTGATATTTTGTGAAATGACAAATAGGTTGCATTTGCGTAATAAAGTCGCTTTTCAAGATCTCTCTCTAAATTTACGGCGGAATTGATGTTTTATGCAGGAACACCCTTAAAAAATCAACAACACTTTGTGAAAAGCCCCCTGTAATTCTCATAATAAACACGGTTGTTTTTAAAACATCCAAATCATGCCTTTTACAATGAGCCCATGGTTTTATTTACGTTTAAAATTTAAAATAATTAAAGACGTTGAAAGTCGTGCTCACACCCGGTACGGGCCACCGTCATCCAAATTTTCTTGCAAAGACATGCCCGATCTTCTCTCTATTTATTTCCAACTCTTTCAATCATTGATGATTTCATATAATTTATAATTAAGGGGTTATCTGCAAATAAAAAGAGTTTTAGATGATTAAAAATTATACAAATATATATATATATATATATATTAAAAATAGAAAGGAAAATTCCAGAGACCATTCGCTCGTTCGGCGACGCGAAGAGGCCCTAGGGTTCCGGCTTCGAAAAATTGATCTTTTAATTCGAAAAATTTTCTATAAAATTCTTGATTGGTTTCAATGGCCGGGAAGAAACAGCGGAAGCAGCTCTCTTGGGCTCCTGATTTGAGTTTGCGTCAGGTATCACAATTCCTTGCGGCCTTGATCTTTCTATCCCCTTTGTCATCTCTTTGATTCCTTTTTTTTTTTAATGTTTTGATGATGGTGGAGGACCTTGTTTGGTTGATTCTTGTGATCTTTGGCTCCTTTTGATTGATCCCCTTTGTTCCTTTCTTTTCTCATCCCCAATGTGTTGGTTGATTCATTTGGATTGTCTGAGAATCGCTCATGTTGATTGAAGTCGATTTTCTTGTTTAGGCTTCAATCTTCAGCTTCACAAGCCAGTTGCTTTTGGGGGAGGGTTTGTGGTCAGAGCTGAAAATTAATTTATTGATTAATCTAAGATAAATAAAATCTTGTAAAGATGATGCCCAATGAATCTTGATATGGGTTGTTAAGTTTGTTGACTTCTAGTGTTCCAGAAATCTAATTTTCTACACATCTTAATCTTCAAAGAAGTAAATGTGAAAGATTTTATGTTAGAGTTGCTAGATTGGGCATGGTGGTTAATAGGAGTTTGTGACTAGTTTTTTCTCGTCTCTTTCTTGGATTTTTAGCTGATAAACAACATGAATTTGATTAGAAAAGATTTTGTTGCCTGAATTTTCTTAGTGAAATCAACATTTATTTAAAAAAATTGTTTTGCCAATATTGCATGTTTTGGCATGAATTGTAAATATTTGGGGGTAAGCAATGTTGATGGTTTTACCAGAACTTCTTGGCCTCCTGTATTAATCTGTGATAAACAAGTGGCATGAATGACATACCAGGCTGCTGATAAAAGTATCTTATCAATTGAACATGATGAACCCATTCTAAGACTAGATTCTAGGATAAATTATTCCATATAACAAGGAATTTGAAACTTGAATGTACAGTTTTAAAATTGTTCAGATTTTCTATGTAAATTACAGTCTCTAATTAAACTTGCTTATTTTCAAGGTATAGTGGATTTCTTATGGAAACAAAAATAAGAAAAAGAAGCTAGATTTGGGCTGCTGCATCCTTTGAAATTGCATTAAATTCTCTTTTGCTTTTTTTTCCATCTATTATTCAAAATTAAAAAAAATCTTCTTGTTGGTAGTTTCCAGTTTCACTTCTTCTACAGTTTTTAGCATATTTGTGATCATGGTTTTATAAAAGGTTTTCATTCCATAATTAAAGGTGAAATATTGGTGGTTTCAATGATTTAGAAATTTATCTCCCAACTATATCTTAAAATTATAATACTGGTAGTTAATAGAATTTCATTAACAAATTTCTATATTGTTTTTAACTGCCAAATATTTGAACAAATCCTTGTATCTTCTATCTCATATTATTTCCATAGCCTATATATATATATTTGGGGTTCTGCAGTTTGGCCCGCAAAAAATATTTTGTATTGACCCCAATCATTTTGTTCAGCTAAGGGATTAAATTACTTTTTGTATTTTATTTGATGCAGCCTTTTTTACTTTACAGATTAAATGGTTCCATATTGTTATGTATTGTTTAGTGCTTACAGTTATTTTCAAAAAAACTTATGAAACTAAAACTAGATCACATGATTCTATTAAATGAATTTGTTCCAGTACTTTGTGTACAACTTTGCAAAATGTCATGAACCAGTGATGCTTAATAAATCAAATACTATGAAAAACATTGAATATAATATTCTTAAAATTATACTTCTAATGATGTTTCGAGCCTTTATTATATGAAATAAAGGAATTTGGTATAGATTTATTTGTTGACAAGTGGGGTAACTGGCATTTGAAGGTATCCAAGTTATGGACATTGACTAGAATGATTTTGAAGTGATGCTAATATCCGTTTTTAGGAAAAATTCAGAACGATTAACTTTCTTTGATTGGTTAGGGAAAAAGAAAAAAATTTGTATTTGAGATCTTTTTTTTTTTGTAACATCTAATTTTAATTTGTTGTAACTACACATAAATTTCCATGTATGTTAGGCTTAATCATGTAATGTTACAAAATTGCGTTAGCATAATTGCTGTTGAAAACTTCCAGACATCAATCTTAACCCTTTTCTGAAGGAGTATGTTTATTAGATGTTTCAGCCTGTATGCATCACAGTTTTGACACTATTAAATCCCTTCAAATAAACATCCTTTCTTCATGTTAATAATTATTATTGAAATAAGGAGAATGACTGCTTGAGATGGTAATGAGAGGTTTTTTTATTGTTCCGTTTTGGTAGCAATTTTTGTGCTCATTTATTTGGTTTAAATTATCATCATTTTTTCCTTGCAGGAAATTATATCATGAGTTTAGAGGTTTTTCCACTACAGTATTTGTTGGGTTATGTAATGTTGTGAATCAATAGGATAGAATGGTTCAAGGATTTGAGAGAAGCAATTTAGAGAATGTGGCTTTTCTGGATTTGTGAAGTATCATGTTCGCTGTATATTTACTCATGGGATAAACTGCATTTTGGTCTTCAGCAAAAAAATGAGCAAATTATCAATGCTTTATTTTAGATACACATCTTGGTCCTGCAACCAAAATTAATTGAGTCGTGTACATCCAGTGGCAAATATTTCTGGGTTTCTTTGACGAAAAATTAAAGAACTTGTGAGCTCATCAAGAATAGTTTACAATTTAAAAATTAAATCAACCATTGTTTGGAATTATTGGGTTTCCAGGCTTTTGATTGGTGAGAAATAACTGAAGAATGAATCTGAGAAGATTTATGAAAGACATTAAAGATAAGTAATGGAAGAATGAAAAAGAGAAGATTCATCTGAAAGAAGTTGAAAAGAAAAGGATATACAGAATAAATGCACTCATTTTCAGCTGCTAAGGCACTGTCTTGACAAATGTACCCCTTGTGAATTATAACCCACCAGTAAGCAGGGCGTAAATTATAAGTTCAAATTTTCAAAGAATAGTGGCCCATCTCTCCTTCTTAATACTTATTATAATTCATAAAACTGATTCCTTCCAGTTTTATTTAAACACAATAATTTGAACCATACATTAACAAAATAAGACTTAATGTTTCATTTATCTTCAGTTATGATAATATGTGGTGGCAAAAACTCACCCTTGTTTAAACTAAACCGGTCTAAAAATTGTGTCAACATTTCATTTAGGTCAAGAACAAGTCTAGGAAGCTTAATTTTCAGACTAACTAGACATTTGATCAGGCATAATGCTGTCAAATATGATTTTGGTGGGGGTTTGGGAAAACTTTTGAAATATAAATGTGTCATCTGTTTTGCTGCTTTCTACAATATGTTATTTTTGTTACCTTGAATGTTTCTTGTTTATCAATTGCAGTGCCTCACTTGGATCTATGGGTAATCAGATAGGATTAGCTAATTCACTACTTGGACCCTCAGCAATTTCAGTAACATATTATTTTATTTATCTGGTCCAACTTTGCTTCTACATGCTTATCTCTACTAATGATGAACTGATAAATTTTGTGTTCATGCAATTGAAAAGTTATAAATATTTTCTTGGATCTCTTATCTTTATCCATCAGCTGAGATTAAAGTAGGGATTTTTACTCATCATCAATGAGAAATGCATTTTGGCGCCAAATGGTGGGAATTAACTAAAAATTGGAGTTATAATTGATTTGTAACAAGTGAAAGGATTCACATTTAATATTGGTACAATGGTGATTGGTAAAATCCTTTAACCAGTTGAATTGTTAATTCTTGAGTCTTTCATAGAATTATTGAATGCCTTGAATTCAGAAAAAGAAAGCATTCACGCCTGCTACCTAATATTGCTGAATTCATGTGGTGGTAGAACACACAGGATGTATGGTTTTGTTTCCAAGGAACTTTTACATTCTTCCATCTTTTCCAGTGAAAATGTGTATCACCTTACTTGTTTCAAGGGTGCCTTGTTTTTCTCTTATTTAAATTTCGCAATTGATTTGATCTTTCTGTTCATAGTTTATGTTTTGCAATGGTCAAGGTGGATTCTGTGCTTGGAGTTTTAAAAGCATTTACATCATTACCAATTGATAGTAGACTATCTATTAATGCTACTTTCTGGTACTTTGATTCATTTGACTTATGTATTTGATTTCTGGATTTTTGGCTGTGCTTGTTTGCATACTATGTATCTTTGTTGCATGGGTTCTTGTGATTTTTGTTGGGTTATAAAGCACCTTCCTGTTTGATTTCTGGATTTTTGGCTATGTGGTTGTTAGGATACTATATATCTTTGTGGCATGGGTTCCTGTGATTTTTATTAGGTTATAAAAGCACCTTCCTGTGACTGGGGAGCTCTTTCAGAATTATAATATAAAAAAATTAGGAAAATTTCTATCTGGAATTTTATTTCCTCCACTATCTGGTGCAGAAAAGTGTCCACACAGCTGCTCAACTTGTTTCTTGTTTTTGATATATTGAGCATGTGATTACTTTGTTATATTCTCATTGTATGTTTTGTGTCTGA
This sequence comes from Dioscorea dumetorum, assembly GCA_902712375.1. Taxonomy (NCBI): domain Eukaryota; kingdom Viridiplantae; phylum Streptophyta; class Magnoliopsida; order Dioscoreales; family Dioscoreaceae; genus Dioscorea; species Dioscorea dumetorum. The sequence continues at coordinate 1,238,479 of CACTHL010000784.1, forward strand.
AGCTCACAAGCACTGTTGCTTCTTTCAGGTTAGGATGTTCTTATCTGAAGATCCTCCTTCTCAATTTAGATATGGAGGGCAAGACCATCTTCAAGCAAAGTCATCATGGCTATGGCATGCTACTGAGATGGGCTCAGATGATTCTCTGCCTCCTGGTTTTGAAACCCCTCCTCAGGCTACAAAAAAGTCTAAAATTGATGTTTCCCAGATTCCACTAATTAAGTGGAAATCTCCTCCTAAAGTAAACACTTGTTTTTTTTACTTATGAAAATGCCTTCATTTTAGTTGGGAAGAGTTCTTCACTTGATTTTGACAACTGATGTGTGCCATTACATCGGCTATTATTTTTCCCTAATCATGCAGTTGCAGCTGAATCCAGAATGGCTGGTGGTTGATGGAGGTGAAAGTGAAGAGGTGACTATTCAAAATCAGAGACTAAGGGGAGTTCTTGAGGCAATCTATCCTCGCCCATCTTCCATTCCTCCAGAGTTAGTGAATGTCTCTTGATAGCTTTTGTTTCTCTTTTTCTGCTTGCCTTTTGTCTGCTCAAATCTTTCTCCAAATCTGCTACCCTTCCAGCCCTGCTGTTCTTTCGGGGGTAGAAGCTTCTCTTTATGATGATTTTGAAGTTCCTCTGATTCCAATAACTGCTGCTGAGGACGAGGATGCGTCTGAGTTCACAGATTCTATGGTTTCAGTAGACACACCGTCCCGATTGCAGTCAGTTGATGTGCAAAAGAGCTGGCCAGAGGGAGCACCGGGAATGCTGCCACCAGATTGTAGGTTTCCCACTGAACCAATACGACTGAATTCAGCTCCGCCCACTCAAGATTTCGTTCATGGTGAAAGATCTGTAATGGGTGCCACACCTGTTGCCGAACCTGATGTTATGGCTGCGGCCACTGTTGCATTCACGGCAATTATGAGAAGCAATGAGGCAGGGAGCATGGTGGATCCAGATTTGCTAATCAAAATCTTTAGCAATCCTGCCCTTGTAGAAACACTCACGTCAGAGTATGGAGCTCCCAATCAAATTCCGCTCCCTGGTGCCGCTTCATCAGCTCCACCTCCGCTGTCTCAAATCGGCATAACCTCTTTGCCACCTCCTCCTGCTCCACAGTCATATCCGGTAACCAACGTGATCCGCCCACCTCCTGTAAATCCACAGGCCCCTCCTGCTATTCAGTTCAACACCGGTAATCCTCTCCCGAAAGCGCCACCAATGAAAGACATCAACTACTACAAGAGTTTGATCCAGCAGCATGGTGAAGATCGACAAGAAGTAGCCCCTGTACATAATGCAATGCAGTTCGGTAACCACAACCACCGGGACTATCCCAAAAATTTAATGGCGACCAATGGTTTGGACTTAACAGGAGCGCATGGCTCGAAGCAAAGAGATGCAAAGCCAAAGATTTCGAGACCCTGCATGTATTTCAACAGCCCCAGAGGATGCCGACATGGTTCTAAGTGCTCTTACCAGCATGATGTAGCATATCCAGCTCATATCGAGCAGCAGAAGAACTCCAAAAGAATTAAGTTAGACAGTTCAGTTAATGGAAGGCTCTGATGTCTGTTCTTGTTCTTTCACCATTTCTGTTTTTTTTTTTTTTTTTTGTGCTTCATTTCAATCTTTTCTTTTTTTTCCCCTTATTGTAATTTTTGGTTCCTTGTGTTCTTACATATGGTCAGTGAATAGCAGCCATCTTTTCTCCCTGTTCTATGCTTCTACGGGTCTTAAAACTCTTAATCATATACCTTTGTTGTTACTATTAATTATTATTTTTTCCCTAAGATTTATAATTGGATGGTTCCCGCATGTCATTGTTTGAAGTCATTTGATGTTCTATGTTTTCTTCTTCAGCTTGTGATTGATTCAATTTGTGTGTGATTGATTATATGATGAAAATGATTTATTTACAATAATTACTTATATTGATATGACTATTTAATTTATCTACTAAAAAAGATTAAATTAAAAGAAAATTTTATATGAATTTTTACTTTTCAATGTAAGTAATGCATGGGCATCATCGTCCTCATCTTTTTCTTTCTTTTTATTTTTTTTTTGTCCCAAAAACAAAAGGCATTATAATCTTTTATATAATTTTTAAGATCTTGCAATGACTTTTTCAGTTTTTAGGCGAGGCCATAAAACCTAAACAACAGCCCGACCACCACCCGTTAATCTTAACGGATCGGATCAGAACCCTCAAACACAAACCCGCATCCGTTATCCTCAAACCACGACTATAAATACCGGCGAAATCCCAAACCCTAACCCTAACCCTAACCCTCACCCTTGCCATTCTCCTCCGCCGTTGCAGCCATGGGGCGTGTGATCCGAGCTCAGCGTAAGGGTGCTGGCTCCGTTTTCCGCTCCCATACACACCATCGTAAGGGTGCTGCGCGCTTCCGCAGCCTCGACTTCGGCGAGCGCAATGGCTACCTCAAGGGCGTCGTGACCGATATCATCCACGATCCCGGCCGTGGTGCTCCCCTTGCCCGCGTGACATTCCGCCATCCCTTCCGCTACAAGCACCAGAAGGAGCTCTTCATCGCTGCCGAGGGTATGTACACCGGCCAGTTCGTTTACTGCGGTCGCAAGGCCTCTCTCATGGTCGGTAACGTCCTTCCGCTTCGATCCATCCCTGAGGGTGCTGTCGTTTGCAACGTTGAGCACCATGTTGGGGATCGCGGTGTTCTTGCTAGGGCTTCTGGGGATTATGCCATTGTTATCAGTCACAACCCAGATAACGGTACCACTAGGTATAAGATGCTGGCATTCTTCCCTGGTGTTTTCAGGTTTTTTTAGATCTAATTTCTTATATATCAAATAGTTGCATTTCGTATAGGTATAAGATTTACTATTATTTAGTAGCATATCATGAAGATGCTGATGATCTTAGTATTGTTCTTGTTAGATGATTTTGCGTGATTAATGCGATTCTTGATTAATGTAATTCATGATTTTTGTTTGAAAACAAACTCCTTTTCACTTACTCACACATCAATTTCTACTGGTCTTGCTAGATATGGTGTGTTGCAGTAGCTTGAGATTAGACGTCTTGATACCTGATTTCCTTTGTGTAAGTCATGATTGTTGCTTGAAAAGGTGCCTTTTCTGATCGTCACATCAAATCATAGTGTTGTGGAAAAAATCCTCTGATCAGTTCCCTGCATCATAGCTATTAGAAACATAGGTTCTTTTTGTTTACTTCTATGTTATAATGGTGAATTTTTTGTGGAGTGGTAGAAATGGAATGCATTAGTTTGTTGCTGAGGCTTGATTCTGTGTCAATGAAGAATGGTGACGGCAAATTGTTACAACCGTTGATATCTGCTATTTGATATCTAATTTACAATCAATCTCATATAATTTTTAGTGTGTTGAACTTCTGTAGTTATTATTATTATTATTATTATTATATAGATTTAACTGGAGCAATTACTGTATAGGAGATTTTGGTGATTATTAAAGATACAAGAGGGTAGTTGGTAAATTTTGAATTCTAGTGTTTCTGCTCATCTTTGCAGATAGATGCCCTGTGGAATGTCCTAGGTTATATGAAAATTTTGTCAGTATCAGAAGGTATATGAAAAGCTTGTGTTATTGGATATGGATTTTATGAGTTGTATTTGTCTACTGTATTGAGGTTGCTGTTTAGCTTGGTGATTTTCTTAAGATGCTGAAATTATTCATATAATCGACAATTACATCTGCAACTTGATGATGTTGAATTTGTAGCTGGTACATGTAGAATCTATGCATCTTGCGTCGTAGTTGCATTAATCATCAGATTATTTCTTATGTTGTATTGTCAGCTTGTTCTAGCTGATTCATTCAGTAATTATCTTTTTTTGAGGGCATTGTTCATCAATCGACATCCATGTAACCAAGTGTATTTACTAATCTGGCAAATGTTAAACCTATTGTTCTTCAGGATCAAGCTTCCATCTGGGGCCAAGAAGATTGTGCCAAGTGGATGCCGAGCCATGATCGGGCAGGTTGCTGGCGGTGGTAGGACTGAAAAGCCCCTCCTCAAGGCTGGCAATGCTTATCACAAGTTCCGTGTGAAGAGAAACTGTTGGCCAAAGGTCCGTGGTGTGGCCATGAACCCTGTCGAACATCCCCATGGAGGAGGAAACCACCAGCACATTGGTCATGCATCCACCGTCCGTCGTGATGCCCCTCCTGGGCAGAAGGTTGGTCTCATCGCCGCCAGGAGAACTGGACGGCTCAGAGGACAAGCTGCTTCAGCTGCTGCCAAAGCAGAGAAGAGTGCTTAGACAGATGCTTTATCTTAGTGTTTTTTATTTTTCACTCAAATTATTCGGTGCATTACATTCTGTCTTCAAGTTTTGGTCGAACAGGGATAAGTCAGAGCTACTTTGTAGTTCTTCTATTTTATCAAGAACCTCTGGTCTTTCTCCAATGTTTTTGAACTCATTGTCATACTTCTTCTATGTTTGCTTTAAGATTTGCATGGCCTTGCTTTTGTTAATCATTCCGTGTTCCTTTGTTGCTTGGGCTTTTGCTTTTCAAATTCACCATTTCAAGTAGTTATTTGGTTTTGAGTAAATTTTGCATGGTGCGCCATTGAAAAGCTCACCTGGAGGTCTAGGTGTAGTTGTATTTGAGCTCTGAGTTCTTGATTAAAATTATGGATGATCTTAAAAGTCTTCTTGTTTCTTGGTATATTTTTTTAGAAAAAAAGAATTGAAGGAAATAACACCATCATGTAAATGGTGAGGGGTCTCAGGTCATTTTCATCCTGTTGTGTTTGTGAAAAGGGTTTGGTCATTTTCATTGGTCGTGTTTGTACAAAGGGTTTTGTTTGGCTGCCGTCTTGATATCCTTATTGTGAGAAATTAAACAAAAAAACCCCTATTTTCTATTCATTTGAGAAAAAAAATAAAGAAAAAACAAACATAATTTTTTTAACGAGCAATTTTCTTTCATGAGATAAAAAAAAAAAACCGACAGCACGAAAATTCAAACATTTGAGTGGGGCCCACAAAACTAAATAAAAAACAGCTTTTCCTTTTTTTCTTTTTCCTTCTCTTTTTGCCGAATATATAAAACCTCTCTCTCTCTCTCTCTCTCTCTCTCGCCCTCGTCAAATCCAAAATAAAAAGAGAAAAAACGGAAACCCCAAATCCCGTCTTTCCTTTTCGCCTCTCTCTCTCTCTCCCCCCGCTTCTAGGACGAGCCAAACCCTAGCTCCATCGCCGCCAAATGTCGGGCATGGACGATGAGAAGGGTCCTCAGGAGGAGGCCCCGGAGAATGTGGCCATAGGTGAGCTTCTGTACTGTGGTGGCACCAACTGGGACTCAATGGGCCGCAAGACTTCCGTGCCGGCTGGCGTGAATTTGGTGTCTCCCACCCGCCTCCGCCCTCTCATCGGTGTTGATATACGTTTCGTCGCCTCTGGCTGTAGTGAGTTCCGATTCTGTTTTCTTGCCTCTTTTTTCCATTGTCTTTGTCGGAGGGTTTGTTTGGATGATTGTTTTGGATTTCTTTTTGTTTTGTTCTTATTTGGTGAAATGGACTGATGAGAGGAGTGAGATGCGGTTCGCTAAATCTTAGTGCTATATGGTTTGATTATGATTGGTTGGCAGAGAATGGGAGAAAAGAAATAGAAATTTTGGCTGTCTCTTTGTTTGATTTGGATAGAGCAAATGAGATGGATAAGCAAATGTTATTTTAAAAAGTAATTTTTTTGTGTAAAATTATGTTTTTCATTTTTTCATCATTTTACTGTAGGATGTGTTTGCATTGGGTGAAAATAGATGAAAAGAAACGAGAATGAAAATGGTGGAAAGGATGGTCTGTGTAGTAAATCAGTGTCAACTATACTTGTGATTTTTATTGTTATTTATAAGGTCACTTGTAGGAAATATGAGTGTTTTATAGTTGTTTGATGATGTCTTGTTAGCATCTTGCCACTGTCTGGCTCTGGACGTGGAGGGCCGCTGCTATACTTGGGGAAGGAATGAGGTTAATCACAGCTAAATTTTAACTTCCATTTTCTTTGGTTTTTACTCCTTTTTGATTTCTGACATAATAATGTATCAGCAGAAGGGGCAATTGGGACATGGGAACACACTGCAACGCAGTTTGCCAACAATTGTTTCCCAATTATCAAAGTAAGTTTCATATTATTTACCGGTTGTTGATTGTTAGACTTGGTTTTTGTTTGGTTATATTGAAGGGTTTAGTATGGGTAGCTGCAGCACTAACTATAGACTTTACTGAAGCATATTTGGAGCGTCTTTGCAGCATCAAAGATTTAGGATACATACTTTACATTTTGTCCCCTCCAGTAAGACAATTGGGCGCCACACATAAACGGATATCATATGTATAATGAGTCAGCAGCCTCTTTCTGTGGATTTGCTATGGCTTTAGTCTGTAGGATTTCTATATAATTGACACCTATCAAGTTTGAGTAAGTAGAGATATAATTGTAGGCAAGCTGTCATCATCTTTTTTATCCTGGATGATCAATCTTTTTTCATGAGAAGAATAGAATACCACACACCTCTTATTGTCCCTTTTTTTGGCTTCAGTCTGCCACAATATTGGATTTTAAAATTTCATTATTCTGAAATTGCTTGTCTACTTAGATGCTTCATGGACAACATCTAATTACCCTATTGTGACTTGTATAGGTATAAAATTGTTACAGCCGGTGCTGGGAGGAACCATACTGTTGTGGTGACTGATGATGGGAAATCTTACTCCTTTGGTTGGAATAAACATGGACAACTGGGGTCAGGTTCATTGAGGAATGGTGGGATTAAGATTCTTTTGTTTTCACTTCTTATTCTGGGGATTTTTTTCCTTACAATTCTTCTTATAGATTTTCTCTTTGTCATTAAGGGTTGTCACACACATGAACTTGAGCATAGCATTGTATATTTCATCTCTGTAATTGGGGTTATATTTTGTTGTTATTATTATTATTATTATTTTGGTATGTCATTGTTAAAAAGGCTAGAACAATAAAGGAATTCGAATGAGTTGTTCACCCATTGGTAATTCAAGGTGCATAGATGTGATTCCATGTGTAACATTAAAGGTGAGGTTCTTTTAGTAAATTGTATTATGGTAGAAAATTGGAAGTTTGTAGTTCCTGATTTTGAAATTCTGCACAATCTGAAGTCTGAACCACTCATTTCTGTGTTTCAACTTGAAATAATATCTCTCCAACTCTTCATTTAAAGTTGGCTTTTGAGATGCATCACATATTCTTGTGTATGATGCAGAGACTTATATTAACTGGCAATTCCCTTTCAGGATATTTTACTAGTTTGGCACTTATATTTATATATATATATATATATATTTTTTTTTTTACACGCAGAAATTGAGCCGTCTCCAGTGCTATGCCAGGTGTCTCAAGTAACTAATGCTGTTTGCGGTGCTGATTTCACTGTATGGTTATCATCAGTAGAAGGCTCTTCAATATTGTATGTAATGAATAATGATATGCCTTCCGCAAACAACGAAAAATATAAATCTCTTTTGCTTTAGAGGAGAAGAGGGTACAGTTTGACACTGAGCTATGTTAATATCTGCGGTGTTTTTTTGGCAGAACTGCTGGCCTTCCACAATATGGACAACTTGGGCATGGGACTGACAATGAGGTCAGATTAACCATTTACTTTAGTTGTTTTGGTTTTTGCTTTTTTACCATGCTTATTGTTGTACATGTTTTTCCACTTTGCAGTATAATGTTAAAGATAGTTCAGTGAAACTAGCTTATGAAGCTCAGCCCCGTCCACGTGCAATAGCTGCATTTGCCCAAAACACTGTTGTCAAAGTTGCTTGTGGGACAAACCATACAGGTTTGTCTTACTATACTTTCACTATCTCATTACTGGTTGGGGAGCAAATGGTGATTTTCATTACTTTTTTTTCTTCTCTTGTCAATGCAGTTGCTGTGGATTCAAGTGGCTTTGTTTACACGTATGTGTTATATTCTTCTCCTTAAATTGTCTACATTTTGGTTAGCCACTAGCTTCTGAACCTCTGATTGTGGATATTTATTTTACCCTTAAGGAAGTGTTCCCAGTTTGTGTTCTTTTGCATATTCCTGCACCATTGAACCTGCAAACATAAATATGAACAGTTCTTCCGTTGTTTGATCTGTATTTCATTTTAACTTGTTATTCTCATTTGAACTTCCCTGCAGGTGGGGTTTTGGAGGTTATGGAAGGTATAGATCTTAACTCTGGCAGGTGACAGGCAGATTTTGCTAGCAATCACCTTTGCCATTTGCGTTTTGTATTCTTCATGTTATTTCCTGAGCCATATTGTTGATTAAAGTATACTTGATATGTTAGGCTTGGCCATAGAGAGCAGAAGGATGAATGGGTTCCCCGTCTGGTTGAAGTCTTCCAAAAAAGAAATGTCCTACCGCCTAATGCTGTTGTCTCTGCTGGTTCTGTTAATTCTGCTTGCACTGCTGGTAAGGATCTTTCTCTTGCTATCCTCCTGATAATAATAAGTAATAAATTTATGCTGTATAGTGTGGCCACACAGAGGCATTCTAGATCATATGACATTTATTTTTCATGAGTTGTAATTGTAATTTTTTTCTCCTATAAACTGATTTCTTAGCATTAATGCTTTGCTTGTTTCTTGTCTCTTTGGTAGTAAGGTTTTTCTGTAACCGTAGGATTCACTTGTCCGAGAATCCAATTGGATTTATTTTTCTTCACTCAACTTTCCTCTTCATAGGTTCACTTAAACGTTTGTTCTTAGAGGTTCAATTAAAATTTTGATGGGGAAGGTTGAGTGGTCTAACTCCTCAACCAGTTAACTGTAAGTAAATCATCTTTTCCCAGAACGAGCCATTCACCTATCTATGATGTTTTGTATTTAAATTGAAGGGCCACAATAGCTAGGTTTGCGACAGAAGTATCATCTGAGTTTTTCTTTTCCTTCTGGACTATAACCTTACAATTAATTTATATCAGGAGAGTGCTGTCCTAGTGTTGAATCAGATATTATTGCAATAGTTTTGTATTTAAGAAATGGTAGTATGAAAATAGTTACTTTAGTTAACCATGAGATATAATTTTGTGGTTAGCCTAGCAGTTTGCTTGTCCACCCAAAGCAGACTTTGTAACTTTTCTATATTAGTCAATGGTTAAGAACAACCAGCTTGGTGAAAAAAATATTCATCTGAAATTTTCTTGTTTGTTAAAAAGTTGACAATTGGTTTATATGTTGTGAGTCATCAAGCTGTAGGACAGGATATTGCTCTAAAAGTTGTTTGATGAAAAATTGGCTGTACAAAAATTCTGGTTTTCACTAAGCATGAGATAATCTTTCTGTAAGTACACCTAGCAGGTTGGTTCAGCCTGGAGCTTATATTTTCTTGATTAGGTGATGAATATGCAAGAGCTGATTACTTGATTATTTTCTTTCATATTTTTGTTTGGAATATTCCAGAAAGCTCACATGTATTACATTTTCTTTTTGGGTGTGAAATTCTTATTAATATTCTCTCTCTTCTTACTGTTTTCTATATTTCCTTGTTTGTGCTATGTTCTTTCGACATTTCTTTTTGAGTGTTATCGTTCTTTTGGTCTTACATTTCCTTTGAAACTAGCAGTACTTATTGAAAATGTTCCACTTGCCATGATTTTCTTATTCATTTTCCTCCCCTCCCCAATTGCGCAAACCACTTTTACCCTTTTATGAACTTTGGGTACGGTTCCATTAACCAGGAATGAAGTATTAAATGATTTGGTTTTCAGCATTCTTCATGGCAAGCAATCCTACTTGAGGGGATTTTATTTAGCTTCACCTTTCAATAGAAGCACATCTATATTTTCACAAAGCATTTGTTTTTTTCTTGCCAAAATGGCATCTTGTCACCTCTAATTATTTTTCTAACAATATACACCGAAATTGTGTATTATAGATGGTTAAAACGTATCACGGGCAAACTAAACTTGTTATTTGCGTTTGATTCATGCCAAAATTTCATATGGAGAGAGGCCTAGATTTATATGTTCGTATTTATAAAATTCATTGATATGGCATGTGCTAGTCTGTTTTAACTAGCCATTTGCAAACAAACCAAATGAATCAAGCTTTAATACCATGGCAGATGCAAACTTAACATGTTATTTGGGCTTGATTCAACTGAAACGCTTCAGCAGATAGGATGTAAGACCTAAACTGATATATTCAGATCCACATTTACCAAATTAACCAATTTGAGATTATTAGTTACTTCGAAACTAACCTCAACATTTGATAAGTTATGCCATATCATGATTTTGTGTTCTTAAGAGGTTCTTGCTTCAATCAAAATTGGGACCCAACCTTGGGTACTTCAGCTCATTGGTTAGCATACATTCAATGAACTCTCGCTTTTCTGTTCCTAGTTCAACTTCAGTCCAGATGATAATTGATCTTAGTAAGATATTTTGATTGGATTTAGTGATCTGTTTCAGCCTGGAGACATAGAGTGTCTACTAGATTTGATTCAGTGTGAGGAATCCTAAGAGTAAATGCACCCCCTTTCCTTTTTGAAATCAAAGCTTGACATTGCTTTAGAGTGGTATATCTTTTCCTTTGTCAGTCTTGTGAAGCTTGAGGGTTTTTTTTTTTAATTGTATATTCACTTCATTGGAACCAAGGTTAACATCCCCTTCCATATGGAAGAGAGTGTTGAAGAATGGGTAAAACTTTTATATTAGATTAAAGGTTCTGGTTCTACTTAATATTATTCAAATTTTGTGCTGAGTGATATGTAATTTGCATTTGAAATTCAAATTATTTTGTGTGTGCATGTTAAGCTTGTTTTGATGAAATTATCAAAGCATGCGCATTTCAGGGGAAGGTTGTATGATTTCCTTAAACAAAATCCAAGGTTGGATGACTCGGCAGAGTCGATTCCTGATCCAGGTGAGGGTTGAGATGTGTGTGCTCCTGTCTGTGTTTCTCATCCACAGACTGAGCTCTTTATTTGGATTTACTTGGAATTCCAAATCAGATTATCTTATGAAATCTTCATATCATTTGTCTATTTGTGAGTTGCTCAGGTTTTCCTATGGATGTTTCCATTATATCCACAGCCTGGAAACATTGACAAAGTTATTTTATGTTGCCCTTTACTTTGGAGGATTTCTTTTAACCAAAGATTGGAGTAGAATGGCTAAGGCTCTCTTTTAAAGTTACTTTTTTTTTTCCTTTTTTTCTTTTTTTTGTTTTGTTGCTATGAGCTCTTTATCATGTTTTATATCTTTTGTGCATTTGTTGGAAACAGGACAGTCTTGCAAATGCATAATATAAACAGGTTTTATAGAGGCCTTACAGTTAACCGCTACTTTCTTGTAGTCATAACTATAATTTTAGCCATAATTTCCATGGTTTTTCATCCTCTTGAACTTTTTATCCTGGTAATTTTGATGTTTGAGTGTTTTATTGTATGTGATTTGATGTACATGAAAACATCATTTAAGAAAAACATTAGTCAGTTCTAGCTTATGTAACTATGTGATATATCTTCAGGAGGAGGGCAATTATACATGTGGGGAAAGCTAAAGACTACAGGTGATGATTGGATGTATCCAAAGCCAGTCATGGATTTAAGGTCTGCCTAACTTTCCTATTATACCTGATGTTTTTATGTTTTTGAGAACTTTTTACAATCTGTGTTATCTTCATCTTTATGTCATAAGATGGTTCATTTTTATCAGTTAAAGAAAAAGCAATATAAATTTATCTTCAGAATTCCATTGTCAAGCACCAGTGCCGTAGTATTGAACATCTAAGAGATACTTTAACACCATACTGTAGCTTTTGTTAACCAATACCAATACTATTAGTGCCTTGATATTGGAGTTATGACCTTGAAGAAATGCACTCTGAACATATGGTTCACCATCTAATGGTAGTAATGGATGTTAAGCAATCTCAAACTTGCAGAGTTTATCGGTCTCAAAATCATTTTCTTGAAACAGTTAGTTAAGAGGATTCAAAGAGAAGATGACCAAGAAACGACCAATATTTCTATTGCTTTGGGCAATTTTTCTTTTAGAAAAAAAAAGATAATTTTAAAATATATTACAAACAACTCTCTTTGAATCTTAATTTGCAATAGGAACTGTTTGTGTGCATGAAGCCGGTGTTTTCAACAATGATTTCTTGCCAAGTAGGATTTCAAGGTTGAGTTGAATCTTTAGAATGCTGCAGTTCTCCTATACATGAAATCTTTAGTGAAGTTGGCCTTGAAATGCCATCAGCTTTGTCTCTTAAAAAAAATTAATTATTTTTTTAACTAATTAGATGCAAATCCCTTTAATTTTAGTTGACACAAGTGTGTTCTGTATAAAATGTTGAAACTAATTTGAGGAGGATATCTTTAATTTTGATGGCCATTAAACTAATTGAAAATAAAGTTCATTAGGGTTGTTGTTGAAGTTGTTTTGAATGGTGGTTGTCCTTGTTTCGCAATTAATGGACTGGTTCATTTTCAAATTGGTTGAGCTTGTAAAATATATTTTACATGAAGCCATATGAATAATTGAATTTTTTTAAATCCCAAAACTCTAGTTATTTAAATTAGTTTTAACTGTAAAAAAATATATATATTTAATATTATAAATATTATAAGGGTGATAAGTTGGAAATTTAAAAAAAAAAAATTGAAGCTGGCTTTTCAAGTGCCTAGGTTTCCCAAAATCCATATGCCATGTAGAGAACTATAGGATGGATTTAACAAAAGAAAACCTCATGAAGCAGGTTTTCAAGAAGAGGTTATACTGCATAAAGCTTCAAAGATGTTATTTTGGGTATTTTTAATTCTTCTTGGTTAAATATTATCAAATTACAAAAAACAAACCATTTTATATCATATGGTGGGTCATTTTCTGAGAGATTTTGGAAGTAATCTGAAAAAGTTCTAAGGAACTCTATTGCTGTCTAACAACTAAAATTTGTATTTTGCCTATGTATGATTTGCCACCAGTATATGAAAGTATATTTTCCTTGCTGCTGTGGTACTCTTTACGCTTCTTTTGGCATTCATTAAACAACTCCAAGTCCATTCTCTTTCTGATTTTTATATAATTTTCCTTTGTTCTTATGATGTCAATTTTTGTTTTCTTTAGTTGATGTCAACCATTGTTTCTTTGATCTTTTTTGCAGTGGCTGGAACATTCGTTGCATGGACTCAGGTAACATGCATCATGTCATTGGTGCTGATGATGCATGCATAAGTTGGGGGCATGCTCAATACGGGGAGCTTGGTTATGGCTCTCTTGGACCAAAGTATTTATTATCTCAGATTTCTTTAGTTGCTTTGACTGACACATTTCCCATCTTTATTTTTGATTAACATGTTATTAACGAAAACAATCATCTCATTTTTTTTCATCACAGGTCCTCTGCTAACCCAAAAAAAGTAGAAATACTAGATCACATGCATGTCATGAGGTACATGCTCAGATGCTCTATGCTAATTATGCTTTTTGTGCTTTGAGTAGGGAGCATGGTTAATACTTTGTCTCTTAATGTTGTTGGTGTGTATAGGATGACTTTTCAGTTCTATACAATGAAATATTTATTGAAAATTTCTGCAGTGTGGCCTGTGGTTTGGGACTCTCGTTGATCGTTGTAGATAGGGCAAAAGCTGGTGATAGACTTGAACAGGTAAGCAGTATAATTTTCTGAAGCTTTACAGTGTTCATATTTTTTTTTAGACCATCTTGTTTTAAGAGTGTTTTTTCTAATTCAAAGGTGATTAAGTCTGTTTATTAGTACTTGCTTTGCATAATATTCTTATTAAAATTGTTTGAGGGAATAGTTCTAGCGTTATTTAATGCCCCCCACAGGATAAAAGGGAAACTTAGTATTTGAGCAATGAACAAGTGAATGCAGTTGTGGAAAGTTGGGCTAGAATAATCATGTTCTCCAAACCTAAGAAATCATGAGAAACAAATCAACAGATCTGGTTAACTATGACATGTTATGTTTCACTGGATCTTCGCAGCTCTGAAATTTTGAGTGCCATTGGAGAGCTTTCTAAGGCATTTGAGCATGGGAAACTCAGACTAGGACAAGATTAGCTTTGCATATAGTTCTTATTTGAGTCATTAGGATTTTGACACTAATCTTAACCAACTTGTCAACTTACAAGAGGTTCAAAGATAGATTAAGATGATGTGCATGTATCTGCATGGGATAGCTAGGACAAGCTCCGAAGTTATCCTCTATTACATGAACAATTTGTATCAACCCCTCTCCTATGATTGTCTTGCTGTGTTCTATTGTGAGCACTCTGATTATTGAAATCTGTTATTATCTTTCTAAATCATGTAGAATCTTCATGGCTTTAGTTTGTCAGTTTAGGCCTATCTTGTTCCATGAATAATTGGTAAAATACTGTCGGAATGATATTGGTATAGTGTGTATTTCATATCTGCTTTTACTTGCTTAACCAGTCTCTAATAGGCCAATTTTTTTTTTTTAACAGTTGGAAATATATGAAGGTGATGCTGCAGCTCAAGGTGTGCATACAGTTGGACTATTCCTACCTGACATTTCTAAAATGAATGATTATACCTTCTGTCAGAAAATCAATTTTGTAGCTAATTCCATTAAAAAAGTTCACAGAATAAGAAGCCTATGAAGTGGGATGGTACAATTGAACTAACACTCAATAGTTTTGGCTGGTGAATCTTATATGATGATGCTCCTTTTTTCGTTTGGCTGCAGGAGATGAAGGGCAAGATGAACCGGTAGCTACTGAGAAGAAAACACCGAGAAAAGCCGCTGGCAATTCTTCAACAAATTCAAGGAAAAGAAAGAACAAGGATTCATCAGCGGAGTCTGAAGACGTGGAAGATGAATATGAAGATAGTGAAGAAGATTCGAATGAGGACAGTGACGATGAAAATGGTGACCTTAACAGCGCAAGCCGGGGCGGCAAGTCTTCTGGTAGAGGCCGAGGCAGGGGTGCCAAAAAAACAGCTACTGAAACAAAGAATGCTGGGAGAGGACGGGGCCGACCCAAGAAAACTGACAAAAGCATTGGTCAACATGAAGCTGCAAATGCAGGCTCAGGTCGACGTGGGCGAGGAAGACCTAGGAAGAATAATAGGTGATGATTTTTTTTATTTGCAAATTTTTGCTTTGGTAAAATAGATTGAGCAAAGCTAAAAATGCAATCAATTGGGAGTTTTTCAATTGAAATTCATTTAGGTTTTGTTGGTTGATTTCTCAGTAAAAATAGGAACAAATTATTGACAACAGCTTAGGTCACTCATTACTATAGTGTTGTTATCCATCTGAGATATTTAACTTGTTATTTTGATGTGGTTCTTGCAGAGCCTAGTTGACAAAATTTAATCCGATTTGCAGTCATTTATCCGTTTATTTGTAGTCCTTGTTACCCCTCTTTGATTATTCAAAGACCATATTGGATAAATATTTTTGTATTCACAAATGTACCGTCATTAGCATTCGCCTTTATCCTGCTATAGATTTTATTTGTGCTGTGGAATGTAAATCATGTCATCTTTTCAGACTTGTACAATTTGAGTGGGAGATAACATAGTAACAGTAGCGACAACCATTCCTGATTAAAACTTCTCATAAGACAAAGAAAAGAATTGCAAGCCAGTTTACATTATGTTAGATACTCTTTCTAACATCCCCAAAGAACATCAAAGGAAATACAATTTCAGATGGTCAGCACTGCACTAACAATTAAAGAGTCTGCAAATAAATGCCATTTCATATCCTTCTTTCTGAAAGAGAAAACACAGAACAAGAGGTCTGAAGCATCAACTAGTTTTGAGGTCAGTTGATGTAGCTTGATCTTGATGATCCCGCATGAGTTGAGATCGGTTGTCTTCGCTGCTGAGATCTATACCACTAACACCACCGCTCAGAGACAAAGTTGAATTGCATCTCCCTATGGCATTCTCCTGGCTGATGGCATCTTCATCAACCTCGTCATCCATGAAGGACCCACTCCGAAGGAGTTCCTTCACCTTCCGGAATTCATCATAGTGAACTCGGCGATGTTCCTTGAAACTCATGCTTCGATCAGTCTCAGAATCTAATATTGAGTAATAACAAGAGGGGGGGCAGGTTAAAATTTAGAAATTTGAGAATAAAATAACATAAAGAAAAAAAAGCTTCTGAGTATTTTATTTATATTTGAAAGCAACTTTACCTAAGAAAAAAAAATAAAGTTACAAGATGATAAAGATTGGGCATGTTTATATTATAAAATCATTGCAGAAATTGAAAGGTAAAAATAAAAAATATTGTGAATTTATGGTCTTCTTAAGTCCAGGAATGCAACCGTTCCCAAAGAATTCTATCAAGTTGTTTCAATATTCGTCAAATAAAATGATACAGTGCTCTTATGAAGGAAGTGATCAAAGACAAACTGGAGATGTGCATTTTTAATTAATGATATTCTGACTAGAAAATTAAACAAGGTTTGTTGTATGCCGTGAAAAAGGCAAGAAATCAAAGAGCCCTTGTATAATGAAAATATGTCATTAGTTCAAATCCTACATGATGTAGCATATGCCATAACCCTCAACAGCAAAAAGTTGGATTACTGATGCATTAGTTAGTACTATAACATCTGTATGAAGATCATATTAAAGAAAAGCTGTATCATTGTTATAGTTCATCTTCTCTCTTACCCATGATCTTGTGCTATGTACTTGTTCTATCCATAAAACCTATCAGAAGTTTAAGACCTCAGCAAAGAAAAGCATTGAATCCATTTATATCAATTTATGTAAGTTTAACTCTATATTTCAGAACTTCGCAGAATGAAATGAGCATTCTTCAACATGAAATCCCTTCTTCAATCTGCATTGTGCTGATTCAAGTGTTGCAGTTATTATTGTGTTATTCTGAACAAGGCAACTGCAAATTATCTCACTAAGACTGGTCTACAAATCAAATGATGCAAACAATATCCATGATTAACACTTTCCACCTGCATCCCTTTAATCACCAACACATTTTATCTTCCCAGTGTTTTACAAATACATAGCGTCTAAAGTTTGATACTAACAACAGGTTCTCTGCAAAATATAAAGCCTTCAGACATCAAACGGTGTGTTTAGTTGAGAAATATCCAAGGCTATCCCACTAGTGGTTTGGCGTAAAATAGCAATTTTAAATTAATAAAAGTTCACGAAAATCAATATTAAATGGAATTAGAAGGATAAGAATCAAAATCTAAAGATAAATACAAATTATAAATATCAAAAAGATATGAAAAAAATGAGTGAAAAAAAAAAAGATTGAGATTGAAAATCAAACTGAAAAAAATTAAGATGGAGAGTGCCATGAAAGGAAGATCAAAGGTGTACCTAATCAGATACATTATAAATTTAATTTTATAATTTAATTTTAAAAAAAATGTTTCCATGTATTTTGACCTGAGTTTAAAACAAAAAAAATATATATCAAAAGTTTAAAAGAGACTGTTCTTGAAAGTGGGGTGCGCTACTTTAATATTTTTCAAAGGAAGCAGGTAACAAATCCAATGATTTATTACTAACACATATTAGAAAATAAATATAGAAAGAAAAAATGCTTAAATATTCAAGCTGATGGAAGAAACCAATTACCTTCATCTTGATCCATGGCATCAGGCTCATCTTCAGAAGATGTCCAGCCTCCAGTTTGCCCAGGATGCCCTTTACTTGATGAGGCCACATCGTTCAAAGCATTCCTAATAGCATCTGCATGCTCAATATCATCCAAGCATTCATCAAACACCCGCACTGGTGACAAAGAACCTGCAGAATTACATGAATTGAATTAGACCTGATTATCAAATCACTGCACTCTTTCATATAGGAAAGAATGTGACTAATAAGTAAGCTGCATACCATCCTCATCAATCATTGGATGATAAGGTGTCTTAGGCTCAGTGATCTTCTGCCGTACTGGTTTGTTAGACTCAATCTCATCCAGGTTGGCCTCATTCCATCTGACACGACCCCTGACACCATACAAGAAGAAAAGAATAAGACTCACCAAAGTGGCACAACAGCAAAATTGCACAATGAAAGACAATGTTAAGTGTGGCAACCCATAATTGCAGAAACCATTTTCTTTCATGCCACAAGTAAAGATTGGTCAGTAGCTTGTCCATGGGACAGTAACCATGAATATTGAGGACACAAGATTTATCTATTTAAGAGTTAGTACAACTAAACAAGATTTTAAGCTCAAAGATAAAACAAACCATCCATGCCAACAAAACAAGATGATACCTAAACACGATAATATGTACATTAACAAGTTCACCCCATATCCATTGTCACAAAAGACATAACAATCTATGAGGTCATATGAATAAAAGTAGTCTTCCTTAATATTATTGTCTGGTCATAGAATTTTATGACAATTAAAGGGCTAGCAATCCAAGCTCGAATCTTGTTAACTCAATGCCCAGATAACCCATCTTTTAGTATAAAAGGGCCCACATGACCTTGGCACAGACCATTAAATTTTTGGGAAGTCAACAGAAGGATTTTTGTTGCAGTACACACGGATCCACAAATTTTCTTAGAAGTTTTGGCTGCTGTACACAAGGATCAACGAGTTTACTTAGAAGTTTTAGTTGCAGTGCACAATGAACAACGAATTTTCTTAGATGTTGTCAACAAAAAATGGGTCTAAAAAGTAGTCTATGTGCTCTACAGATAAAATGCTGTCCCTTTTGGGGTAGTCCTTTGCTGATCATATACTCATCAAAGAAC
The DNA here is from genome assembly GCA_902712375.1 of Dioscorea dumetorum. Classification (NCBI taxonomy): domain Eukaryota; kingdom Viridiplantae; phylum Streptophyta; class Magnoliopsida; order Dioscoreales; family Dioscoreaceae; genus Dioscorea; species Dioscorea dumetorum. The sequence goes on from CACTHL010000784.1 coordinate 1,257,257, forward strand.
GTAAAGCCTCTCAAGCTCAGGTAATGTTGGTTTTAATTGAACTATTCATATACTAAGGCTTTAATCTACCGTGCAGTATGCTCCTCGCATGAATTCCTATCACTCGCATGAATTCTTACCATAGACACATCTCACTAACAATCAATTTACTATCTAAGTAAAGAAAGCACTGAGACAGAATTTAGAGGGAAGAATTAGAAAATTTAGATCCAAGCATGCCTGGTTGTTTACCTTGCTTTTGGCATTGTTGATCTCCTCTAGTTATAACAGAAATTTTGATAATTCTAAAACAGATCTGCAAGAAAAGAACAAAGCAAAAATTCAGGTTTGTTATATCACTACGCATCCCCAAATATATATATATATGTTAAAAAAATACCTAGCACATAGAAAGCTCTTAATAGCATTTAGCAGCATATGTGCAACCACAACACAAAACTTAAAATCAGAATTGGCAATATACAATGATGGTTGTGCGTATCATCACTTCTCACGATCTATTGCATATTATCAGAATAAAGCACAACTCAGCCCCAGAAACAACACTTGTAAACTCGTTACTTTTTTGCTTAAGAAACAACTCATATTGCAACCACAATCAAAGTTCCGCCTCATGGTCACACAATTCACCTCAATAACTCCATTTCGATATGCTTGAAAAATCCTCGAATGCCTGCACTTCAATGCCAAGCATCATATCAAGATCACATCTTTGCATATCTTCTCCTCTTGCTTTCTCCAAATAAACAGTCAAAATCCAGAAAATCAAGCAAAATACCCAACAAAGAAGAACCAACAAACAGCAACCCAAATTTACCGTCAAGCGCCATCCATAACCCTAACACACAAATTCTCCCCACAAAAAAACCAATCCCACACAAAATCCTCCCAACAAACAACCCATAAGAAAAAACGCCATCGATCGAGAAACAAAAGCTCCACCAATTCAATCAGAATCCGCTACAAGACAATACGAGAACGATACAGATAAACAAAAAGAGAGAAAAGGAGAAGAACAAGAACACGCACCATGAACCACGCAGCTGCGAGACAATCAGAAGAAAAGCGAACCCTAGTGAGGATGGATCGGCTCCATGGATCGATGGATCGAAAGGAATGGAAAGGAGAAGAACGCGGATGGTCGTACTGCGTTGCACTTTGGTTCTCGGTTTTATTTTTATTTATTCATTTTTTTTTTTTCAGGGTTTTCGTTTGATGACGTCAGCAACGCGTTTGAGGTTGTTGCTTCTGACTTGGCATCCATACGTTATATGGGCCTTCTTTTCTTATTGGGCTTTTTAATAAATGGGCCAAAACCAGGCCCAGTAACCCAGTAAAAGAAAAAGCCCACTAAAATAAATCCTGAGGTGAAAATATGCTTTTTTGTTTTATTAGAAAATCATAATTTATATTATTTTAGATAAAACTAAAAGTATGTAGAAAATAGATTTCAACAATAGCAACTTTAACATCTTGAATTTTCCTGCCGAAATTTTTTAATATGGATATAAGTCAAGAAAATAACAAAGGTGATGGATATTATGGGACATCCACATCCAAAACAATAATTTTTTTTCATAATGTAAGCATAAAAATGATTTACATATTATCAAACTTTATTAAAAAAAAATAGAAATAATTTGTTCTTTTAATTATATTTATATATATTGAATTAATGGTGGTTTATGTTAAATACTTAATAATTTAATATTTTAATCGAAGAGAGTACTCATGTTCCTAATCATTCAAGAAGGGGTGGGTGGACAATTAGAAAGCATACAATAAATGAGATTAACACTTAAATTTGGAAACTTTGATTTCATAATAATTATCTTTTAAGTGTATTTTTGACTTTTTGTTTATATATTAAAGGCTAGTCAAGTGTTGTAGATAGATCAATCATCAAATTGATTGATAATGATTCCTATAAGTTATAATAAACAAAGAAAAAAATCTCTCAATTTATATAAATGGGAAAAAAAGTCAATCTTTTAATAGTGTTTTGAGAGACTAATTAAATCTAATTTGTTAAAAAAAAAATTCTCAAAATTATCTTCATCAAAGTTTTTTTTACCTACTAAACGTGAATCACTATGTTAAAAATGTGGATATACATAAAATTATTATAATATATTTATGTCTTTCATTCTTGTATGAGCTCAGATTCAAACATACTTTTTTGAGGATAGCATGATTATCTTATATAAAAGATCATATATCAATAAATGAAGAGGTTATTGACAAAAAAATTCTAACATATATAGTTTATTTATTTATTTATTTATTTATTATTATTTAATAATGTGGATACATCTATTAGGGGGTGTTTGGTTCGCGGTAATGCGAAAACATTTCCGGGAATCTGGTGGTAATCTGGTTAGATTACCATGTTTGGCACTGTAGCAGTGGTAATGTTAGTGGTAATATGAGATTACCAATAGTGAAATATTACCAGATAAGGTCATAATCTGATTACCACCAAAATAGGTGTCCATAAAGATAACCAAGTTGGTGGTAATATGGAAAATTTTGTTTTTCCAAGTATACCCCCACTTATTTAACCTAATTTCATATTATACTTATTATCAAAACCTAAGTTTTGTTCCATTTTTATTAAAATATTTATAACATATATATATATATATTATAATTTAATTATTTATTTATCTAAATAATTAAAATTAAAATTTTTAAAATTTTATATGTAGAGGTACTTGGCTAAATTTATTTAATATATAATTATTTAATTTTATATATAATGTAATTATATATATAATTATAATAATTATATATTAAATAAATTTACCTAAACACCCATATATATAAAATTTAAAAAATTTTAATTTAAAGTAGTTAGATAAATAAATAATAATAAAAAAAATTTTAATTATATATATAATTAAATAAATATATATAATTATATATTATAATTTAAGTATTTATTTATCTAAATATTTTAAGTTAAAATTTTCACCATTTTATATATAATGGTATTTAGGTAAATTTCACATATTACTGAGTTGATTACCATAACTAACCAAACATGGTAATGACAGATTATCAGTAATATAAATTCTCAACCAAACACAGTAATCTCACATTACAACAACATTCCCAGTCATATAACATTCCCGAGCTCATTACTACAGTAATCTCATTACCGTGGTAATATATCATTACCGCGAACCAAACGCCCCTTTAAAGTCACAATGATCTCTGCATATATATAAAATGTCTTACTCATTATTTATTTATTAATTTATTTTATCTTTACCTCATTTCAAGAATAACTCATTTTAGTGGTCACGGGTGCTTTTAATTTGATTTTAAAAAACTAATTTAAAAAAAAAAAGGGGGAAATGAGAAAGAGTGGACAGTCCTGTACAGCTGGTTGAGCCCAATCATGCATCCGACATGGAATCAAAATGAATATGTTTGAGAACATTGAAAACCTTTTTTGCAGACTTTTCACTGTCCCATTCCATGCATGGCATGGACCAACTTCCTCCCTAACTTCATCGGCATCTATACTTTTTATCTTATCTTAATATTCTTCTTCTTTTTAATTTAATTCTCCTCACATATTTATTATTATCATTTTTATTTTTTAAAGTTTTTCACTTATTAATTTTTTTTTAACTTTTTTAGTCCCACATCAACCAATTGAGAGGTGACCATATACATATATATATATATATCTATAAGGGTTAGGCTAACTCTCACTATTAAACCAGTCATGTAGAGATATGAATCCAACTCTTATATACAGCATTAGTGTTTGCACCAAAAGTGATTGGTGTAGGAACCGAATAGGTTTCCAAAGCCAAACTAACAAAGGTGTAAAGCCTTCGATCATGAGTGCAATATTGCAAACTTTTAGTCTTAACATCGGCTAAATGAAGGAATGGTCATGTGCATATAAAGGTTAAGCTAAACCGTTACCAAAATCTATCGATTGAAGATGTGAATCCAACCTTTAACCTTTCACTTATAAATGAAATGAATAACTACATTGTTGAGGTGGTCCATTAAAATTTTCTTTGTATGTCTTTTTGGTGCACAAAGATTTACTTAAACAACTTGAGTCTCTGTCATTTGGACTAATTCACGCGTGTGTGTATGTATATTATTCTCACTATATGTATATATATATATATACTTTTTCAAAGAATTAGATCACCTAACCATACCAAATGATGATCAATAAACTTAGTTCAAATGGCATCAACCATATAAAAATTCCACTTTAATCCACCTTCCAATCATATGAGAAAGTCCTATTTTACACATAAGTACTTTCTGCCAAAACAAAAAAAAAATCAATTAAAGGAAGAATTAATTTAAAATTTTAAAGGGGTGTAAATGTGATTAAGCAATTTTGGAGGTTTATGTGCAAAAAGGACCCTACTAATTCTATTATCACTTGGCCCCGCGCACGCTTGATGCGCACGTACCAAGCCGCGTCGCACGTGTCGGGACATCATGTGGCACTAGCGTCCAAAGCTGCCACCTGGCATTATTGCTTGTTTCATATGTTCCGCCGGAATTTCCAAACTTTATTTTTATTTTGAAAAATTATCCTATTATAATTAGACAATATCTAATGACTATTTCTTCACTAGCTTGGATGATATAATTTAATTATTTTTTAAAAATTGAATAAATTAGTAGTAATTTTCGTTGGATGACGAATGCATGCTCGCCAGGGAACAAGGTGTAGGTTAGTTAAACATGACCTGCGGAGTAAACGAACGTGACAAGGAGATTTTTTGTGCTTCTCATAATATTTGGTCGAAAACTCGCGAGAAAATGAGGGCGTGTCCCGATATTTAAGCAGTTACTCGTGATTCTCGTGTTTCTCGTGATTCGCAATGCATGTGGGGGTGAGAACGTGGATGCCGTCACGGAGGTAACCACCGTAGCTCTTGCGATTTCAGTGAACAAAATTATTGGCCAATCCCTGAGAAGGTTTTTGTTTTTTGTTTTTTTTTGCCAAATAGTAGTTAGAAAAATTAATTTTATTTGATGCAGCGAAAATATCTCATGGATTTATATATGAAATAATTTTTTACGTGTATGTATATATATGAATTATTAATAAAATAATGTTGCTTGAAAGTAATAATAGTTTTAAAAGTATATGCATAATTATAAATTATAAAATTTATTTTGTGTCCAGGAGAAATTTTTTTACAAATATTATAAATATAAATGCGGTTAGTTAAGAGATAAATGATGATTTCTTATTTTTTTAATATAATCTTTTGCCATGGAGACTATGATAAATGATAATTGCTGTTGAGTCATACCTCCGTTTTCAAAGTATTATTGAGTCATTAATGATATAATATATATAAATAAATAAATAAATAAATATATATATATATAAAGTGCCACTCCCTTTAAATACTTAACTTAAAAATTACATTAAATTGGATCACCCAAACTCATGTGGTTAACCATATGTTGACGTAGTAATATATATCACCAATTTATTGCCACATGACTATAAAATATAAAAAAAAATGAAAATAGGGAAGAACTTCTTTCAGAAAATAAATATTATGTAGCCATATAACAAAGCCGATGTAGTGAGAAATTAGTGACATATATTGTCATATTAGCATGTGATTAACGATGTGAGTTTGGGTGATCCAATTAAATGTAATTTTAAAAATAGATAATTAAATTTAAAAAATTTTATTATTCGGTCACTTAAAATAGGGCACGCGAATAGTCGAGGAGTGACTATGTAGGTATTAACATTATATTTAAAACTGAGGGCGGAGGTGTGTATAATTAAAAAAAAAAATCTGAGGGGTTGTTTGGGAAAAGGGTACAACAGTTAAAACGGCGGACGTTAAGAGTGGGAGTTAACCAAATTTAAGAAGGGTGCTTTAAATCCTGACAATCTCGAAGGCCGGTGTAGTGTCCCGCGGATAAATAACTCCGCCCAAGCGCAGTCACTGTGCCACTGAGGAGCTCTGCGGCGAAATCAAAACTCAAAAGTTTGAATTTCTGGCGAAAATGGGCAAGTCTTCGAACTCGTGCTTGAAGATCATTACTTGTGGAGGAGCTGGAGATTCCAGTGACAACGAAGAACTCGCTCCATCGGAGGTTAGGTGTCTTTTATTTCAGCTTTTTCACTGTTTTGTTTTTTTTTTTTTTTGTGTATCTTTTTGATGATCCTTTGCTTGGTGTGGTTGGTTTTAGTTTAATGGCTTGGATTGCTTTTGTATTTGAGTTTTAGGTTTAATGCGTGTGAAAATATTAGCTTGGTTGTTGTTTCGATGGATCTCGTGTGCCATTTTGGGAGTTAATCTGGAATTTTGTTCTTCTTCCTCTAAAGTTTGGATTTTTTTCTGGTGGATTCGTGTTAACAAACACAGATCTATTTGCCACATTGTTCATTTTAAAAGTTTGCTCTGATTTTTCTTTTTTCCTTGAATTTGATTTAGATATTGTTTTTGGTGTGGAAATTGGGCTCTGGCCTGCGAGATTTTTCAATATTTTGCTGTTTACTGAATGCGTTTGCATTGCATTATTTGCTGATGCATTGTCTTCCATTTTGGTGTTCTGATTCGGAGTTTAAAGTTGCTTAATTATTGAAAGCTTGTTGTCGTGGATAAAATTCGCCATTTTTTGTGTGTGTGTGTGTGTGTGTGTGTTGGATGCATTCATTGCAAATGTTTCGCGGCATTTGAGTTGGTGAGCCTTTTTTTGTACCTGTTTTATTTGTGATGTTCCAATCGGGATTAACTGTTTGACTATGAATTCAGATTTAGACTTTCCACTGTGATTAATGAATTATGAATTGAAACAGAGGGTACTGGTAGTGATTAGAGGAAATCCAGATTGGTGGAATATTTATGAAATTAAGAAATAAAGAAAGCAGACAGCAAAAATAATTGTGTTGATAGCTGTCCTTTTGCAAGGATTATTCATAATGTCATGTTCTCCTGTTTTGTCACATGGAACATGATTGAGAATTTTCTAATCCTCTTTAGTTGAAGATTGATTACAGTTATAAGTCCCAAGTGTTTTCTGTTTGATGTAAGCCACTCTTGATAATCACTGTTCATGTTGGCTAGTGGGAAACACTGTTGCTCTTTTTTCTTTTCTTTTTTTTTTCCAAGTGAATTTGGTTGGTGTATTACTTTTTTTATTGATGCATTTCTCAGTGCCTTACTTTTAACTCTGATGGGAACATTTATCTTAGTGTCAGATTCTGCTAGAGGTGAAGAATGTTCCACATATGTGAAAGAAAATTTTATATGCAAAGCTTTAATTGTTTCCAATAATAGAATTCAGAGTTGATATATTTGTGTGATTAGAATTGCACACTGTGTACGGCATGTATCATGTATGTGCATTATTATCTCGAATTTTAATTATAGGCCTTAAAGGCAGTGGACCAAATTGAAGTGAATGTGCATTTAATATCTTGAGGGAGATCAACAATTTTTAACCCTGTTCAGTTCACTGCTTTTCCACCTTATTGCATGAAAAATTCAACGTGATAGATCTTCATCCCGCTTGATATTGAATCTGTCACCTGCGAGGCTTGCCTCTGACTCTATGCTGCATTGAGACACTTGTGTTATTGTATCTTTTGTCGGTGGTTCTTTCCATTCATGTTTTCTAGAGCATGCTGTAAACATTGCTTTATTTGAATACTTCTTCATAAACACTTGTTGATTGAGGATTTATTAGTGAGAAGAATGTTTCTTATTATTTTCCATTTTCCTTTTCAGACAAAAAGTTCTTCTGAGAAGTGTAGATGGAGTTTCCGCAATAAATCTGCAGGCCATCGTGTTCTGAGCAATAGTGTGACTTCAGAACCAGTCTCTGCTACCCATAACAAAGAAACACCGGAGACTGCTCCCACTGCTTTTGATTCACCTATACATTTAAATATCCCTGAAAAAACCCGTGCTGAAGATAAACAAAGGGAAACACCTCCCTTACAATCAGATGTCTTTAATTCGGAAGAAACTTATACACAAGTTTCTGATAAAAATACTCCTCTCGATGACAACAAGCAAGACTCTGTTGCTGTAGTCATTCAGGCCAGTGCCCGCAGATACTTGGTACTATGTTTATCATGTCTGTCTTCTAAGTCTCCATGTTTTTATCATTAAGTTTATAACATCAATTCCTTCTGCATTTTCTGCTTGATTTCTAGGCTCAGAAAGAACTAGTAAAACTTAAGACTGTAGTCAAGTTGCAATCTGCTATACGTGGACATCTTGTCAGAAGGGAAGCTGTTGAAACTTTACGGTGTGCCCAAGCAATTGTTAAAATTCAAGCACTTGTAAGGGTTCACCATGCATGCCAGTTGGCTAAGAAATCAGCTCCCAAAGAGGTTAAGAAGCCAGAATCTGCACTTCTTCTGGTAATAATGACTTCGCATACTTTTACTTGTATCTGCTGAATAAATATATTGTTGCTAATTTTCACTAATAAGGTGAAGTTTCCTAAATGCTAGTTGAAACTAACCTTTTTTACTGTCTTTACATTTTCTTTAAGGCCTACTGTGTTGTTTGTTTTTCTTTAAAGTTATTTAGTGTTTGAATATTATTGTTTATTCAAACTTATCATTTTAGCTTCAAGATTATAATGCTGCCAATTTATCATTTTGATCTTGTTCTTTTTTGTAGGGGAAGGGAAAAAGAGGAAAAACACATTCATCAATTCAGATATTACTTTCTAATGGATTCGCACAGCAGGTATTATTAGTTTAAAAAAGAATGCTTTGTGCAAATTATTTATTTGAGTTTTCTTTCCCTCTATATAGCTCTTTGCTTTGTGAGCTTATTGTGATTTAATAGCCATATTATCAATGTTTAATAGAAACACCTAGCCTCCATCAAATCTGATAAAAATTACTGTTAGTTTGTTGTTATTGAAAATTAAAGAAATTAAGTATAATTCCTTTTTGTTATTATTTTTTTTATGAAAAGGGTACTTTGGATATTTACAACTATTATAATTCATGAATTAACAAAAAAAATCATCAGAATGATCTCTTGATGGCACCAAAATTTCATGGAATTATTTTGTTCTATTTTATTACTATTATCTTCTTCTTTTTTGCAATGAAAGTTAATAACGAGGGTGTTGTTTTATATTTAATATTCTCCTGAAGACTTGTGTCTCTATATTTGCTGCAAGCTTTTGGAGTCGATGCCGAAGACGAAAACCTTTCACATAAAATGTGATTCTTCAAGCTCTGATTCTTCATGGAAATGGTTGGAGAGATGGATGACTGTAACATCATCATCTATACAAGAGCATAAGTTACCTCGGGACAATCAAGAATCGCTTGAAGAAGATTCCAATCCGGCCACTTGTAGACCATCAAATGAGGTTCCGGCAGCACAGGTTTCAGCAAAACCAGAAGATGGTGATGGAGATTTGATAAATAATACGTTTGGTAGCTTTGAGTTCAAGGCTCCATTTAATTACCCAAGTTCTGCAGAGAAGTATGAGCAAGATGAGGATCGGTTCTTCGGTGCAATAAAATCTAACCATACAAAGAATGAAGATATCGCCGTGCATGAATCCTCGTTTTGTTTCTCTGATCATAAACCTTTGCATTCACATGAAAATGAGATTTCACAACCATTATGTGATGTTGAATCTGAGATTGAAATCAATACTGGCGAAAAACATGATGATAGAAGAGAACCGTCAGAGACTGAAGGAAAAAGGTTTGCTTTCAGTTTGAGAAGGACGTGCAATCCTGCGTTTATTGCTGCACAGTCTAAATTTGAAGAGCTCAGCTCAGCTCAAAGTGCGAGTAGGTCTTTACAATCGCAATCAGATACTGTTCACTCCCAAGTGAATGCTTCTTTGATGAAAACCAAGGATCAGACTTGGTTGGAAAATTCTACTGCTGATTCAAGAATTCAGATGGCTTCCTCTGAATGTGGTACTGAAATTTCCATCTCCTCTACGCTTGACTCGCCTGACAGATCAGAAGCAGAAGGTGGTGAAATTGTTCTTGAAATTGGGCCAGTTGAGAAAGAAAACTATGCTGCCAGTAGTGTTGATGGTAATGTGTTTAATCATGAAAAAAGTCTGAATGCCGAAGCAAATAAGTTGACACAAACAAATACTGAAGGCGATGGAAATAAGACTGGTTTTATCGGTATTGGTGATTTAGTAGCCCAAGTGGAGAAACAACAAATAGAACCAACCAGTTCAGACTTACAGACCCATCTGGAGAACATGAGGGATCAACAACTGGTTTACAGATCATCTCCCGAAGGATCTCCGAGAAGCCAAGCTACTGCTTTGGAGTCCCATGGAACTCCGTCAAGCCAGATATCAGTTGGGACTAAAAAGAGCAAGAAAGACAACAATATGCCTGCTCTGAAACACAAGTCACAAACAGCGGTGACAAGATCACCGTCTACTCCTAACAGTGATTCAAGTAGTAGGGAGCAAAAATCGAAGGATACCAAGAATGGAAAGAAGAGGAGTTCACTCCCTGCTGTACCAAAACCTGATACTGTTGAACATGAGCCAAGGATCAGCAGTAGCAATTCTCTTCCGAGTTATATGCAAGCCACCAAGTCTGCAAGGGCCAAGGCACATGCAAGCATCGCTCCGAAATCCAGCCCAGATACACACGATAAAGACCACCTGCAGAAGAGGCATTCCTTACCTATGGCAAATGGAAAACAGGACTCATCTCCGCGCATGCAGAGATCAACATCGCAAGCACAAAATGTCACAGGCAATGCTACGCATTCCCCTCACAGTTCTGCTGGTAATTTCTGATCTTCCATGAACTCTGTCAATCTTAGCATGTGTGGATACATCAAGCATAACATAAACAATATGGACTAGGAAGCAAGAATACGACGTAATACATTCCTCAATATATTTAAATGTTTTCTTTGCAGAGAGGCGATGGCAGAGATAAAGAGCTCGTGCTTAAACTGCAAACTCGATGACCACAAATCACCGATTTATGATCAGGTGTTGTTTGATATTTGGTTCTGCCGAGTTCATATGAATCATTGTGTGAAATACTGGCATGGAAATACCTGTAAATTGATTGTTCAATCAGTCCCGGAAGAGTACTGTGTTTGCTTGTTTTTTGTGTATGTTCATGTGGCAAAAGGTTTGATCTGCCACAGAGAGACATTGAATCTCTGTCTTGCATAAGATTATGATGTAATTTACTCAGATTCTGGAACTTCTGGGTTTTGGTTTTCCATTAAACTTAGTTTGTAATTTGCACAGTTTCTGGAAGTTTTGGGATTTGATTTGTGATAAAACTTAATTTGTGTTTCTGTGTGTTTCAATGTTCCATGTATTCTTGAGTGTACAGTGAAATTGGCAACTATTTTTGAGTGAGGGAAATAAATATCAATTATTTATTTTTTTTTTTTAACGCGGTCATCTTTTATATGACAGTAATACAAATGGGCATATAATAACATAAAGTTTATTAACAGTTAATTATGGTATAAATAAAAAACTTTGTACCATTTTAAGTTAAAGTCTGAATACATGAATCAAATTATTTTCTATTTTTATTTATTTTTAGCTGATTTTTCATATAAATAAAGAAACTTTTTAATTTTTAAAACTCTACCATAAAAATGTGTTAAACTTAAGAAAGTTTGTTCTAACCATCCCGGTATCACATAATTAAAAAAATAATTAAAAAAAAATTAAAACTCATCTAATAAAAGTTTGTATAAATATACATTAAAGTTATCTTTGGAGCTGGAAACAGTGGTGAATTGTCCTCCATAATCTCTTTAATTTCTGGTAAGAGTTGTCAACATTATCCCCAGTACACTTAAAAAAGTTAACAAGATATAATTAACAACTAAAACCCATGCATACTATCATATGCTTATGCTTAACAAAACAACGTTCTACAGCTGTGATATATATATATATATATATATGATGACCACCCTAACCCTAATGCCAACTTAATTATTATTATTATCAGTTGTTACAGCTGTTGGCTTTCAACGTGGATATATCAAACAAATGAAGGACAAGAATAAGAACAAGCCCTGCACCATGATGCATTGCTTTCTTCTTTTCTTAAGAAAGAGAGAATATCAAAACTCTAATTTAAGTACCACATTATTATATATATATGAAGATCATGAATATGTGAAGAGCATATATACAAATTTAATAGAGTGCATGTGAATATTTCTTCTTCTTTTTTTTTTTTTTTGTGAATGATCTAATGAGAAAAAATAGTGTATAATTACTGCATGTAATGTTTATATATTTAGGATGTTAATTACTTATTTTTTATATTAATTATTTTTATATGTTTATATCTTTTTCTGACTAATTAAAATTTTAATTTATATTCTTCAGTTATCTTGGGAATTAGATAAAATAGGTAATGAATTATGATTGATTTTTGCCAGCTAGTTACATTAATAAAAATACACAAGCAACTATAATTATATCAATACTTAATATATTTCTATAACCTAGCATAAATGTGCATTTTTTATACCTAATCTCTCTATATTTATTAAGGACCTAATACTCATATAACATTAATTAATGTAGTCCATATTTAATATACTATGAAAACTATAAATGGATCAAAACAGACAATTTTTCATACAGACTAAAATGGATAATAAATTACATCTTTTTAGAAGCCGAAAAACATGGCATCTCCTATCGCGCATGTGAATTTCGGCTTATGATACACCATGCATGGTGTATTGTCATTGCATGGAGGCAAAAATTTGTTCCATGCATGGTGTATTGTCAATGCATGAGAAGTCTGTTAAGTATCAATTTGAGAATCTTTGTTGATCAAGATATGAATGAAACTTTCCACTCCACTTGAGCCAGTGTTTGTCTCAATCTTTGCCTGTTTTTTGTGCCAAAGCTAACCATATGTTTCACCCTTCTTGTGCTCCATGAACATTTGCCCCTAAAATCTTTGTTTGGTTTCATGCTATGTGTGTTGGTCATTAGAGCAAGTTTTAGGGTTTTGAATTGGTGGTGATCTTGACCACTCTTTGTAGGAGGGGAGTGAGAGTTACTCAACCAGCACTTTTCCTTTTCTCTTTTGCCTTTTTTGTGTGTGTAGATATATATATATATATATAATATAAGATTTAAATGATCTTGTGATTATTTGTAAATATAAAAATTAGAATAAAAAAATATATATGTGCTTGAAATTAATGGATCAAATATATATAAATTTTTAGTGTAAAAAGATAGCCGATGATCAAACTATGATTTGAGACAATAATGAAGCTGGCTCAAATTTGATAAAGTTATGCTAACTTTCAATTTGAAATGTTACATAATCACACATAGTTTTAGGGTTGGCTCACAAACTCTAATGGTTCTAATAATAAAATTTTATTGGATTTTTTATCTAAGAAAAATTACTATAAATTTCACAAGAAAATTTTGTCATAGTAACTGATTAAACTCATTTTACCAACTTCTCAATTTAAATATTATATATATATATATATATAAACACAAAAGAAAACTAGTGGATGTTGAGTTTGACTCTATCCAAGCTTTGGGAAAGCACATGATTTGAGTTATTTTTTCCAAAAATAAATTAATAAATAAATAATTTTAGTTCACATAATAAAATCTTTGTGGCAAGCACTAGCTTTCTATCTTCATTCATGCATAATTAACTTTATCATTAAGAAGATGAGATTGCCCTTTTAAAAGTTCAAACTAAAGCTAAAAAATAATATATATACATACACACACATCTTGATATATATATATATATATATATAGACACACACACACACACACACACACTAGTAAAATATGATAAGATTTGAAAGAAGATAAGATGCCACTTGTATTATTGAATTTGAAGAGAGTGAGAAAACAAGTTGGTTTCTTCATTTATCATTTATGATGTTCAATCAATATATATTTATTGCAAACTCTCATTCCATGTGCTTCACATGCTATCTAGTAATACCCAAAATTATTATATATTTTTTAGAAAGCAAAGTGTTTACATTGTTAAAATAAATAAATCTACAAATATTAATTAATTAATTATCCATAAAGAAAATCTTGGGCAATGAAATGGCATTTAATTTTTTTACTTATTATTATTATTATTATTATTATTATTATTTGTCTCTATGAATTATAATGATTAAATTTTATATGGAAGATAAAATTAAAGATCAAGGAGTTGTCTTTCTACCAAATGGACATAATATTAGAGCATGGTTTTGTATTTTGGCATGGCTCAAAGGATTTGTACCAAAATGTCCTTCCTCTACCCTTTTTTTAAGTTTCCGTGCATACACACAAGGCACCCACCATCTCTTGCTTGCCCAATCAAATCACCTTTTATAACTTTAATATAGATATATATATATTATTTGCATTTGTAAAAATATAAAATTTCTAATCTACTCTTGTAAAAACTATGTTTATTTATGTCCCACTCTAAAACATATTTATTTATCTATTTATTTAGTGTATTCATGCATTCACTATGTTCTTTTTATTCATTCAAAATAAATATATGATCAAACTGTATTTTTATAAAATTTATTAGTTCATTTGTTATAAGGATATGATATGTACAAATTTGATTTTATTTTTTTTTATTTTTTTATGTCTTTTGACTCATTGGTTTTTTTTTTATAAGCAATAACTTTAAATTATAAAGAGCAGGATATTAAAAACCCCATTATGGGTGTACAAATGATTTTTATTATATAAATACACACACATGTATTACTTGGTTATTTTAATGAATCATGATAGTTTGATTACACCATATATATATATATATATATAATTGTTCTTAGTGATGATGACTCAATGATATGACAAATTAAATCTTAATTAATCATCTATATATTATATGACATGTAAAAGTATACATATATTTGTTGAAACAAACAGCAAAATCCAAACAATGATCCAACAAAGCATGATGTCAAAAGACCGGAAAAAAGGCTTTGAAAGAGGTTGGCAAGACATTTCATGGTGTTAACGTACGTGGAAAGCACATGCATGCCTCATGCATGTGCATGGCCGTCTAATTAATCTCTTCTACGTACTCCACTTTCCAGCAATACACGCCAAGTACATCTTATTAACTACAAAATTCATCCATTTTTTTTCTTCTTTTAATTTATCCATTCATTTGTTAATCTCATTCTCACCACACGTACCCTCATCATCAATCTAAAAACAAAACTATATATATATATGCATGTAATCATTTGCCAATTGCCATGTTATATATTATTATTATTATCATTATTATTAGATTGTATAAAACTAGTTAATGAAAACGAAAAATAATTAATTTATAAATTAAAAATATATATAAGAATGTTTTTTTTGGAAAGGCCAAAGTACACATTGAATGTCTTGTCTTTGTGGCTCAAGCCTCAAACAAAACTCATATGGTATGTCCCATGACTCCTATGGGTTGTTGTTTCATTACAATTCACAAAGATGGTGTAGGGCCAACAACTCTATTGTGATTAGACTGTCATAGTGCTCTAGGGGAGAGGGATGAACAAGCATACATTTTTTGGATTTATTAAAATATATATATATCTATAAGCTAAAAATAAATAAAAGTTCAAAGGTTTGGAGTTTCTAACTTTCTATCATGAAGATTCACTAGCTAAATTAAAGTCTTTTCAGCAAAACATATCATGTGTCTTAATTTGTGTAAGAATAATTATCTATTTATTTTGGTTTTAATCTTTTGCATGCATCTCTATGTTAAATATTTTAGAGTTTTTTAATTATATATATCATATGAAACTAACATATCTATATAATAATAGCGTGTCATCATCCACTTAATTTGGCTTTCTAAAATCAATTGAATTGTTGTGAAGGAATATGATGGGTAGTGGGGTTTATGAAATTGATCTTGTCTCACTTAGTTTCAATGTCTCATATATTCCATTCATTTAATCAAACATATGAACCGCTCTCTTTAACTAAATATTTGATATAAACTTTATTCATTATTATTATTATTATTTTTATTATTTTTTAATGCATTATGAGGATGGTATGAACTAATGAAGAAGAGACTTGACCTACCTTTCATCATTTCTTTTTAGGATCTCACTCTATGAGATTTAATTTGAGACAATCATTCTTGCATTTGTTATACATAGACCCTTCATTAATTGATGCTTTCTATGTTTTTTATTTTTTTATTTTTTATTTTTTGGGGTTAAAGAACTACATGTTTTCACTTTTTAGCATTTATGTCACATCTTATAGATCATTATTAGGGTTTGTAACATATATATTCTCTTTTGCTATTTCAACTCATCCCCGGACCCTTTTATTTATCTTATTAAAAAAAAAAGAAAAAGGAAGTCTTGAATGAAAGAGATTATGTTGAATGACAATTATTTGAATTAATTATTTATTTTATGTTATTATTACCATCGATCATGTCTAATCAACAATCACATGATTATTGATTATGATCGAAGAAATTAAGTTGATAGATAATTTTATTTTAATTTTCATATTAAAATACTATATATATATATATATATTGTAATTATATATATTGATAAAAGGGACAACCTCTTGATTAGTCAATGGATATACGCTAAGTTAATGTCATACATACCCTTATTTTGGAGTACAAGGAAATCAAACTCAAGTGGAGTTATTTTCTATGCATGGAATGTAAACTCTGAGTGTTTTTCTCTTTTTCTTAAATAACCTCAGTTACTACTTCTAATCATTGAAACTGAGAGGTTTTGATTAAAAATAAAATTTATATCAAACTAAATTTATTTATAGTTCTAATAAATTAAGTACTCTCTATAAAATAAAACTAAACTACCACTACTAGTTGAATACAAATGATATAGCAATCACATCAAGATTATTGTTAAATTTAGTACGTTCCATTCAAATCATTGAGACAAAAAAAACCCTAATCTTGCATGCTTAAACATCACATCTTAATATTCCCATCTAAAAATCAACTATATATACATATATTTATATATATAAAGGTAGATCTTATCTATATATATCTACTTAACCTAAGAGAATATAATGTGATGATGCCATTGTTGATTAAAAACTCTTCCATATCACATTTGCAACCTAACAAAGATTTGTTGTACCATATTTGTGTGAATTATCAATGTATTTTGGATCAAGGGACAGTTTGGTTTAATTAGACATCATATAGCCATCCATATGAAATCGTTCATTTTCGCTTTTTTTTTTTTTTTTTTTTTTTTTTTTTTAATTTTTAGAAATTAAATGAAATGGTATTCATACTCATTTGATGATTTGAGTTTGTCTAAATTAAATTATGTTGTATTTTTACATTATATAAAAATTTTGGTTTTTGATCCATTTAATTTTCGATCTAAATTTTGAAAGTCTTATGAGAAAGTAGTTTAAATCATATATTTTGGAAATTTTAATTAGGTTAAATCATTTTCTATAAAAAAAATAATAAATTCATCACAAATATACCACCTTCCACAAAAATTCTATTTAACTAAGTTTACATACATGCCCCTTGAGGCCTATATAGCTATATGAGTAATCAATATGGGTATACATGGAATAGCAATATAAATATTTATTTTAAGAACATCGGTAAGATATTAGAGATATTTTACAGGAGATTGGACGTTATGGTAGGTTGTGTTTTTTTTCTTATTATTTTATTTTTATTTTTTTTAAAAAAAGCACACAAAACAAAATGATGAAAACAACACATTAGAAAAAGTAGTGGAATAGTTGCCTCTTGCACATGGCTATGAGTCCTTTCCTTCATTTCTTTTTTCTTTTCTCTTGCCCCCACACCATTTTATTATATATATATATATATCCACCGGTTTTCTAGGCCTACAAGCTCTCAAATATTCCGAAAAACAATTACTGAGGTCCTGTTTAATTACAAAATAAAAAAATTTGACATAATTTTATTACGTAGGAAATGCAAGTAATTATTACATAAATTGTAGAATATTTTATTATTACAGAATGAGTGTTTGGTTAATAAAATAAAAAAATATCATATAAATATTTCACCCATTTTATAATGAGAAAAAGTCACATACTTCAAAATAAAAAAATATTCCACTCCGAGTGGAATATTTTTTTATGCCATAATTCCCACATTATGGCATAACTTTATAGTGTAAATTAGATACCCAAGCAACCATTATGGCATAATTATGTGAAAATATTATATTATGCCATAATGTATGGATTATGGCATAATATTTGATTATCCAAACAGGGCCTGAGAGTTTTGTGAAACCCTAAACTACTCCGAATGCTTTTAAAAAAAAAATAAATATAAAATATCAAGAGGGTGTGAGTTGTTAATTATATAACGTGGTTTTATAATGAATAATGAAGAGTCAAACCGATGAGTTATCCATCCGTCGATGAATTCAATACCAATGAACGAAGAGATTGTTAGTGATGGTTTTTTTTTTATACATGAGAATTTAAATGTAAAATTACTTATTGAAGTGGCTCAATTCTTTATTATTTAGGCTAGCTCATTAGTGTTCGGGTATTAGCTTTAATTTTTTATGATTTTTTTTAAGAGATATTTATCGAAATATAAGTTAGGTTTTTGATATTAGAGGTTTGAGAATAGTTATTTTTTTTTATTTATGATATATATGTTAAATAGATAGATTAGGCTTAGCATTTTATATTAAATTTAATAAAAAAAAATCCATAAAAGCACAATCTAAGTTTTAAATGTAGTCTTCTTCTATTTCTATTTAAGGCTTATATTAATGACAATTATTGTTAAAAATTTGTCTTCGTGAATATAGTTTTGTTTTATTTCTAAATAAAAAAATAATTTAAATAATATACAAATATATGAACTTTTAAACTTATAACAAAGATAAATTTATTCTCGCTTACATATGTTGGTAAGACTTGTCTTTTAATACCAAACTGTCGTCTATACTACGCGTCACAAACTCATTTGTTGTCAACAATGAAACGATGATCGATATAGTTTGATTTTATTCTGAATTATATAATATAAGAGGTCCAAAACTTCCCTTAATATAAATCGGATATCAAACAAGTAAGAAGTGTCTTCATACTACCTAATCACAAACATGGTTCTTGGCATTCTCTTATTTATTTAATCTCTTGATAATTGAGCAATTAAATTTTTAATGTATTACCAATGAGATTAGGGTTTTGGTTCATCCAAGAACTTTGTACCTTTGATTTTTTTTTTCCAAAAAGAATTATTTAGATTGAGAGAAGCTATCAATCTAGATCCACTAATCAAGCTTTGACCAATACTTAAAGTTCAAATAACCTTCTAATTTTTTAATACACTAGAGTTAGTTAACCTAGTGTTTAGTGATTTTTTTTTTCACTTTCTCTAAATAAATATTTTCATACAATTTGTAGTTACTTGTGTATCCCTATAAAATCATGCCTTTAATAATGAAACTTATATATATATATATATATATTTGTTCAAGGTTTTCAACTTTTCATTGTTCCTATCTAGTTTTGGTCCAAAATGTGCTGCTATTTATGATGTACACACACTGCATAAGTATCAGAAATATAAAAAAAATGCAATATAATGAGAAATTTTTTTATTTATCTTTGATGTATTAGAAAAATTATCAATATATCGATTCACTGGTATAAATTTTAATCAGTTAAACAAGTTTTTTTTTAAAAAAAATTTATAATTTATGTAACTCTCAGCAATTTATCCTAAACCGCTTTACTAGAAACTTTGAAAAAATAATATTAAAGAAATTAGGATTTAATTTTTTTTAATTTAAAAAAACTCAATATTTTGGGGATATTGAGAGAGGGGCGAACCTCAAAAAATTTTTTAAGATAAATAGTGGGTTTATATATGTATTTATTTATTTATTAAAAATAAAAAGGTGAGATAAAAGAACAGCTGTTAACGGATTCCGAAGTGCGAAGACAGCGGATCCGCACCCGCCGTGCAAAAGCAGTAACAGAAATCCGGATCCGCTTTACATCCGAAACCCGTTTTTCTTTTTCACCGACAGCCCACGAGCGGGTGACGGCTCCGGTCATACGACCCGTACGCTCACCTCCCCCTTGTTCTACTCACCGCTCTTAGTACGTCTAAGCGATCTCTCACCGGCCTTCTTTTTCATTCCACTCTAGCGGCCTCGCTACTCAATCCCACCGCGGTGCTCTCAACTCCCTTCCAAACGGACAAAGACCAAGTAAATGACCGTTTACCACCCCTCTCCAACCTCAAAAGGAACTAACCACCGCTGTAATTAAAAACGACATTCAAGGGCATTTTCGCACCTTCACGGCTATATATAGGCCGCTTTCTCCTCCGTTAATCTCTCCCTCCTTTTGAAGCCGAGGTCCCGCGCAGAGAGAGAGAGAGAGATGGGCAGCGGGATCGGAAAATGCAGCAAGATCCGGCACATAGTGAGGCTCCGGCAGATGCTGCGAAGGTGGAGACGAAGGGCGGCTGGGGAGTACTGGCCGTCCGATGTACCGGCGGGGCACGTGGTGGTGTGCGTGGGGACTAGCTGCCGGAGATTCGTTGTGCGCACGGCGCATCTCAATCACCCGGTGTTCCGGCGACTCCTCGCCCAGGCTGAGGAGGAGTACGGCTTCGCGAACGCCGGACCTCTCACCATCCCCTGCGATGAGTCTCTCTTCGAGGAGGTCCTCCGTCACATCGCCTCCTCGTCGTCGCGGTTCGCCAGCTTGGAGGATCTCCAGAAGTGCGGGTGTTGCCACGCCGGCCTTCGGCCCACCTGGCATGCGGAGTCGCTGCCGCTCCTCCGTGGCTTCGCCGAGAAGCCAGTCTGGTAATCAAGACCCGATGGCACGATCGTGATTCAAATTCGAATCCAGGGGTGTTTTCGGAACTTAAAAAAGGCCACCCTTAGCCACAGGGTTTGGTGGGCTTTTTGAATTTTTATTTTTATTATTTTTATTTTTCCTCGGCGCTGATTGGTGGGTGGGTCCGAGACTCAGAGCCCAGAATCTTTTTTTTTTTTTTAAATCCTTTTTTAATTATTTTTTATAATTTCCACGCCGCTCCGGAGGATGCGAAGCGGAGATGACCAAGAAGCAATTTGCTCGCCGAGTCATCCCTAACGAATCGGAGGGAGGGGACTCGGGTGGCACCCCTTGTAAATTATGTGATTATCTCTGGCATTTTCTCAACATATCATTAATATTAATTTTAATTTTAATTTTAATATGATTTCTGGCACTATCTCGTCATTTTATTAATATTAATAGTATCCACAATTGTTAAAAATTCACCAAAAAGGGGGAATATTTATCTTTTAAAATTTTAAATAAAATTATGGTACGCTTACCGGGTGGGAAGGAGGTGAGAATAACTGCGCGCCGGGAGAGTGATGATGGCGGTTTCCGGATCACGGGAACGCTTTCCAGTTTGCGCGCACGTTTAAGTGGGCCCATGAGGCGCACGTGGGCCGGTGGCTCTGACAATACAGTGGGGAGAAGATTAAATCTGGGCCGTTGATTCAGTGGGTCCCGTTTGGGCACGCGCTCTCTAAAGGGACCATTTTTATTGGTGGGTAACTATGCTTGGTCTATTTCATTGGTTGAATTGTTATTTATATGTTAATCTCACATTCTCCACCCTGGAAAGTTCCACGCATATAAGTATTTACAGTCAAAATATATAATAATAATAATAATAATAATAATAATAATAATTACAGTTAACAAGATTTGCAGTACGGCTTAAAATATTTATATAAATAATTCATAACTTTTGAACGATTTTATCTTAAAAAATAAAAGTGTAATGTTTTGGTAAAGCCATTTTTATTTTATGTGTTTTTTTTTAGTTTAATGATCAGAATAAGTACAGGTTTATTAAGGTTCAAAATGAATTTTAAAGTAAGGTTCAAAATAAATAATTTTTTTTTAGAAGATATAAGAACATGACAAAAATTTTCTTGAGCTATGAAAAAAAAAATATTTACAATCATATTACTCTATGAGCTTTTTTACACGCATAAGAAAACTATTTTTAATTATTAACAGTGTTCAAAACTTGGATTTAGTTTTAATTGTTTTTATTTTGAAAAAAAAATAAACACACATAAATGTCTTCTATTTTAGTTGTAATTAAAGGAAAAAGTCAGGGGTGTTCATGTAATTAAAAAAACACAAAATTCCCAAATTGAAAAGCTTCCCCTCCGAGCTTAGTTTTGTCTCGCCTCGTCATCAAACCCTAACCCTAACGGCGGCGCTGGCCTCTTCTTTTCCTTTCTGAGCTTCTCCTTCTCTTGATTTTCGTCGGGTAAGCTGCTTTCTCTCCCCGATTTGAGTTTATCGCTCGAATTTTTGGTTCAAATTTGAGTATATTGCCGCTAGTGATTGGGATTTTGAATCAATGTTTTATTGATGTGCAGCACGGAGGATGAGGAAGCTGAAGTATCATGAGAAGAAGCTCCTGAAAAAGGTGAACTTTCTTGAGTACAAGCGAGAGGGTGGTCATCGCGAGGCGTTCGTCACTCGTCGTTACATGCTCACAGAGCGAGATGATTACAAGAAGCAAGTGTTCTTACTCTGTTTCTCCATGTTTGTTGTGATTCTTGTTGCCATTGACGAATTTGTTTATGATGGTTTGTGAATTTTTTTTCTTCTTGATTTTTGATGTTTAGGTATTCGAGTATTTGCCAGATGGTCCAGAAGCTTGTGAACATCTTGAAGCAGTTGGATCCCAGAGACCCTTACCGCATTGAGATGACTGATAACTTGCTGGAAAAGCTGTGAGTTCCTTGTTTGTTCGGTAGAACTCTTGGAATTTAATCTGTTCTGCTTTTTTGCTTTCCCTCTTTTTTTGAATCCAATCCTGTTTTGATTGCTTTATTGTGAATGCTCTGTTCTTTAGTTTACGAAGTTTTGATTTTTTCTACCAAAAAGTTCCTTTCAAGTACAATAATTGGAAGGAGTGTGCTTAGGTCCACTTATAACAAGGAGTGGATTTTGTTCGGTGAACATGATGGGTCAGTACTAGTGTTTCTATGCTTTATTGTTTCTGAATTCTTAGAACAATAATTAATGTTTTAAAAATATCTTTTGAGAGTTGTTGGCCGTATGTTTCTAGTTTCAAACTTTCAATGATCTTGATAGCCTGTGGTTTTACTGTAGAATATCAGTAACAGGGGATCTGCTTCCTGATCTTCTTAATTTTGTGAACCTGTAGCTTCTCATCAATTATGGTGCAATTTGAGTTGAGGATTGGATTTGGTTGTAAAAAATGGTTCAAATGTTTTGAATGATCTTTATTCAAAGCCTTTCAGCTGGAAATGCTTCATTCCCTAGTAAAGGGTATGAGCAGCAATTTGGTTGTCCTTGGATGTCATGTGTATTGTCATTAATGCTATTCCTCTATGCGTTTATCTATGATTATTAAAAATTTTCATTCCAACTTTGGCAAATGTGGTAATTTTGAAAAGCTCATCAGTTTGGTTTCTTCAGAGGATAGATAGTATATGGCTGAAGAAATCAGTAAACTATACAGCTTTAAGATAAATAACTTGAAGACCCTATTCAGTAGAAGAGACAGTCAAATGACTATTTGTCAATGCTAATTGTATCTCCATACTCTGATATAATAGAGTCTATACATGATCATTTTGCAAAATTCTCAATTTTTTCCCTTTCTAAAGACAGGATTTTATTGTTGTGTCTATGTTTGTCTTATGGAAATCCATTCATGACATAAGAAACTGGAGTTGCCATTAACTTATCTGCGAAGGATACAGCTCATAAATCCAATGTTTGAATTTCCATTTTATCTTCAACTACTTAAAATTAAGTGCAACCACTGTTTGATTCCGTAAGGGCTTATGGCCAATATCACATTAACCGGTACTTATTTATTTTATTAATTAGATATCGAAATGAAATGAGTTGCAGTAAGTGAATCTCTTCACATGTTTTTCATTTATGAGTATGGCTGTCATTTGCTTCTCTGTATTACTAACAGATCCATTCTTAATGTATTCCAGTTACAATATGGGTGTCATCTCAACCAAAAAGAGCTTGGCTAAGTGTGAAAAACTTTCAGTGAGCTCATTCTGCAGGTGTGCTGCCATTTAGATGCAAATAAAAAATCTAACGATTGTTATAGAATTATCCAGCGAACTTGTTCATGCACTTTTCAATTATGAAAATTAGGATCATGTGATTTAGTATTTGGAGATGATGCAAATGCTTATGATTTACGCGAAATCACCACCGTGTTGTTAGCCTTGACTCATCAACCTCTGGTTTGATTATGGTGATGCAGGCGCAGATTGGCTTCTGTTCTTGTATACTTGAAGTTTGCGGGACATCTAAAGGAGGCTGTTACTTATATTGAACAAGGCCACATACGTGTCGGGCCTGACACAATCACAGACCCAGCATTCTTGGTAACGAGGAACATGGAGGACTTCATCACCTGGGTAGATTCTTCAAAAATAAAGAGGAAGGTGGATGCATATAATGAGAAACTCGATGACTTTGATGCGATGAACTAGAATCTCTACACCCAAATCCTTCTTGAGTAGTTACCCCTTTTTTTTTTTTTTTTCTTTCTTTTCTTTTTGGCAAAGAGTATCAAATTTTGTCAGCACAATTCTTATCAGCAATTTGGACAATCATATTAACATCTTATATCATTTATGCACGCTTTTTAACTGTGAATGATACGTATACATCGGTTAATTCTCACTGCGAATGATATGCATACATTGGTTAATTTGGAGTTATAGATCTGAATATATAAGTTAATTGGATTTTTATCATACATGCTTAAGTTGGTTTGTTTGATTTGCACGTCTAAAATAGTATCAAAGCTTGGTTTGTTTGTTTGTTTGGATTGTGACAGTGCTAATGGTAGTTTAACATGTCATGTTCATGTATTGAAGTGACCATAAATACAGATTTATAAATGAGTTGGTAGATATCCAAAAATCAAAAACTCAGAAACTAGTATTTATTTTTTTTAATTATTTTAAAAAAAATAGACCCGGATTGGGACTACAACTCTACCATCCCATCAACAACAACAAGCAACCTAGACCTAAACAAATCAAATGATCTTCAACAAACTCTTGCCAGCGCACTCTCTTCTTGCATTGATTTTGGCGTTTCTAATTATTAGCCTAAATAGATAGTCCATTCATTATCCATTAATAAGTCTTAATTGACATGTCATTTCAAACTCATTGAACTACATTATCAAACAAACCAGTAAGTCTAGAAAATCAATTCCTATTTCTCTCCATAGATCTCTAAACCATATGAATTTTGGTGTTATAATAAGATTTTAGAATAATAAATTGAAACTTTGAAAATAACTAAAGAACAAAAACACTCAACCAGTACAATTAAAAGATTACTTCTACAGAAAGTGATAATTAAAACAGTCAAGAACTCAACAAGGAACAAGTGGATGCTTGCCCCCACAACTTGTTCTCTATGGTACAACTTTAATTGGTATGCAACTTGCATTTCATGTTCACATGTTTATGGATCCCACAGCTCTTCTCCATTTTCCGGCCGGCCGCCGTAATCACCGGCGGAGGTTTCTTTTGCTGTAATTATTTTCCCAGTAATCTCAAAACAAATGTACATTACTTATCAAGAAAAAAAATAAAGATCACTGGTTTAAGTTCTATAAATTTTTCATCTCAGTTTAGTTTGAAAATACATGAATTATAATACAAAAGTAAATAAATAAGTGAGTAAATAAATATAATATGATATATTTTGAGTGTAAATAAATAAATACATAAATAAAAAGATTAATCAAGGAGAGTAGATCTATCACTCTCGGAGAATGTGATGTAAATGATTTGGTAGCTAATCAAATCATTCTCTCCTACCAACCAAACCAAACATCTCCTCACATTCCCTTTTACATCAATGAAGCATATTCTCATGAGAAAATACAAGTGAGACTCTGTGAGTGAGAGTGAGAGTGAGAGTGAGAGAGTGATTGATGTTGTATTTTTTTTTAAAGTAATCCTTGTTGGTTATATATGAAATCTCTGTGTTTCACATGTGAACCTTTTTTGTATATTTGTGAGGGTGGAAGCATTAGGCGAATGCAAATGGATCATTTTGTGCAATGCCTCATAACAGCCAAGATCTTCAGGAAATGAAAGGAAGTCTTTTTTTTTTTTTTTTTTTTTTTTTTTTTTTAAATTATGACACTGATGTTAATGAAACAAAAGTAAATTTTCTTGCTATACAACATTATTAATGAAATCGTTAATATGAAAAAATATTTTATCTATTCATCCAACTTTTAACAATCTCTTTTGTGATGGTTTTTTCGGTCTTCGTTTTGTTTATATGTATTACTTCAATTTTTAGTACGCTTATCTTTGTTTTGTGACACTGTACTTGTCCTTTTCTTTTGAAGAATTATGATTTATCTATTTTATTTAGAAAAAAAAATTAGATTAAAAATTTTAATACAACTTAACAATAAAAACTGAAAATACAAAACAAATTTTTAATTCCAAGTTTTTCTCCGAAAACTTTATTATTTTGAAATTGATCACATGTTATTTTAATGGCTATTTGTAGTTCCTGAGAGCATAAAGATGCACTAGAAAGACTCCATTAGGATTATTAGACACAACCTTGAGTTCATGAGTATTTGTGTGGACACTATCAGGGCCCCTGAGACTATACTGGCACGATCATAAAAACACCTTAGTCTATTTTGGGGTCTTTTGTTTTATAATGCTATTCATTCCTAATGGATTGTATCTCCGGTAGTGTGTTATGTTATTTTTTTTTTTATATACTTTTGTTTATTTTATTGGAATGAATGTGATTCATCTAATTTTTTTTAAAAAAATAAAAATACAAAATGGATAGAAGAATCTAGAAAAACACCATAAAACACTTGAACAAGAAAAAATATCTCATGTACAACGCCGAATGAATATATATATATATGTGTGTGTGTGTGTGTGTGTGTGTGTGTGGTCTCTTGTGAAGTTAGTTGGATGAAGGGAAAACAAAAACATAATACATACAATGCAGAAGCAAATTGCACCTAAAAATTAAGACATATATACTTTCCTCTGTACTGTCAGAAGACACTTGTGGCTGAGAAGAAAGATGGCAGAAAAGAAAGAGCATGCAATTGCAGCCTTTTTCTCCCTCCATCTTTCTTATTGTGTCCTAACACTAAGGGACAACCCACACTGAGCACAAGAAAAAGAGAGCAGCAAGGGCAAGCCTTCAAACAACCATGAAAAACCATCTACACATTCTCTTAATATACATAATAATATTAATTATTATTATTACTATTATTATTATTATATTACCACTACCTTGTAAGTACCCAAAAGTACCACTTGATACTTATTGGTGTTGAAAAGAGTGGCATCCACATGCACTTTCATTGCTTTCAAGCTCAAAAACATATAACAAAGTCCCATGTCCTTTAACCATCTTAATTAATATATTATTGTTTTTAGAGTTTTTTTTCCCCCTAAATGTACTTCTGTGAAACCTTTTTGTATAAAATTTTATCATAATTCACGGTTACATAATAACAATTTCTCCTCTTTTGATACAAGTCCTACAAATACTTATCCTTCTTTTTAAAAATAAAAAATTAAAAAATAAAAAAAAAACCTCTCACACTGTTGAGTAACCATATCATGTATGATAAACCACGTCTTCTTGTAACAAATCACACCCAACAAAACAAAGGCTCACCTACTCCATCATATATTCTCCAAACCAACCACATTGAACTTCATCACCAACCCATGAAAGTAGTCATGCAAAGCGCAACAAAAAGCATAGAAGATGATGAGAAGAAAACCAAACAAGATAAACCATAATATCAAACAAAATGCTCCACTTCCTCTATATATATTTATCACTCAGGGCGGCGCAACCGCTCGCCGCTAAGTGTACACAAAGCTCTCAATGAGAGCAGTCAAACAAAACAATGGAGTTAAAAAACACCAGAGACAGAGAGACAGAGAGAGAGAGAGATTCCCCTCCATTAAAATGGCTTTCATTGAAGCATTGAAGTGAGAGAACGGAAGAAGAAGAGCTCCTCACAAGGGATGGTGAGACCCATATCATGGTCAAACCCAAACTCTTCTTCAGCCCTCTGAAGAAGAGACTGGAACTGAGGATGAGATAAGAGAGAAATAGGGACTATGTAACGGCTACGTTTCTCTCCAACATACACTGCAAAGTGTCCCTTTGGGACATCTCCAGGGAGTCCATTAGACTCATCATCCATCCCTTGTGATCTTCTCCCCAAGCTTGAGCACCTCTTCAGCATTTGCTTCAGTGCTGTGGCTTGAGGGAGCTTAGGGGACTTCTTCATTAGGGTCATTTGCTTTTGTTCAGAAGGGTAAGTAATGTGTGTGCTTGTGACTCTTCATGTGTATTTATAGGGTTAGGGTAGTGTAGGGTATGGAGGGCTTCTAATTCTAATTCTAATTCTATTGCTAATATTAATGCTAATACTAATTCTAATTCATAAGGACAAGAAAGGGCTGGGGATTTAATGAGAGGCCATGTGTTGGGGAAGTGCTGCCCTTCCTAAGGGCAGCTTTGGCCCTCTTCACTTCTCATTTATCAAAAGTGTGTTAGTTTTGTCTTTGAGGGTTTTTGGTGGGTGGGGATTGTGACTTCTCAACTGTCTTTTTTAACTATGTGAGTAACTTATGTAATCTCTCTAAGTGCATGTGCATGTGCATGTGCATGTGCATGTGCATGTATATATGCAAGCGTGAAAACATATGATTATTAATCTCCTTCTACTTTAGACTACTTTAGAGTAATGCTATTTATACAGGACGAGAGTTTTTGCGACTCATTTGTAGCTATTAACTTTTTCTCGAGTTATCAATTCGCTAGAAAATGCTATTTAACAAACCTATAATATACATCAAAATCATTGATTTTAAGATTTATTGTCATAGGAAGCTTGACCTATATTATTGATGAAATGGACCCAATCTAGGCAAAAACTGCACCCCATATTTTTTAAAATAACTAAATTGTAATCTTTTTTAGTTTTATTTTACTTGCCACCACACCATGCAATTTTTTATGTTTTAAATTATGTCATAATAGTTTTTTTTTTTAATTCTTTCGGTTCAATAAAATCTCCTTTAATAAATTAATATCCATACACATTACAAAAAAATAATGTATCTTAAAAATGATCTACATATATTATAGCCCAAGTAAAAAACATAAAATAATTTCTCGAGATAACGAGTAAAATAAAATTATAAGGGGTAAAAAAGTTTAGGGGTGGTTGGATATAGTTATTCAAGTTTCCCTCCTAAGATACTACTTTTTTTCATCAACAAAGACAAGTTCACAGCCTTTTGAAGAAAGTTTGCTACCATTAACTAGCTGTCTACAGTGGTCCTTGACTTCTCCATGGATGCAAATAGTATTAAGCTCAGACCAAAGAATCTCATCAAATCTCTTGAGCTCCCCAAGAATTGAACATCATAAAGTTCAAGCATTTCAACTCATGCTGGTCCTTTAAAAGTACTACAACTCAACCTCCTCTATTAAGAAATCACCTTACTTACCAGCTTTCACTAATACCAAGCAATGAACACAGTCTCCAACCCTGTTTTTTAACTTCTCAAAAAAAAAAAAATCTAACTTTTTCTTACTGGTTTCGGAAGTTGGAACGATGAAAACCTGCACATATTTCAAGCCAGCCAATAATCTTTGTCTGTTTTTTTTTTTTTCCTTCGTAACTTTCTTTTCTTTTACATTTTTTTTTAATAACCAGAAGGCAGTTTTCTGTTGGTCCCTTTTTGTGAACTAAAGGTTTATGTTTTTATCTAGCCACGGATGAGGTCCTGAGGACGTCCTGGCAGTACTACACCTGGTCTGGTTTAGGGTGACTTTTATTGTGGGGCTTGTGATCCTATGGGCTTCAGGACATGACCTCTGTTTCTTTCTTGGTAGGACCAGTAGTACCTCTCTTTCTTTCAGAAGGCCATGTGGGTCTCTTTCCCCTTCAGCCCTGTGGTTTATGACTACTTTTAACTCGCCGCGGCACTACTTTTTCAGTAATTTAATTATGAGGTTCTATCCAAAAATAAAAAATAAAAAGAAACTTCATCCATTTAAGACCATGCATACCTCTGCTACAGAGTTAACCCAACAATGCTTTTGCCTGGATGTGTGGATTCTATCAGTTGAGACTTCAGAGTCTTATTTATCATGATATCCTGCAAGATATAATTAAGAAAGGAAGGACATGAAACAATAAGAAACATGCATTAGAGAATGATGTGAAACGTTAGAAAGATAATTTCTGTCACGTTTGTGCATGTAGATTTTGCAGTTCATTTGATAAGACCTTAAGCCCATGTGTTGGGATAAAGATAAAATATGGCAGTTGTACAAGTAGAGTCACATATGCCTGGAATTTCATAGCACAACATTTTATGGGGTCCCATAATAGTAAAAGGCAGGTGTTATGAGCAAAATAAACTCAAGTGCTTAGACAATTCAAAATCAACCTGCCAATCATACTGAGATATCTCATATAAGCTTTTTTTTTTTAAAAAAATGTGAAATCAAAGCCAACTTCTATTCAAATACTATTTAAAGTCTATTTGTTTCCATGCTTAGAGATGCTGAAGTACCTCCTCTACAGCTTGCCATTTGACCATGGCAAAAAAGACATTGATGAAACACTATTTCTGATGAGATGCAAAGTCATATCCATGGACCATGAGCAATGACAGGTCCACAACACAGTTATCTGAGTCAATGAAACAAATTGGTACAAGTACCTGTACATGAGAGCTCTTCCCCTTCTTCCTCCCACCCAAACCTTCCCCAATTCGCATGAATATCTGCCACATTTGTATGTGTACAAACGAATAATATGATAGATGTTTGACTCCTCATTAAGCTAAATGAGAAAAAGAGAACAGCCTGGATGAGTTAAGAGATACTCAAAAATATCAGATGATAAGTAATGAAAATGTCAAGACAAGTAACAGTTCTCTGCAAGGTGGGTAGGTGACCATGATTCATACATAGTCCTGCATGGAGTGCAAGATTCATCAATCATCCCATGTTCAAAGTAATCTTCTCAATGGTTGAAATCTAATGAGTATATAGACGATGCTACGCAGGAAGATCATCCCATGTTCGGTGAAATGCAGTTACCTGGCAGCAAGATTGAGCTCAGGGAGAGAGTATAAAACACTGAGAACTAAATGATGGTGGTGAAGGTTGGAAAGCAAAGAACTGGAAAGTAATCAAAAAGCATTGCTTTCCCCAATTCCAGTTCTTCACATGAAGGCCACGTTCTCTTGTTCTCAGCAGGACAGCAGAGGAAGGCCCCACTGAGATCATTTCTGAAAGCAGCCGCACTTCATTCCTTGAATCACTCTTTGCGTTAGAGTCCACACAGTTTCTCCAGCTGTGACTGATAGAGAACCAAACTATCGAATTATAGCAGTTGATAAAGCATTATCAGTCCAACCAGAAACAGGAATCAGATGGGATTGATGAAAGTGATACCACAGAGTAGTAGTGAATAAGACCAGACTTAGCCATGTGACCTCTGCAAGAAAGGAGCAACTCCAAAAAGTTCCAATAAATGAAACATTTCAGTTCATCTGGAAGGTGAAAATGATGCGCAACACTTTCATGATCCGCAAATGGATTCTCTAGTACCAGATTTGAAAGAACGATAAAAGGAAGCTTAGGTATAGTCTGTATCAAAAGCCAAGGACCATGCAAAGTTGGCCAGTTTTGATAAACCATGCCCACATAAACTACAAGGCTCAGAATTCTATCACAGCATCAAAAGCATTGATAAAATGCTGGATTAAGTTTTTTCCACAAGAGCCTAGAGATTAGAGATTCTTTCTCAACTTTGATCTAATTTGTGACCAGTGCAACACCAGGAGCAGGATATGACACAACATGAGGCAAAGTTGTCATGCTTGGCCTCATTTGTCATGAAAACTCTTAACAATTACGTAGCATGAAAAGATTCCCCCCTATTCATATCTATCATATCAAGAATGCAAGGGAATCATAGGGGGTAGGAGCAGTACAAAAGAGGCAGTAAAGTGATATTGTATCCTATAGACTTTTCTGTGATCAATCCACGTATAGAAGACATGCTACACATCACATGAATTTGAACTCATAGAAGGCACTAATGCTTCAAACATTCAACTAGCTTAAAGATTATGAACAAATTAGATGCTACAGATTAGAAAATTCAAATCATGTTCTAATCTAAGATACTGGTCACATGTGTGCATTACTGCAGCGCGTGATTTTGCACATCTATGCTAGCAATAGCTTATGAACATAAAACCTAAAATCAAACCAAAATGGTCAATGTTTTCTTGAACAATCCATGTGGAAACAGTACCTAATGTCCTTCCATCACTAGACAATTCATGCATAATTCATGGCATATGCATAATTCACGGAAGTGAAACAAAAATCACTAATGAAATGTTTTCAATAGGTACAGGAATAATGCAAATTAACTTTAATGTTGCCTGCAATGAAATAGAGAAGAGACACTCATGAATAACAAAATATTTCGCAGGGGAGTTCAACACACATTAGCCATAAATATTACTGATACCACAAATAAGTGGGAAAGGTATAAGGGAAAGAAAATGATAAATTGCTCCTTCAATACTACATTCCAACACATTATCTTGTTTCTAAACGTTCACAACATGTCCAATATCCAGCAAACGCGGAACATAATCCATTTAAGTTCCACATGATGGCAATGCTTAAATCCAAGGCAAACTGTTAATGTTAAAACCATATGAAAGTAACACTCAACTGACTATTTTTCACATAGAAAAATTATTTCAACTCGGACCTGATCTAAACCTGATGTCATATAATTGTGAATGAGAATTACCTGCATCATAAACTCTTTTAGCATAACAAAGATTGACTTTCAAACTTCAGATAAATCATCTACTATTGCTTTCATGCCAATAAACTTCCATCTCAAGTGGTACCCTTTTCTACTTCTATATTATCTCTAGTCTATGTCATGGTTGCAAACTTTCTCAAATTTAAATGAAGGAAAATAAGAAGTCTTGCCAGTGTACAACAACAATAATGAACAGTATTTCCGCTCAAAATGAAAGACAGCGTCCCTTTAGTTTGTACAAAATCCTGAGACCTTGCAACAAAATTCTATCTGTCAATTAAGCATAATCATATTAAAGGACACTTACGGTATATTCCTGCAGTACTATACTTTGCACGATAACAACTATTATACTGTATAAAAATGTTACAACAGAAATGGATTACCAGATTGTCAGTTCACTAAGGCAAATAGATGATCAGTATAAAAAAACTGACTCAGAATGTTCTTTCCGATGTCATATAGTAACTAATAAAAGAAGTAGAAAGGATGGTGATTGGGCTAACTCAATATTACAAATTAAGTCAAATCTACAACATAATAATCGTGTAACGCATCACTCATAATTCTAATAAGTAAAATCAAAATTAGACATCTCCAAAACCTTACAACACCTAAAAAATTCTTAATGGAAACAACAAAGACCGAAAGGTAACATTGCCATTTAAAGGATCTGTGAATACTTTTAAATGCCTTATAATCTCCAAATGTCAGGTGGTTTGAATAAATATTAACTCCTAGATTGGCTACTTGCTTAATTTGCCACCCATGGTCATTAATCCATGACGACCATACTTCCACATAACATTACACAGACTGCAGATACTTATCCAAGTTCGAGAAAGCTTAAAAAATGAGAACTTGACAACATAAATCGCGCAAAGAATTGATGTATAAGAGATCTGAAAATACAAGATCATCTGTCACAACATAAGAGGCTATTAGTTAATATACACAAAATATCTACATGTCAGACTCTAGAATTATTCTTTCCCTTCACTGTCAAGCTCCTGCACTGAAAATTAAGAAACATGACTAGCAATTGATTTCTGTTTTACATTTTCAGATACGAGTTTGTTCTTCAAACTCAAATTAGAAGCGAAACCAGAACAAGATGAAGAAGGGATTCAGCTAGCAAACACATACAATTAATCCTTGATTTTCATCATTAAATTCCCATTCTCAACAACAAAAGGATCAAGAACGTTCATTGACCAGATGCAGCATTTGATTGCTGAGGTGGGGCATCAATCATGCTCAACTGTCTCCTAAGCTTTGCGATATGAGCCTGCACCTGGCAGAGGGGCATAGATAATAAAAATTGAATTCCAGAAATTACTCATGGTATAATCATAAGTTTTTTTAATATAAGGCCTTAAACTCAGGTACCTAAGTTCTGCAATACAATTAGTTCAAAATCCAACAGCTTCCTTATTTTCAACTCTCTCCTTCCAGATCAGAATCTACTACCTCATGAAGTCATAATTATGAAATGCTAGATTAAATTAATGTTGTAACTGATCAGGCATAGGTCTTGGATATAACTGATCAGATATAGGCCATTTGCTTAATCAAGCCTGCCTCAAACTACACAGAAATGATTCGAGCAGGTAAAGAATTTTCTGAACAGAATAATTTCTCAAGCTAACCACATAGAAGGTAATGACTTGACTCAACAGATCCATCTTATCTAAATACCTCACTAGAACAAAGAAACTATATCTGTTAAGGGGAAAATTACAGACCTTAACAATGACCTCAAACTGGCCATGGATCACGCACAAGCCTAATTATACACAATAAAAATAGCACAGTAATCTAAACCAACAAAGGGAACAAGAACATTAAAGGAAAAAAACATTAACAAGAATGGATTGTTATACAAACAACAAATTATTGAGCCATATATCTTAGTTTTAATATAGCTCTTGCATAAACATCCATGTCACCATGTCACAATATGATGATTGGCGGCATCATAGTGATTGGTGGCATCATAGCAAGGGAGGAAGTTCCAGTGTTGATAGGCCACAGCATAGCAAAGAAGGAATTTCACTAAGCATTGCATTTGATGCGTTTGACTAACCAAAATGCTTGTGTGGATAGGTCAAGGCATATGAGAATCGGGTTTTACCTGTTGACGAGCAGCAGCAAGCTTTAGCAGCTCATCAGCCTCTGAGAAATTCATGAACCACTGACTTAGTGGATGATCCTTGGTGTCGCCTCTCTTCTTCTCATTCATAACTTCAGCAGGTCCTATAGCAAACAAAATGAAGTTTACTTGTCAAAATGACAAGAAACACAAAAGATGAACGCTATAGGAAAGGATACCTGGAGGTGGCAGGTTTAAACCAGCAGGCAGCCGTGGAACAACTGCAGCAGGATGGTTTTGGACGCGGACAAAAAATGCTTCCGAAGGCTCTGAAAAAACTATTTCATCATATGTTTCCACAACAACAGGCTTTTTAGTAGTTTGAGGTCCACTATCATCTTCAGGGTAAAGCTTCAGCTGGTGGTATCTGTACAATACGGAATAAACAAGTACAATCGCGTCCAACGAAGAAGAAAAACAAAAACAAAAACAAAAACAGCATAGGGGCTATTAGACACAAAATTGCAATAGACTTACAGGTCCAATTGCTTGTCACAAACATCATTGTGAAAAAAGAGGCTAATGGCAATCTCAAATTCTCCCCAGCCAGACTCTGACACTTCAAAAGGTGCTGATTCAACTACTCTAGTTGGATTATTGAAACTAGGATGTAGTTGAAACACAGCGCGCTTTACGATTACACTCAAATCCTCATTTGTCGCCCCCCGAACATAAACAGTCCATTTATGAGATTGATACCTAAAACAAAGCAGTTCATTTTGCTTTACAAAATCAGCTCAGAAATGTGCAGCATATAAAAATAAAAAAATAGAAAAACTGAAAGCAAAAGTTCTTACTCGCTTGCTTTTTTACCAAGCCAAAAGGATATAGTTCCGTAAACAATTGGGAAGCTAATTTCCACATCCTTAAGCCTTTTATTCTGCATCTTCAGAAAAACAAAAACAAACGACAAAATATCAATCCTGTGGAAAGAATAGGAATTTAAGGCATCAAGATTCTAACATGCCTTCACATCTTGAGGCCACAGACAACGTAACTTACTTCCTCTCGTCATAAACCTAAATTTTAAGGCAGATCATAAATGAAAGAAAGACCACAAAAAATGAATCTATGTTTGGTCAGTACAAGATTTTATCTTTTATCATTCCTAACAACCTTGGTAGATCATCAACACCCTTTACATCCAAGTATAACACATTAAAAAGAGAAGATAACGTAATATATATATATATAGAAATTTGTCAGAGTTGCAAGTGTATCCAAAACAAGATTTGTAAACCATTATTTACCAAGCTTATTGCAAATCTTTGAGCATCACCGGTAAAATTATCACCATATAAGCAAATAATAAAATGATACTTTTCATTTAAGTAATGTTATTTATAAAAACGAGACTTTCCAATAAGTAATAATCCTTTTTTTTTTTTTTTTTGAGAAAGGTTGTTGAATGAAAGAAAACTCATTTAGGAAGTGCGGTTCCTCCAAGTAGTGTTTTCTTTTCAAATGAAATGCTCGATCACATCATCAGCGAATGGACTATGAACATCAGTCTGGACACAAAACCCTACTTCAGCCCCAAATCACTAGACCACTAACTTCACCTCAAAGATCTCAATATTCGTATAAAATCCAAAAATTCAGGAAAATAACTGAAATAATACAGCAAATGATTCCTGTAATTAAGAACGTTTGGAATCTAAGTATGCGGCTTCGATTTCTATTGCCCTGCTTCTACGAACATGAAATCAATGGCGAGAGAAGTGGAAGGAGAAGGACCTTCTTGCTGTCAGAATCGTCGGGAGGACGAGTGACCTTGCAGCGCTGGGACTTTGGGGCGGCTTGGGCTTCGAGCTGGTTAGGCATCGACGAAGAAGGAGAAAGACGAAGGCCACTCCAATGCCGGGAGAGCGAGCGAGCGAGCGAGCGAGCGAGAGGGGTATTTGATGAGACCCACGAGTCGGATTGAAGAAAGACCCGAACCCGTTCCATTATGAGATCCGAATCCGATTTTCTTTGTCGGGTTTGGATTTGCTTTTTGTCGGATTCGGGTAAAAAAAGATGAGCTTTTTTACTTGTCACTCAGAAAACTAGAGAACTTATTTGCCCGCCCTCATTTTTTCAGAAACAGTGAACACTCTTTTACAGTGACAAGCAATTTTGGACGTCATAAGTTAGTCGTTCCTTTTAGATTTTGAGTAAAATGGCTAAACAATGAGATTTCATCAATTAGCTAATCAATTAGTTATATATATATATATATATATATATATCTTGACTAAATTAAAACTTGGCATGAAAACTTGCTAGGAGATCACTGCCAAAATCAGAAAAACTGTACTGCATGTTGATATACATAAGAGGTATCAGGTATGAAAAGAAATTTTTTTTTTTTTATAGTACAAACTACACACTCAAATAATTACTAAAACATGGGAAAAGCACAACATCGATCACTCCTGAACCATACCATATCAGTTCGGTTTGATCACCGATCCAACCGGCTAGCACCGGAATCTTTCTTCAATCTCCTCTGCTTCATCAACTCCCTAATCTCTTCAATCTCAGCCCACATTCCAACTCTGGCATACAAATTAGACAATTCAACAAAGATTCCCACATTATCAGGATCCAATTCAAGAGCTCTCTTTGCCGCAAGCTCACCAATGCCTACATTCCCCAAATCCTTACAAACACTAAGCAAAGCTCCCCACACACTAACACCAATGCCACTAGTACTATTAGCAATCTCCCATGCCTTAACTACTTCACCGGCTCTACATAGCATGTCAATGACACAACCATAATGTTCGGCTTTCGCCACCATCCCATACTTCTTCCGCATCAATTCTAAATAGTTAAGCCCGGTTGCAACTTCACCCGAGTGTCTACACGCCGAGAGAACCGCCAAGTAGGCAATTTCATCCGGTTTGATCCCTTCATCCAGCATTTCATCGAAACACATGATCACGGCATCAAACATTCCATTCCTTCCATAGGCATTCATCATTGATGTCCATAACACCACATCTGATCTCTTCTTGTTGCACTGATCAAACACTTGCTGAGCTTTGCCCGCGAGACCGCACCGGCCATACATTTCAACTAGTGAGCTCTGAAGACACAAATCATCCACAAAGTTATTGATTCTACGGAGAAAATAAGCATGAGCTTCGATACCGACTGTGATGCCGGTTGTCTCAGCACTGATTCGGAGAATACTAGAGAGTGTGCACTCATCCGGCTGCAATCCAAAACCAAACATCTCATGAGCTAATAATATACCCTCCGGCCAATGCTGGCACTCTATGTATCCATTCAAGAGAGTATTAACGCAAATAGTGTTTCTCATTGGCATTTCATCAAACACCTTCCGTGCATAAAAAAGATGGCTCATTTTCGAGTAGAAACCGATCAAGGCACCACCAACGAAGACACTAGACATACAACCGGATTTCAGTGAGAATGCATGGAGTTGCTCACCGACGCACGTGGCTCCGGCGGAGGACGCGGCGAGGAGAGAGCTGCAGAGAGTGTAGGAGTCCAAGCGGGCGCCGAGGTGGTGGGTGAAGGCGAGGATTTGGAGGGCGGACGAGGGGAAGTGGTGGCGAGACAGAGAGGAGATGAGGGCGTTGTAGGGAGGGGGATGGAGAGGGTACGGGATGGTGGAAGTGAGGAGGTTGGCGAGGCGGATGCGAGGGAGGGTGGAGGAGTAGGAGAGGAAAAGCTTGGTGAGGAGGTAGGGATGGGAGAAGAGGGAGGTGCGGAGGAGGCGAGAGTGGAGGACGGACGTCGAGGTGAGGCACCGCCATTGGAGCGCTTGGTCGAGGAGATCGGAGAGCAAGGCAACGACGACGTCTTTGGTTTCTTCGATCACAGCTCCATTTCGCATGTGAATCGCGTTCTCTCTCTCTCTGTTATTCTTTCTCGCTCTCACACTAGACCCGTTAATTATCTTAATTAAACCGATTGAAGGCCGACAATCCGGTCAGCCCGACTATGAGAACCCGACTCCGGGTTCTTTTTGATGTTTGGTGACCCGCTTGGCACCTAGAATGAACAGTCTCACACTGATCGCTCTCATTGAAAAACCCAACCCATATATATTAGATCATATTCACATTCCAAAAGACTAATCTGACGATGAGAGTTAACCCAACCCTTATAGTTTTTGTTTATTCAGTAGCATAATAATTTATTATACTATTTTTTTTAAAAGCAAGTTAAAAAATTCATTATTTAAATTATTTTAATATTTTTGTAATTAAATTAGATTCATCCACAAGCAGCAAGTAAAATACGAAGATTAGTTATAGAAAAAGAACACAAATTTAAGGGACAATCTGATTCAATCCAGCCCATTTTCACTCATATGATTTTGGGTTGGGCCGAATCAAAATGGGCTCAAAGAGAAAAATAACTGAAATTTAATGATTGAAAATTTTCATTTATATATTTACATAACTATAAATTATTTCAAAGATTAATTTTATACCAATGTATATCTATTAGTCCAGCTCGCATTGACTCGAATCTTGTAAATAATAAAAATAACAATAAATAAGACTGTCAATAAATTAAATAAAAAAGAACAATTAAAGGCCAAAGTTAGGGATCATGAAAAAACAATATTTATTATATTTACAAAGACAGCTGAAATAAAT
Organism: Dioscorea dumetorum; assembly: GCA_902712375.1. NCBI lineage: Eukaryota > Viridiplantae > Streptophyta > Magnoliopsida > Dioscoreales > Dioscoreaceae > Dioscorea > Dioscorea dumetorum. Next base: position 1,297,023 of record CACTHL010000784.1, read on the forward strand.
TTATATTGAGTAAAGTTGCTTTCATATCAATAGTGTTGCATCTTGGGATAAACAAGAGAGAACTAAAGGCCCAAGCAAGGGATCATGAAAAAAAATTTATAGGCAATGAGTGCTGTGTTAAAGAGGGAACATCATGTTCTTGTCTTTCTATTTAATTAAATCCTATATATATATATATATATATATATGAATTGTCTCAAGATTTGCAAGCTTATCCAAATGTGCCAACATGGCTTCCTTCAGGTTCACTGGGTACAAATTTTTTTTTTTTAGATTTGGATTTATAATAACTAGTTCTCATTAAGAAATGCATACAAATCCAAGGTACTAAAAGTGTATAAATAATAATAACTATCAAATGATATAGTAATTAAGCCAGTGTAGTTGCATAATTAGATATTATTATTTATATAAGAACATCATAAACGCTATAATAAGAGAGCATGCATTGAGTTGTGTGGATTAAATTATAAACCCCATTAAAAATGTTCATATATATGTTATACAAGTCTAATATAGCGACATATTTTAATGTTATATCTAGTATATCTATCACTGCATGAATTAGTTGCATGATCAATTGCATCTCTTCATATATAATGTTCTCATTTAATCAAAAGCAACATGAGTTATCATCTTCATAATGCTCTCTCTCTCTCTCTCTCTCTCTATTTCTCTCATATTATTAACCCAGAGCTTTGAAGGTGCATGAATTATTACCATTTGTTAATCAGATAACCTTCATTATATCATGAAATGCATGAATTATTACTGTTTATTTATTATATAACCCTCATTAGATCAGAGATGCATGCATAATTATTACTAATTTTTTTTATCAAATTAGCTTCATTAATTAGAAGACCATCAAAGATGCATGACTTATCATCATCTGCATAATGCTCTCTCTCATTCATGTACACACACACACACACACACACATTATTAAAACACTTATCCTCTCTATCCTTAATTAACATTTTATTAGGAATAATTAAGGAACTATGATCAATCAATTTATATTTATATTTATATATATATATATTAAAGAGATATTGGTGTTATTCTTTCTCCCCAGCTAGCTAAAAAGCCTAAAACATATATAACAAGTTAATTTGTTGCCTTTATATATACATCCTCACTCTAAATTGAACCTAATTAATTTGTTGTTATATATAAATATATATATATATATATGCTGTCATGAATCATGATCTGTCTCTCTATCTCAAGATCATATACACAAAGTTGACAAATGGGACATAATTATTGAATGAAGTGAATAAGGAGATGATGAAAGACGGGACGACGACGGAGACTCCGGCAAGAATACATCCAAAAATGATGAGCATTAGTACTGATCACATGGCGCACAAAGTCGGCAGCTTGCGCACATAAAATATAAAGCCGAGCTTCCGAGATGCTCGCTGCGATGACAATAAACAAATCTTTAATGTAGCAATCTTAGCCTATCAACGATGAGCATCGGCGCCATCAAGAAAGTAAGACTAAGGAGACAGCGAAAGCCGACGACATCGTTTGATGATTCGAGGCGGCAGGTGGTGGTCATCACATGGACATGGCCTGTGGTCCATGGTTTCATTTATATATATATATATATATATATATATATATATAATATATACAAATTAATTAACAGCTTGTTGCGCTCTTCATTTGTTTAATTATATGTACATGGAGATGGAGTAAGCTTCTTTAATTATTAAAGGATGAAGACATTAATATAATATTTGATTAGAATATGATTTCATGCTTTGTTTGATGGGTGGAGAGTTGGAAAGAGCTTCTGCACCACCTTTCTCTCTTCTACCTATTGCTTACCTTCCCTTTCAACTAAATCTTTTTTAGGGTTAGGGTTTGGGTTAAGGTTAAGGTTATTATATATATATATATATATATATATATATATATATATATATATATATATATATATATATATATATGTGCCTTTCGAATTTTAATTCAGAGGTTCACTTGAAAGAGTGAAATGGTTAATGAGATTAATTAAGTGTTAATTGTTTTTTTAATTGACGGTTAATGGGTTTTACTTAATTTGTTAATTTGTTTGGTTGTGAGTGTGAAAGAGGGAAGCCGGCAATTTGGAAGGAAGTGGGAGAACAAAAAAGGGAGGTGAGGATTAAGCCCTCCCATTAGTCCAATATCTTGTTTTTCAACGTTACTTAAGAGGTTGATTAATGCTAATTGAGGTGTATTAGTGTTTGAGGTTGGCCCACTAATTAAAAAACTAAGTGGGTGGCTAAAGATTCGAAATGGACACTAGATGATCGTGACCTTAATTGAGTCTCAAAACTTCATCGAAAGGACGAAATTAGAATATATATATATATATATATATATATATAAAATCTATTCTTATATATATGCATAATGAATAATATACATAATGGTTTGTTCGTTTTGTTGAAAATAAATAATTTATTGGTTCCAATAATTTTGTTGATGTAATTTTAATGAATTTGAATTATAATTTTTTATATGTCATGGTGTGAAAATTTTCAATTAATACCCAAAAAACAAATTTAGAAACGTTTCGATGATAAATTTTATTCCAAGTGTGAATGATTGCATGAACTCAACCACACTTCATATGCATGCTATATTTCATGCATGCTTTGGATACTCCATGATGCATGCCATCACTCAAATTATTTAATTATTTGTACAAAATTATCTAACCATTTAACATGACCTTTAATAGCACTACTTTAGTTTTATATACATACATTTCAAATCTATTTTAATAAAATTTTTAGTTCAATATATATCCACCAATATAATTTTTTTTATATACCTTATATAGTCCATCTATTATAGTGAATCAGTCCTCTTAATTTAGCCCTTCTGTTATAATTTGTATGCTGGAAGTTTTTCTATTATAGTCAATCTGTTTTTCCATCTAAGGTGCTAACATGACATTAATTTGTGCTGATTTTTATATTAATATTTTGGTATAATTTCGTAAATAGTCCCTCTACTTCTTTAAACTTACTTTTTCAATTTCTCTATTTTACATTGTAATTTTTTAGTTCTTTATGTTTTTAATTGAGCAATGTCAGTCCCTTTATTAAAAATTTAAAGTTTAGATAAAAGGATTTCAAACGACTAATATGACTTATTTAAAATAATAAAAAGGGTAAAAAGTTATAACTCTAAAAGTAGAGAGACTAAAAATATAAATTTAAAAAAGTAAAGACAGTATTCATAGAATTAAATTTAATATTTTAAAAATTATCAATACCACGTCAACACTTTGAATGAAAAAATAAACCGCTAGTCATTTGGGAGCGGAAGTGACATTTCTCAAAATGATAGGAAATTCCAATAGATAAATTATAATAAAATGACTGATTAAAGAGGTTGATTAACTATATATATAATAAAGGAACTATATAGGATATGAAACAGTTTTTTTTTTTTTTTCAAATTAATTTTCAAGACTAAATCAGAAAAAAAAACAAGAATGGGAGAGCTATTTACAGGCTTTAAAGCACTTGCATGTTGATAATGGATGACGTATTTTTTTTATTGAAAAAAATGAAAAGAAAAAAGGCATGCATGCATGGCTTTGTAACTCTCTTCCACTCATTTATTAAAATATTATAGTATTGTGAGAGCTAATTATACATTAACCTTTACAACGAACTCCTGCCAACTTTTAACTTTGGGAGACTTTCACTATTAATACATAAATTAATTATCATTCACATGAATTTAATTAAAATGGAAAAACTTTGAAGAACATTCCATGTATTTAAAATGAAAGAAATCAATGTATAAATTGCCAACCACTCATGGTGATAAAAAGAAAAGAAGGGGTTTGGCTTAGAGCTAAGAGAGATGGTAGAAAATAAATAAAAATAAAAAATAACAAAACAAACAATGGATACAAAAATCAAGTCTCTTCTCTCTCTCTCTCTCTCTCTATATATATATATATATATATATATATATTATATTGCCAAACTAGTTACTTTTGTAAGTATAAGGAACCACTAAGGGTTTCCAAACATGAAACCATGTGTGCATATTGAATAAATACACCGGCTATTAATCATATATACAGGTAGAAAAATAAACAATAAAAAATCATTTAGAATATAAGGACATATGATCATGTTAATAAAATATATTATTAGAATTAACTTACTAATTACAGTGGTATGTGTGCATCCTATTAAATTAATTATATCCATGCTAGATCAATGATTTAAAAGATTATTTATACCGATAATGCTACCAAAATTAAATTATTTTTAATAATAGTAAACAGTATGTATATAGTTAATATACTTTTCAACATAGATTATCAAAATATTACTTAATTTAAAACATATTAGCAAAAAGTGACCATTTGGTTCTATTCAAAGAATGAGAATGTACTATTTTTTTATTTTAAATAAATTAAATGCACCATGGAGAAAAACAAAACCACACAAACACTAAATATGATGTATATAAAATTAACTAATTGATAACTGTATATATATATATATATATTTAAAATATCTCAATCATTTGCCATGAGTGCATGGTAGCTACTCTATGTAATTAACGTACAATCATCTGCAAATCCCAATTAAATTATATATTTTAAATATATATCCAAACTAGTATTTTATACATAACTCTCTCAACTTTAGAAAGTGTTTGTTGTAACAATAGAAAGTTTTCAATAACTTATATATACCGTTGTTTGTTTAGATTATCGGATCGAGTCTTGGACATGGGGCTTTGTTGTTTGCATTTTTCTTAAATAAAATATTATTCTATTAATATTTTAAAAATAACTACTTATATTTATTTAAATAATTATATACACATTTATATTTAACTATGAGTAGGATTATTTTAATCTATGTTGAAGATTGTGTAATAATATGTGATATTACAATATGTTCACCAATTCAATAATACTGTTATATTATGGATTAAATATTTATTTTATAATTTGCTTAAAAATGATAACAATTTTCAAAACATATATATTCGTTTAGTTAATGTTTTAATTTTTAATCAAAAGAATTAACGAAAGAATACTTTTCTATTACAAAGATGTTATTTATTTATTTCTGCACACTCAATCGTCACATGCCTTTATCTTTGATGATAAAGAGATCGAAGCTAAATCTCACCCAAAAAAAAAAAAAAAAAAGAAAAAAAGCCATGAGTTTTTTGGTAGAGCCGTATTTTTATTAATTTTGACCAATCTTCTTAAAGCAAATGAAATTATATTTCAGTTCATACCGTCATTTAAAAGAAGTCAAAATCACTGTCCACAGTGTCGCAGTATTTATTTCCGGATTCGGATTCCATATCCAGATCCGGATCCGGATCCGGATCTCGCCGCAGTGTACTTGCCACCATGGCGCGGGCGGGAAACGCTGACACGTGAGACAAACCCGATGACGTGGCGTAGCCATTCTACGTGGGCCCCATATGCCACCCAATGGGCCACGCTGGCGGGCACCGAGGCCCAAACCGCGCGTGAGTGGGCTCTGAGTTGTCGGACGGCTCTGAAAGCGACGTCACGCCGGTATATATATATATATATATATACATATCTACTCAGAGAGAAAGTGGATTGGATGTGAGGCTGCTTTGCTGTTCAGGATGGCCCACGGGACGCCACGTGTCACCATGGTGATGCAGTATGGGTCCCATCTTCATGAAAAGCATCGAGATTCGAGCACCCCTTTCCTCGCCCCCTGCGCTTCGGTTCCCCACGCTTTTCCCCCACCACATGGTTTGCCATCCATCCTTTTCTGGTCTGGTTCTCTAAATGCCATTAGTGTTTTTGTTATTTACGGGATTGCCATTGGTTAGGGCAGACATGGACCCGGTTTTAGTTCAACCTGTCCTTTGTCTTGCACTAAACCTAATTGGTATATGTGCACTTGTAATTGCAGGCGTTTTTTTTTCCATATATATATATATATATATATGGCTTATATGTTTTTGTTTTCTTCATGCCTTTTTTTTTTTTAAGAATTTGAAGTCAACTATTGGATGAGACCGTAAGTTATACTATGGAAACATATTCGTCAAATGATTATTATAATTATTATCCACCATTGAAGGGTTGCCAAAATGATGAAAATAACAAATTATCTCCAATAATTTTACATGAGTGTTTGCTGTTAAAATGTCTGTGTGCTGTGCAACTGCAAGTGATGGATATAAAAATACACCAAAATAATAATTATCTTCTAAACCGAATAAATAGCATCTATAAAAACATATTTAAGTAGCACAAAAGAGGACAAGAAGCAGCGGGTGACCAGGCGGGCAAGATGGTAATAACATGTCAATTATAGCTCTAGTTTTGTCCACTTCTTCTCCCTCTCCCTCCTCCTCTTCTATCTCGTCCAAAATCATCAACTCATAAAGAAACACAGAAGAAGAAGAAGAAGAAGAAGAAGAAGAGGCATAGAGAAAGGGGCCCCATGGCAGCAACACTCAAAACCATAGTAGCCCTTCACCACCATCAAAAGAAGCACACCAATATCCCTTTGACCTAACCCTAACACACATCTCTTTCTTCTCCCACAACTGCATCCTCTCCTACCCAAAACTTCACCTCATGCCCATGCACTACTACTACTACTACTGCTACTGCTACTACTACTGCATACCATCCTAAAACCAAAAATAAAGAAAATATATCCATGAAAACTTGGTTTTCATCGTCACTGTTCCATTAATTTGTTTCCACTAAGATCTCCCATGGATCCGGTGACTGCTTCATCAACTCATGGCCATCACTTGCCACCTCCTTTCCACACCCGCCACTTCCACCCCCATCTCCAACAACTCCACTCTCAACTCCAACCTCCCAAAACCGAAGACGACCAGTCCACCTCCCTTCTCCACCGTGGGAAAAAGAGAGAATTAGATGACACCACCGCCGCCTCCGTCGCCGGAGAAGATGAGCCCAACCAAGACTTAGTCGCCGCACCCTCCTCCGCCGGAGGAGAAAGCGAGATGACACGAAGACCCCGTGGCCGCCCTGCCGGCTCTAAGAACAAGCCAAAACCACCGATCATAATCACTCGAGACAGCGCCAACGCTCTCCGTTCCCACGTCATGGAGATCGCCGGAGGGTGTGATATCGGTGAGAGTGTGGCAACCTTTGCTAGACGCCGGCAACGTGGGGTTTGTATTCTCAGTGGCAGTGGCACCGTCACCAACGTCACTCTCCGCCAACCGGCATCTCCCGGTGCCGTCGTCACTCTCCATGGCAGGTTTGAGATCTTGTCACTCTCTGGATCCTTTCTTCCTCCGCCGGCTCCGCCGGCGGCCACCGGTCTTACCATTTACTTAGCCGGAGGACAAGGGCAGGTCGTCGGAGGTAGTGTTGTCGGTGCATTGATTGCATCCGGTCCTGTGGTTATAATGGCGGCTTCATTCGGGAACGCAGCTTATGAAAGATTGCCACTTGATGAAGATGAAGCATTGCCGGCCTCAGGGCCGTTGGGGTCGCCGGGGATGGTCGGACAGTCGCCTCCGTCTCAGTCACAGCAACAGCAACTCCTTCCAGACCAAGGGGCGCCACCGTCGCTGTTTGGTTTGCCACCTAACCTTCTGAACAACGTTCAGTTGCCGGCCGACGCTTATGGTTGGGCCACCGGTGCCGGAAACCGTCCACCTTACTGAAATTAAAGACATTTGATCATGATCACAGGCTGTAGATCTCACTCTCTCTCTCTCTCTCTATCTCTCTTCTTTTAATATTTACTGTCCTTTGATATTATTATCACTATTGTTTGTAGTTCTTAGTTCTAGTTCTAGTTTGTTTGATTCTCTTTTAATTGTTTTTTGTTTTTCTAATTGGAGTGACTACTCATGACATCATCTTCCTCTCTTTCTTGTTGTTGCTGTTGTTGATTAATAGTTCATAAGTTTTCATGAAGATGTAATTAAAATGTCTGCACAAGGTGGGAGAATGAGGAGGATGATGATGCTGATGATGATCATGTTATTAGTACCTACTGTTTGATTGATTAATTGGTGGTGCCTTGATTTCAGCATGGCTTTCTAGTTGTCAAACACAAAGCTTTTTGGGGTGTTAATGAATGATGTGATCCACTGCCATGGATCTGTTGTTTGTTTCTCTGGGTGGTATATATGTGTAATTGGTTTTCACGTGTTTTTTGAGTTACTTTCCAAGACTTGGAAGCAACTGCAAGAGCTAACTTTGCAGCTACTCCAACACTGAGAGGAGCAGCAAAAGGAGGGTTAGAGCAATACATGTTGTTCCATTGTTTGTGTCCCCCATTGAACTTGCATTGCATGGCCACACATCATCATCACATCCACGTAGTACCATTCTTTTTCTCTGTTCCAAAGCATGCATTGGCATGGTTGCACTTTCTTTTATTTTGATTTTGATTTTGATTTTTATTTCTCCTTTGGTGAATGGCTTGAAATAAGTACTAGTACTGGTTAAAAGTAGGACAACAACTAGGTACTGGATGATTTTCATGCTGTCATGTTTATATGGGTGAATGTCAAATGTCAAAGGTCAAATGTCAAATGGAAATGGAAGGGTTGGTGATGCAGTGTGAGTCAAAGAGGAGGACTGGGTTACACGTGCACTGACTTAATTTGAAGGAGTACTGCAGATTATTGATCAAGGCATTAAAACTTAGAAGATAAGGACAAGGACACGGGTGTTGAAGTTCCTGACATCTTGTGCTAGCTCTTAGGGATAAGGCACTGGTCTGCACTGACTCTGAGAGAGTGAGAAAGAGGGAGATGGCCACTGCTCTTTTGCATCTCTCTTTTCCTGACTCCTAGAAGAGTAAGGGAAATATATATATATATATATATATATATAGTTTGGTTGACTCTTTTTGGTTAGCTTTAGTAGAGATGTGTGTGTGTGTGTGTGTGTGTGTGTGTGTGTGTGTGTGAGAGAGAGAGAGAGAGAGAGAGAGAGAGAGAGAGGAGGTTTATGTTTTCTATTTGGTCTTTAGGGTATTGGGTGAGTGAGAGAGTGTTTGGTTAATATTTAGGGTTGAGTTAGAGAGGGCATGAGTGATTAGCATAATATATGTGTGACTAACTCTATATATATGTCTATGAGAGTTTAGTTTGTAATTTGGTATGGTTTCCTTTCTTACAATAATATTTTAAGGTTTCATGTATATATAGAGAGAGAGAGAGAGATAAAGTTTAGTTGGAATGTACTTCTTTGAGTGTTTAGGTTTTTCTTTTTTTTAAAAAAAAAGTTAATAGTTAAGGTTTATATAGGGAGCTAACGTTCATTTTTTTAGTGTGTAGGGTTTAGAGATATAGAAAGAGATCATTAACTTCACATGTGTTTTTTATCTATATCTTGTAGAGCTTATATTTGATGTAAGTTTTTCTCTTGTTTGAATACTTAGGTAATTAAATTTCCTTCAGGTGCTCCTTCGGCATTCATGCTCATCTTTGTTACTTGCTATCTTCTTAAAATTTAGCAAAATGCTTCTCTGAAAGTACTTGTGTTCATACTCATGCATTCACTGAGATGAATTTATATATGTTCTAATTTGATAGAGCTCTAAACTATTGAGTTCTTATTTCAATGCCGTTCCATGGTGAAAATTGAGAACATCTGCTGGTATTTTCTATAGAAAAGCAGCTCATCTTCATTTTCCATCTTCATTTCTGCAGTAACATTGAAAATAATAATATTTCCAGATGACATCAACGACGAGGGAAATATCAAGACTTAATAAATAATATGAATGCCCGGAGGATTCACAATGTGTTGATGGTTTGTGTTAGTTCATGGGGGTGCGTGAGTCAATAATTCACTTAATGTAAACAATTATGAGAAAAGAAACAAACAAAATTGATAACCTAGTTCGATACACCATTTGTCTACATCTGAAAGGTTAAATCCGGAGATAAAAATTCATTAAAAAAAAGGAATAAAATATGAGTACAACACACTCACTCATCTCACAAAGATATATAAAAACCCTATTTTGATTACCCAATGCCCACTCTCTTATTCACATACTAGGGCCTCTCACGACGGTGGTTCATTCTAAATCTCATAACATGGTCTCTTATATGGACATCTTTATATTCCAAATATAACGCAATACTCTTTTAGAATCTATGAGGTTTCTTAACCAACTCCTTTCAAACTTGGGCATTGCATCTCCAGTTGTAACTGAGCTTGCAACGCATCCCAATTGCTGATCCCGACTGAGTTCCAGCTTCTGTTGCAACGCGACTTTGTGATACTTCCAACCTTCTCGGTTGTCCAATGCGAGTTGATGCAATTGAATTATCCCTATCTCAACCTGCTAGCAACTAACTTGCCTCCTCACGTCATCTCAACAATACCATGTTCAAGGGTAGCACTCCACATAGCTCATCTTCATCTTGCCAAAAATAATCTTCAAATCTTATTTCCAAACTTAATCTTCATTCATCTAAGTTTGATTCCTCAATTTTCTTGTTCATAAACTTGATTTCCATTCATCCAAGTTTAGTTCTTCATCATCTTTCAAACTTGATCTTCATTCATCCAAGCTTGGGTTTCAAGTTTTTCCGTATATAATTGTAACTTCAATTAGATTTGCACATAAGTAGCTTTAACCTTTTTCTTTAAGCATGAACTTCAAATTATCTTACTAAATATGGTCATTAGATCTTTATTTGCTTACTCTTGTCTTCCTAGTTTATGTTTTCATTTAGCTTCACACCAAACTAGTCTTCAAATAACCTTAGCCTCCAAGTCGTTGATCTTTTTTATTGATTCACTTGTCAAAAATAAATTCTATCATTTTTTTAAATTTTTTCATATGATCATTACCCGCACTTCAAAAAAGATCCTCGAAATTGATACTCTTGTCAAAAATAGTTCATCCAAAGGTATTTTCGTGTTCTTCATATCTTCATAACTTCATATCATCACTTGCCACATCATCATGGTTGCCACATTATTATCTTATATATCCAATGATGCCAAGTATAGAACCTAACTCTAACAATTTGTGAGTATATTAATTTATCAAACGCATGAGTGAATGTAACAAAACGATATTGATCACCTTTTTTCTGCAATATATATCCATTGTAATTGGCGTGATCCCAAACAGTTTCTTGATGATGTTTACATGTTCAATTATTCATATAAAATTTTCGCAACTTTTATATTTATACAAGAAAAGAAGTCTGATTACTACTAGATATTTAGATTTTAGAATCATTGGAAAAGAAGGAAGAAAAAAAAAAGTAAAATTTAATATTACCATAAAATATTACATGAGATACATAAACAGCTACCAAACATTTGTGGGAATGTAGACATATACATATATATAATAACAAAGCATGAGTGTCAAGTTTAAACCTGATTAATAAACTACAAGACATTTTAATTTATTAAATCCGTTCAATATTGCCTCTGATATAGACATGTCTGATAATATTAACAATAAAAACATATTTAACAATGTGCAAAAGATTTGGTAGTGCAGTCCTTATAATTATCAGATGACGATTAATTATAATATTTATAACACCCAAACACAACCACCCTTGAAGCAATAAATCAAACATCCTCCATATGATCACGCATTCAAAATCAATTAGAAAAACACCAATTATTTTTACCTTGAAAAAGGACAATATATTCTATAAAACGCAAAGAAATAACGGTTGGACAAATTAAAGCACAAGCATGGCAACAACTGACCTCACATACATACACCATCAAATGATCACATAGATACTCATTTTAAACCCTATTACATCAAGAAGATGACAGCAGACGTTGAAGCAATAGAAGAATGGTGACTGACAAAACTATCATACAATCAAGTCTATCATGCCGTAAATACGCTGAACAAGATCAGCAACAGGATTTGAGCAAAACCGGGCCAACCCACGAATCAAGCATATCACTCAGCGCGAGTTGTACCTCATTTGAACCATGCTCGCAGGTTATAAGCCCTGCGAAAATGGGGAAGAAATGTGCCAAATTCTTCTGGAATGACGAACCTTCCAGATCACATATAGCGTGAATTGTCGACACGACGAGCGGTGCCCGGGCAGCAAGCTCTCGACGTTTTGATGAACCAATTGGAATGAGCCATTGCGGCTTTTGTTGACCAGCAGATGAGATCCTGAGTAGCTGCCCAGGTTTTGCGGTTTTTAAATACACTTGTAGGACTTCACTGCACAGGTCAATAAGATGAGCCTCTATATTGATATCCCCGTCATTTGTAGGCCTGTCAAAGATGATCTGTTGCAGGAGTGTAAGGCATATTTGGTAGGATTCGTTCTCGAGGCGTAGCAGAGGAGGATCCTGCATTTGGGTCATAGGACCTAGTTCTTGCAATTTCGATCTCAGTTCACTATCACTATTGATCTTGTGGGCATGGGCAGCCACTACATGCAATGCTTTGAAGAGTACAACTCTATTCTTTGCAGATAGTTGAGCTCTATACATTCCATAGATTTCCAGTACTGCCTGTGAAAATACAAAAAGAAAGAAAAAAAATGTCACATTCAAAATCCACTATCCAACAACACTGTATGGAAAGACCTACATTGGGTACCATATGAACAAAGGGAAACAAAACTAACTAAAGCCAAGATAAAGCTTTTTAAGTGGTGGAACCCATGTGAAGCTGCATTTTATTGATCAGGTAGTCTACAATAGAAAGTGCAAGTCATTGTGACAACTAAGCACTAACCTAAGAAACAGATTGTAATGGTTCAGTAAATATAGTAAAGTTGAAAGTTTATAATGAAGTGGAGATACATGCGAACCTCTTTTAAATGTAAGACATTTTAAACGGTAAAAATTGCTTACCTGAATCAACAGAAGTTGGACCGCAGCACGACACTTCGCATCATTAATGGCAGCAAACAGAATTCTAGTTCTGCGGCCCTCCACATCATCATCAGTCGACCTCTGGGGTTCTTCATTACTTTCTGATATGCTATCCCTGGCTAAACTCTCAAGGTAAGAATCAGAAGAAACAAGGGAGAAATCAGGAAGGGTTGCTGCAGCGGCTTCTTCCAATGATAAGACCACCTCGAGCCACTTCTCCTCAAAGAAGAGGTTTCCGGCATTGCTCATTAAGCGAACAAAGGCGGCAATGCCAATGCCAGCAAGACTCTGATGAGGACGCTTTATAAAACTTGTCAACAACATCAGCACTTTCTTCAAGAGCGGATTTACAGTATCATAAAATTTCACAAAAAGATCTACTACCAGCTGAAGGGCCAAAGTGCATGTTTCATAAAGCCAAGCATCTTGATCTTGCTCGCTGGAATCATCCTCAATCTCCTGTTCTTGCAAATTTCGCCCAGATGGATCAATAGCATGTCTCACATAGTCAAATATTGGGAAAAGAACAGAGTCAAACACTTTCTCCCACAGAGGCAGTGAGAAGAGATGCCCATGGTTGCGTAGCATATCAAATAGCACTTGCAAGGCCGTTTTCCTAATTTCAGGCCTAAGATCAAATGTAAGTTCTGACAAGCCTGCACAAAAATTAGAAGATGAGGACCAAGACTAAGACTTACCCACAGTACGCAAAAGAAACAAATACTATTTGTGGCACTGGAATTAAAGATCATAAAAAGAATCTGAAAGATCATAAAAATTAAAAGCCTCATTCCATAAGTACCTGCTAGCAATGGGAACCAGAAATGTAGATGGTCATCTTTATCAATGAGACGTTGGCCATCCACTTTTCCATCTCTCTCTCCTTCAGCACTTTCATTGCCCTTTAACTTTGCAGAGGAACCAAGGTCTCCTTCAGCAAGTTTAACAGCACATAACCGAAGGAAACCAATAGCACTTAGGCTGATGTCTTTATTAAACCGACTATTGGTAAATGCAACCAAACAATTAACACAATCTGTAAAGGTTGTAGTTTCAGTTTCAGTTATATAGGGGAAGTAATCGCGCACAATCTTCTCAATAATCTCAAAAGCCAAAAGGACGATGTTCTTGTGCTCATCTGAAGAAGCAGTTGTGAAGACCTGCAAAAATAATTTGATTTAGTGATATAATTCCTAAGGAAAAAGACAATATGAACAATGAACTTCCACCTCCAACCAAATTGAAACCCCCTTTCACCACCACCAAAAAGACAAATAATATAAGATCCAGGAGCACCTGGTAAGTAACAACGCTCTTAGATGCTGTTAAAACTTACCATGAACATGCTTTTCCACCCTGACTTGACATGATTAACACGAGCCAACACCATCTGAGAAACACATCTGATTATTAACTCTCTGATTTCAACAGCTCTACTTTTGCGCATAACAATTACAAAGGGTTTCATGAATTCATTTTGGAAATTATAGTTGGCTAGTTCTTCTCGCTCTAAAAACTTCATTGCCAGCTGGCGCAAGGAATCCATTGCAAAAATAGCAATTGAGAGATTTTCTGAGCAGCCAATAGTGACAAAGAACTCAGCTAACACATGCCAGATTTTAGACCAGACAAGTCGGATTCGGTTCATATTAAAATGCCTGTACGAATAAACCAAAGGAAAATTACTACCCATTACATATCAGGCAATGAAAGAATAAGTAATGCTTCTTACGCAATCTCAACAATCTTCGTGAGACTAAAAACTCGTGGATTTGATGCAGATCTCAATTCTTCCATAGAAACCTTGCAGAGTGCATTGACGAAGTCAACAATTGCCTCACTATTCAGATTTTGACTACGCATGAATATTCGGTTCATATCAGCAATCCCAACTTGTTCCAACAAATTTAAATTTGAAACCAAGTTGCTCATTTGCTCAGATGTTACTACTCCAGAGGCATGGCCACCAACACCAGCACTATCATAGGAACCCCTTCTCGCTGTTGGAGCTACATTCTGCATCCGCCCAGGACCCTTCTTCTTTAATACAGGAAGGATTGATGATTTGGCTTGTCTAGATTTATCCAATTCATTTTGTTGTATTGCAAAAAACGTAGCATCTGGAGGAGCACCCTCTCCTAAAAGATGCAAATGCTCAAACCGAGATACACATGTTAAAACATGTTCCCAGGCTTCTTGCAAATAATTACCATCATCTTCTGCAATGGAAACAATTGTCTGCAGAACAAATGGACTAAATTTAGAAAGAAAGGAAAACAAAAAACCAAATAAAACAAAAGGGAAAGAAACAACAACAACGACAACCAAATAAAAAAAGAGAATAAGATGCACTACTAGCAAATGACCTTAGAACTTTGTCTTTATACTTTACATAATACACACAAAGGGGAGAAGAATCACCGAGTTTCTCATTACTTCTTGTCAAAACAAACAAACAACAAAGAATGGATGCTTCATATGAGCATGCCACTACAGAGGTTTATTAAGGATCCTTCATGGCATATATCCAAGGATCTATTAAGCTGGGATAAGTTATCCTTTTGACGTGGTCAGTATTCCTTATATAACCTTGCAACACAATCATCACACTAGTATGATAACTGTCTGTTTCAGAACCCACATAGCACTCAAATCTTGCACAAAACTGCAGGCATTTGTATCAGTTTCCTTATGACTAGGTTTAACTTGCAACCATATACATGAAGACTTATCAGGTGCAATCCAATCACTTAAATTAACTTTAAATTGCACATGCACAATAAGTGCTTTCTAATAGATCTTGCCATTATTTTTAGCGACATCAAATTGACAAGTGTGCACTTGAACTTAACCTTCTTGTCTTAAATAATTTCTACCTGTTAATTAATCAGAGCAAATATCTGACGGCACATCCTCAACCTGCTTCACACTGATTTTCCAGTCAGAATGGTTGACCATGTGACAGTATTTAAAAATTCTTCCTGGAGGAACTTTCCACTACCATAGGTATTTATTTTTTAAACAATAAAAACATTATTTGCTAGTACATGCACCAATTGAACAATAATATGTTCCCATAAGATCAATATTTCCAAATACCAATCAAGATATGCCATCAAGTAATATTTACTATTATTGAATATTTCCATGATCAAACGCATGATCTATGTATGAAGCATTGTTTTCCACAGTTTATGTTGCTGAGAATACATTTATATTGCATCTTTCAAATGCACAATCTATACAAAACATGATGTCAAAGTTGAGGTTCATTGAGGGTGCAATATTTCAAAATAATTATGAGGCAGACATCAAGGAAGCCACTTGTCAAAACTAGTTATATTACATACATTATCCATTTGTTTGGCAATGATAGAAATAGAAATTGAACCTTGATAGCATCAATGTTCTTCTGCTTCATGTCAGCTGCAGAGTGGAGGGACGTGAACTTCGCTAGAGAAGTAACAAAGGCATCTCTCTGGGTCTTCATTGTCATAACTGCAGTAACATGAATTGCACATCGAAACCCTTCGAGACATAGAGATATCACTGTCTCATCCTCGCTCTGGTCAAGTGGAACACTGAAAGCGGCCAACATAGGCGCCCAGCATACCTCAATCATGAATTTTAGTATCACTACATCAGTTGCAGCATAATACACAGACCTGTGATTGAGAAATCATTCAGAACAAGCAGGATGCAGAGGATTGAGCATAAAATCATAACAACCAATGTTACATGTTCAGCATTCTGAAATATAATAGCCAACAAGAACAAAGATGAGAGAATTAAAAATGATTATACCAACAATCATTGATATTACAAAAGAACAAACAAGCTTACTCTGATTTGCGAGCTTTTTCCTTAAACTGCTCTTGCATGTGCCTGATGAGATCATCACTGGTCTCCATAGATTTATCTCCTCTCTTCCGGACAACAACATTCAAAATATTATCCAATCCTAACATTTTATTAGAATTCGGTGGCTGAGTTTGCTGGGAAGCCAGATCATCTTCTTTCATCTTAATTTCATTCCTAGAGATCCTTTCAAATAAGGATCTCAGATATTCTTCAGGTAAATCCTTGCCATCATCAATTCCACGATTATTCCTTATGAAATCATCTGCAGACATCTGCAATCATCAACAATTCAGAGAGATTTTTGGATTCAACTATAAAATTTACGCAAAAGACTTTGAAGGTAAGGTATGCCATACTCAAGAACTGGCTAAAATGTGATGCAATAAATAGATAAATAAATGAAGGATATCTGTAAATAAAGTTTCCGCCTGGATCACAAAACTGAAAATACTGCAGAAAACTGAGGTATATCATATGATACAATATAATACAAAGTGACACCGTAATTGAGTTGAAGCACATCAAACAAATTGAAGAAATCATAAGAATAGTGACAGACCTTGTTCTTAACCATTGGATTATGCGCATCAGTGTTAAGCAGTATCACAGAATAAGCAAGGACATAAGCAGTGTCAGCACTCATGAAGGCTTTCGGATTACATTTGCAATACCGTTCAGAAAATTTTTCCATTATGCGATCAATCTTTTGTGCCTCACCAGGCAATCTAAAGCCTTGCAAGAAGGTCCTGATAGCCTCATCAAACTCCATACCTTGAAAATCAAATGAATCCACATAAGCATGCATCACTTTTAGAGGCAATTCTTCCCTTTCTCCTAGATAATCACCAATCAGTGTCTTGTTCAAGCCTGATGCACTTCTAAGGAAACTAGATATCTCCTCAGGTGAATCTCCTACCTTCTTTGCATTTATAAGAAATTCTATTCCTTTCTTAGGTTTCCGGTTAAAAAGAGATATTCCTTCCTGCCAACAATATACAAAAGGGCGCTAATAAGTGTATCTTCAAATATAAGCATGCCATGAATATGAATGAGAATATAAAATTATTCGCAATTATTCACCTGAAGTTCCAGCTTATAAGCGCGCCTCTGCTCAAAAGAAGCGGCATCTGAGAATTCACTTGCAGAATCCGAATGAGAACTTGTTCCCTCAGTAGCCTCCACCCCATCTCCACTGGCCATCTGAGGATCATTTCCACCTTCAGAAGTGCTCTCAACAGATTCTGGACTTCTAGGAGAATGGGGGTCTGGTATTCTCAACTGTTTATTCATCCAATCTCCCATGGATCTCAATATTGCCACTAAGCACTTCATTGCTTCATGTTTCATAGTTACATCCTGAGGTGGGACTAATGTTGTGACAGTGCCAGGTGTTGGACCTTGAGCTGTCTTGAGCAAGCCATTGACCATTCTGTGAAAATCCAACAAAATCCAACAAACATCAAACTTAGAAAAAAAAAAAGACAACAAAACACAAGAGGTTGGCTTATCAGCCTAAATACATTAAATATATTCATCATGGCCAGAAAAAAGATTTCAAAGAAATTGTTAATAACAAACATTTCGCAAGCATGTGAAAAACAGAAAAATAGAACTAAATGAGGAAACTGAGCAGACAAAGGACAATTCAAACATTACCTCTCAAATATATTGGATGAGTGGACATCACAATCATAATTGATAAAAATGTCAACCAATATCTGGGAGTCAACACAAAGTTTCTCCAGAAAACGAAGAACAATCATCTTCTGCTGAAAATTTGGTTGAGCGACATTTTCCAAAACTCTGAGAACAATCATTGGGAAGAATACCCCAATCTCTGCTTTCAATCCTGGTCTAAATCTTGAAACTAGGCTCATGAAAATGGAACAAGAAAGCTGAAAAACAATCATATGAGTTGAAGCACTATTTTTCAACAGAGACAAGCACAGATACTGCTTAATGGCACCAAGAAACCTGCTTGATATCCAAAACAAATTCATCAGATGAGAAATAGAAATTTAACCAGATACTTCAAAAATAACTAACATGGAGACAATCTCCACCTCATGGGGTGCACAACACACTGCAGCGAATGAATTTAAATTATTTAATGGCTTTGCGTAGATGCCTACCCTAAATTAAATTAATGTGAATCCTTAGGCAGATCAACATGTAGAAGCACAAACACAAGCATAAGCAACAGCTTTCTTATATTTGCATCACATATCGTCACCAAACACCTACTTAAGTGTCCACATAGTTCATGGGTGCACTATGAAGTTAGGAGTGGCATAAGGATGACTTGAAAAAAAAATGCTCCACCAAAATCACATTCAAATAAAGTGTTTGATTCAATAACTACTCAATGTCTAGACAGAAAACAGCCACAAATTTCAATCTTGACCATAGAGTCCATAAGCCATGCATCCCAAGGTTGTTCTATGAGAACTCCAGTTGATTGCTTTACACATGGGGAGGTGTTCGTATAATGTAGCACTGTTTCAATTATTAAACATATGCAAATAAAACGGCATGCATAGGTAATTTGTATTTAAACCATCACAAATAGATCCACTTCTTCAGGAATATAAGTCAAAGCACAAGATGATTATACTATCATATTTCTACAGCCCCCAGAGATGTAGTTTCCCATGGACAAGAGATATGTAATTCAACCCTTTTTTCTACAAGAACAAAATCACATGGCAAGAAAAGGTCCTCTATGAGCTTTACAACAAAAACAAGATTTTCTAGATATATCATATCTACAGGGTCTTTTAGCACTAAATTCCATTGCTTGAACTCTTCAAGGCTACTATTTTTTGTAAAGGATGCTTTCTATCCACTTCAAGTTGTCATTCTGCTTTACTAGGCCTCTTATTAGCTGTCTTGGTCCATAATGATACACTCACTGATTCAGGACTCAATGCCACCAATTTGCCTTTGATACAAACCCAACTCATCTATGAAAGAAGATATGTTTCCCCACCCACATTTCCCTTATTTATCTGACTAATATTTAGGGCTTCCCTGTTAAAAACAAAAAAAATACTTACTCTGCAATCCAATCCATTATAGATAACAAGGTTTAAAACGAGAAACGATTTCTTTTTACAAACTAGCTCCGCTTGAGAAACTAATGCCGCAGTGAAGAGCTACTGTTTTGCGTGAATCAGCAAAATGTTCAAGAGCATAAAAAGAAAAAAGTCAAAATTCAAACATTTAGTATTCATCATTGTAAAAGAATTAGAACTTCAACTACAAGGAAGTTAATACCGCTCACTGGTCCTGAACACAGCTCCGGCGTTCTCCAGCAAGATCTTGAGTAGCTCCAATGCCAGTATCTTCCCCCGCATCAATGTTGGATCAGTGGAGGCTTCTTTAGGGGGAGTCTTCATGGAGAGCTTACATAACGCCCGGAACACCAAGAAAGCATCCCGCCGAAGCTTATTCCCTATCTGGACCTCCGAATCTTCCTCCCTCTCCACCATTCCGTCAGCTCCAAGTTCATCTTTCCTCCCCTCCAGCGCCGTCTTATACATACTAATCTCCCAATACTTGGCATCCAACATATCCTTATCTGTGGAATCCAACAGGTCGGCAGGGTTGGTGTGCTCCACTGCCGTAGTCTCAAAGGCCCCGTCATGTGCCCCAGACTTAGCCACCGGTGTTGTGGGGTTCAAAACCCCATCGATGTCACCGATGATTTTTGAGATGAATGACTGAACGAACTGGGTCATGTTAGCGTCCGGTGGAGCGGGGGCAGTGCCAGGGTCCATGAGGTCAGCGACAACAATGGGTTGTACAGGGGCGGCGGACGAGTCGGCCTCCATGCGGCGGAAGACAATGACGAGCATCTGGATGAGCGAGGCCTTGGCGGTGGTCTGGTTGACGGGGCTGCGGCTACCGAGGTAGAGATCGTAGCAGGTGCGGACAGCGTCAAGGAGAGCGTCGCCATGAACGCGAATGGAGGTGGATGTGACGGCGGAAAGGATGGTTTTCACAACAAGGAGCTCGATGGCGTCGTCGCCGAGGGAGAGGGCGGAGCAAGAGGAGGAGAGAAGGGAGGAGAGAAGGCGGGCGTCAGGGGAGGACCCGGGGTCGGCCTCGCCGCGGAGGAGGGAATGGGAGATGAGGCGCTGGACACAGTCCAGTGCCGGCTCGGCGATCTTGGGGGATGCGGAGGAGAGGGCAGCGATCAGAGGGTTGAGGATGGACTCCGATTCAGCAAGGGAAAGGCCGACGACCGGACCGGGGAGGGAGGAGGAGGAGGTCGGGGAGGAGACCGGAGATACGGCGGCGGAGGCGGGCGGGGCGGAGAGCTTGTCGATCAAGGCTTTGCACTGGTGGGAGAGCTTGGCGTGGCCTTTGCGCCACGAGGCATTCTTGACGATCTTGTCGAGGGATGGGAGGAGGATCTGGGCGAGAAGGGGGTCGGCTTCGGGCGAAGCCGCCATTGATGGAGAGCAGCGAGCTCAAGGTCGAAGAAGGGGTTTAGATCTGGAGCTCTTCGTAGTGAAAAGAGAATACAACGATGGAGAATTTTCAAGGGGTTTTTTACGATGAGGTACCCGAAATGTTTTTTATTTATTGAAAAAATAACGGATGTTTTAAAGGGGTGTTGGTGTAAAAGTACCAGCTGTGGACTTGAATCTGGATCTGATGACTAGTTTGTTGTATTTTAATTTGTTGGACTCTTTTAGATAAAGAAAGTCTAAAAACGATGTATAATAAATTGGTTATTATTTCATAAATAAATTAGAAAATGATGTTTTCTGCAAACGAAAATACAAAATTAAAAGATAGTTACAGGATAATGACATGTTCAAACTATTATTAATTAGTAATTATACCCAGAATTAATCAAGAAATAATAACCATTTGATATCTGCCCAATCGAATCTAATAAAGGCTTGTAACGGTTGAAAAACACTAGGAATTTTGGTCTTGTTGCACATAGCAGCGGACCCACAACTTCAAAAGACTAGCGAGTGGAGTTGCTTCTTATATATATATATACATGGACTTTTTCTCAATTAGACAATGTGGGAATAAACCAAGGTTGCAACATCTAATGACTTCTCCACGAGAGCTTTTTCCTTGAACTGCTGTTGTATGTGCCTTTGATGAGATGATCATTAATCACTGGTCTCCATGGATTTATCTCCTCTCTTGAGGGCAGCAGCATTCAAGAATTACAAATCCTAACATTTTAGTAAAATTCAGTGGCTGAGTTTGCTGGGGAGCCAGATCATCTTCTTTCATCTTAATCTCATTCCTCCAGTCATTTTAAGGATTTCAGACGTTCTTCAGGCAAATCCTTTCCATCATCAATTCCTCCACACAATTGTTCTTCATGAAATCATCTGCAGACATCTGCAATCATCAATGATTCTGAGAGATGTTTTGATTCAACGAAAAAATTTGTGCATGCACATCAGTTAATCAAGAAATAAGAAACTAATAATTTCTTTTGTTCTTTTGTGGAGTTAACTAGTAACTACGCAAATCAATTAGAAACAATCCAAATTTCTAATTATACACATCAGTAGTTCCAATGTGTTTCCTGCAATAAAAACATTAAAAAATTAACCTTCCCTAATTTATTCACACTTAAAACATTAAGCTGTACGTAACACCCAACAATGGCAATTTATCATCTCTTGTAATATGAACCACATAAAATAAAATCATGCCAAGGTTTTTCCAGCAGAACATAGATCACCGATAGTTAATACTTTTTTCTTATCTCACTATAGCATCTTCATTTGCCTGAAAGACCAACTAGTTTGTGAGCTTTCTCATTATTGAAACCATTAATCAAATCATCATTTTAAGGTTTTACACTTCTTGATGGATGTCTTAAATTGGTATAAAAACAAACAATTTAAGAGACATTTGGTATCCAATTGAATACACATTGATGCAAACTCCTAATCCTTGAAATTAGAGCAGTCAATTAAGAGCTACACAAGCCACTTTCGCAAAATTCAAATCACACTCTTAACTTTGTATTTGGATTTTATTGTGATTCTTCTCCTCAGAGACCAAAATCAACAAACCATGTCATCAACTTTGAATCTAGCAATCATTCAAATGAATCTAAGAAAGTCCTGTAACTATTGAAAAAACAAAAGATTTAGTCTGATGACTTTTCCAAGACTTGCTGATGCGGAAAACAAGCATGCCAGGCGGTAAATATCCAGTAACAAATGACCAACTCTATTAATTTAATGGCTATCTCTTGGCCTGACTTTCATGGACTTGTCACTTTTTAGGATGAACCCTTCTGAAAAGGAAGTAAATCTAAGTATACAAATAATGTTTAATAAGTAAAAAATTTATCTCTGAATCAATAACCATGCCTGAGGATCAAGTTATTCAAGGAAAAAGAAATCCTGTGTAAACAGGAGGTCATTATAGCCTTAGGAAAGCAAAGGTTTAAAAAAAGGGATAAGAAAACCTGCTCGCATGTAATTGTGGTTTATCCACCTTTCACATAAAAAAAAAAGCACCGGATTTCAATTTCTCGTAGAAAACCAAAGGTTCAAGGATGATGTTCAGGACTGAAAAAGTACAAGTCTGACTTTCCAAATCAACACTTGCTTAATGTACTATCCATTTTCTCTTGGAAATTTTGTTGCTTGACTGGTACCTATGATCAAATGAAATCATATATATTCTAATCAAATATCATTCTTCTAGCTTCATAAAAAAACTGTAAACCAAAACCGCACAATTTCAAATTTTATTTGCAAGCCATTTGATCCTCCAAACAAATCAAGTAAAATGTCTTTGCTTATAAAATCAACAATTCCAGAGAAACAATTTTGGTATCCAAAAACTTGAAGCATCATAATATCAAGGAAAAGATACACCCACATTTAAAGTAAACACTATCCCCCACTGATCTCATATGTCAAAATAAAGTCTAGATTCTGAAAATCAATAGCTTCTATCCTTTTTCTTTTTTTATATAAACAATGATGCTCTTGATCCAATATAATAAGTGGCCTTAATATCATTTTTTTTCCTTTTGGGCATAAACATTAATCACAATCTTCTTCAAAATACAAATGAAAGCATGTAACAGACACTAACAATGTGTAACGTCAAAAATTTCCAAAATCATCCTAAAATATGGTCCACAAGTAATCAAATTGAAGTCTCATATAAGCCATTGTCAATGTCAGACTTTATGTGCAAGACAAGCTCGGCACAAACCCTAGACCTCTCTTATTATTTATTATCTGAACTTTCTACAAACTAAGAAACGCTTCTCCTTGATTTGGAAATAATACAAGTTGTATCCAATGACAAACAAGAATGTAGAACCAACATAAACAAGACAACAGAATGCACACAACTAACATCATTATTTTAGAAAATCAGATCACATCATTCCAACAATAAGCAACATCTAAATTGTAAACCCAAAAGAGTTTTCAAATCCTAAAAATGTTTTTGTTTTTAGCAACAGAGGAATAGCAACCAAAAACAACAAAAACCTCCGAACATGATGACCATGAGAAGGGTCTCCGTACCTGTATTCGGATACTTGAGCTTCCTCGCTTCCAATTCCGCCATGCTGAAAGCCCTTACCGCCCTAGCGATCCCTGTGAGAGAAAAAAATATTTTAAAAAAAAATCAAACCTTTATCGCAAAAATAAAGATTAGAAATCAATAAGAAAAGTGAGTTCACAGATACTTCAAGGGGACCAAGGAGACGACCGTATCTGCCGCCGCCGCCGACATGGCGCCGGCGGCAATACAAAAGCTCTAACGGAGAGAACAACAATAGAAATCTGGCAGCTTGAGGAGAGAATCAAGAAAAAGAGGAGCAGCGGAGCCTGAAGACAAACTCTGGAAGGAAGAGAGGGAGAGGAGGAGCGTTTGGCGCGTCGAGAGCTCGAGCAGCCATGGCTTCTCTTCTTCTTGCTGCCGTGCCGGAGGGGGACAAACATTAATTTCCCTTTTTTGTTTTAAAAAAATCAAAACTGTTTTAGAATATAAATTCAAATAAGTTCATCTTAGTGAAGGTTGAGATGGCCGAGTTGGTCTAAGGCGCCAGATTAAGGTTCTGGTCCGAAAGGGCGTGGGTTCAAATCCCACTCTCAACAGTCATTGAACATTTTTCATGTTTTTATTTAATCTTATTTGAATAATGTTGCTTCCAAGTTTTTTTTTTTTTTTATTTACCAAAATCATTCTCACAATATTTGTTATTGAAGATATATATATATATATATATATATATGAGGGCTCCTGATTTACAGACACTTGTAGATTTGGTCGTTCAATTATAATCCAACAATCATATTGATGTTAGAATACTGTCAAGTAGAAATAATTTTTATTTACTGTATTTATAAATAATATAAAATAAGATAAATATTGAACACTATTATTCATGCACATATTTATATTCTCTCACTTCTTACCTTGTGTGTGTATTTCTCTGCCCACATCTCTCTCTTGCTTTTCGATTACTGTGGGCATACACAGAATACATATAAACTTAATATATGTATTATATATTTATACTGTGCTATAATTCAATTTTTCTGCACCAAACATGCCCATAGAATACAAAACATATATATATATATAGAGAGAGAATAGCTCAAGAACAACTGAAACCGCATCAAAATTATGTCTGGCAATTATATAAAATCAATAAAAACTTTCATGCATTGATTAAAGGTTAATTAATATTGAAAACCAATCTTGAATTTTCTCCATTACTATTCTCAAACATCTTTCCAGCACTCTCACTATTTTTCAATCTTGTCAGACCCGGACCGGCCCGGCCGGTTCAACCGGAAAAACCGGGAACCGGCCATGTGGCCGGTCCGGGCAACCCCCTTTGAACCGGGTATATGCAAACCCGGTGTTAACCGGTGTTAACCCGGTGACCCGGCCGAGTCAACCGGTTTCACAGTTGACTCGGCCGGGTCAACCGGGTCATGATGTTAGGCTTATTTGGATTCTTTTTTGAGTTTTTCTTGATCTTTGGATTATGTATTTGTGACTATTTTATTATCTTTGGTTGTTATCTTTGAATTTTGATTGGTATGTGTTTGTTTGTGTATGAAATTAAGGTTTAACTTATGTAATTGTTATTTTTTATGATGGTTGCTTTGAGCATGTGTTTTGCTATTTTTGATTATTTTGTTAGGTTGATGTATGCATATTATATTTTGATGATGGTTGCTTTGAGTGTGTATTTTTCATTATTTTGTTAGGTTGATATATGCTTGTTATATTTTTGATGATGGTTGCTTTTGAGTGTGCTTTTTTGGTTATTTTCTTAGGTTGATGTGTGCTTGTTATTTTTTTATGATAGTTGCCTTGAGTATGTATTTTAGATTATTTGTTAGGTTGATGAGTGCCTGATAATTGATATGAGTATAGAATGAACTTAGATATAAAATATAAGTAGTTGTGTATTTTTATATTATGATTATGGTTTTTAATATTACATTTTTTCATTATTTATTATTATAATATTTTTTTAATATTTTATTATTGACCCCGGTTCAACCCCGGTTCGACCCAGTCGAATCCATTGACCCCTGGGTTTGGCCGGGTCAATGCCCGGCCGGGTCTGACAACCTTGCTATTTTTGCTGTGAAGGTCACCCATGCATCCATGACAATCCTTACACATACACACACATGTGTACATTTACATATTAATGATGCACCGTACTGTTAATTCTTTTGTCCCTCAAAGAGGGCAACAATAAGCGTGCATCAAGTATTGTTACTTCACGGCATCATTTACTCTCTCTGTGTATATATATATATATCTAAAAAAATTTATAATAATTATTAAATTTATATCCAATAATTATAATTCATTTAAATACAATAACTATCAAATATCAAATAACAATTATTAAACAGTATAAAATAATATATATATATATATATATATATATATATATATAACATCTTTAATGCTCTAATACATAGCAAGACATGCATATATACGTTGCATGTAATCTTTTACCCTTCACTTGCTTTAAATCAAGGTAAATATTTGGCGGGAAATAACTCTCGCTCAACAAACAACTAACAAAACATAAAAGCAGTCAACACGTCCAGAATCTCACGTTCTCGCGCTGGCTGTCGTTGTCGCTGTCGTTGACTTTGTATGTAGCCTAACAGCGACCACTCACACGCCGTCAGAGTTAACAGCTGTATCTTCTCGTACGTGCTCCGTTGTTGCGGCGCACGTTGCTTCTCAACATTCAATGCACTTCCAACCTAACATGTTTATCCATCCAATTAGTTAATTTCTTTTTCTTTCTTTTTTAACACACACACACACACACACACACACATATATATATATATATATATATATATACATGAATAAATAAGGAGACTTATTTAATATTTAATTATAATCATACGCAAACGGGTAAAAAAGAAGGCAGCGTGCGAAGTCGTGGAAAGAGGAGGTTTGGCACGTGAGAGAGAGGGGATGAGGAAGCGAAGTGGGGCGGTGATCAGTGGCGGAGGGCACGTGAGTTCTGAAACGGGGTATCACGTGATGGAGAGATGTGTCCATAGAATGACACGTGTTCGTGATTTTAATTTTATCACGACTCTGAGCACGTGATCCGCGGTGATTTGTCTTGAGCCTTCGATGTTCAGCCAATGATACGTTGAAACGTGTTTTTGCTAATTTTGGAGGTAAGTAGGACGTTGGATAAGTAAAGTAAACCGCAGGAATAACTTGGTAATATATATATAGAATTTTCTTCACATGCACATTCCTCAACTCTAAATATGCATAAAAAAATCCTTCTTTTTTTTTTCCTTATCCTAATGAATAATGTGAATAGTTGAAATTGTTTTCTATATAAAAATAAATAATTAATAAGCATGGAGAGAAGGGAAAATATAGTAAAGTCTCCCATCATAATTAAAAAAACATTCCTTTTATCACCAAGGCATTTAGGGGGAAATTACTTCAATAATTTTTTTTTTAAATTTATTTATATCGAATTTTGTATATAAAGTGTTTGTTTTAATGAAACTCGATATTAGACTCCAGAGACCAAATTATATGAAGCAATGGTGTTTGTTGAGCTAAGATTATATCTGTGCACATCCACATCTAAGATTTTCCTTAACTATAGTGAGTTTGCTTCTTATTTGTTATAAATAAATAAATAAATAGTGATTAGGAGGATGGTTAAAGGGCGATGAAAGGGCGACAATGATGCATGGCAAATAAAGAAGGCCAGACAAGAAGAGCACATAAGCGTCAGTGTGTTCGATGAGTGGGTCTCATGAATATCAGCATTAATAGCACAAACAAACATTAATGCAACAATGTCTCTAGTTATCTTAAGATAATAATCAGGATTAATTAATGTAATAATACTTCACACTAACAACAAACAACATCAATGGAGTTGGCTGAGGTGGTGGGCCCAGTGTCAGTCAACAAGGAGACGTGGGTCCAGTCAGACGTGTTGACCCGACCGGTTCGCACGGCATGTGACCGTGTTATCGTACCAGTGTCCCTTGGCAAGGGCTCAACCTCCAATATAAAGCAACCCTTCCTCAATGAAGATCTCCATGACATATGGAACCAAACTGACCAAGAGAAAGAGCTAGTTTCTGTTAGTTTTCCACTTTAGATAAAGAGCAATAGAGACATGGAATGGCCTGGTTCACTTGATGAGTATCAAAAGCTTGTCACCAGGATGAACACTCCCAGGTACTCTTCTTCTTCTTCTTCTTCTTCTCCTTCTCCTTTATTTCTATTCTATAGCATGAATTCTTTTGTCTTTAATATATATATATATATGTACTTAGAGTGGCCATAGAGAGTTTGAACATAATCTTTAAGGAGTAAAAGTGGTTAATAATTAACTTGGTAATGAATTAAAACAAAAGGAATTAATATTTTTTTATATATATATTTTTTAAGGGTGGTGATAGATAACAAAGTAAGTCCAAGTACCACCGTAGTAAAACTCCATAGTGCTCGGAAGCATGGCGTCCTTCTAGAAGCGATACAAGCCCTCTCAGACCTCAACCTCTCCATCACCAAAGCCTACATCTCCTCCGACTCCCCCTGGTTCATGGACGTCTTCCACCTCACCGACCACCTCTCCGACAAGCTCTCCGACGACCCCCACCTCCTATCTCTCATCCAGCACTCCCTCCTCTCTGCCGCCACCTCCGACCACCTTTCTCACTCCACTCCACCACCACCTCCGACCACTTTCCTAACCGCCCTTGAACTCACCGCTGCCGACCGCCCAGGCCTCCTCTCCGGCCTGTTCGCCGTCCTCGCCGACCTAGACTGCTCCATCGCCGCGGTCAAGACTTGGACCTTCAACGGCTGCATGGCTTCTCTCCTCTTCATCCACAACATTGACTTTGACCCCGACCCCACCAAACTCAACATCATCATCACCAGACTTCGCCACGTCATCAACGGCGATGTCCAACCATCCTCCACAGCCGTCTCCCACTCCGACCACCGTCTCCACCAACTCTTACTCCCCGAACTACCGCCCCCTCCAACGCCGTCAGTCTCCGTTACTATACAAAACTTGGTCGAACGAGACTACTCCGTTATTAACATCCAATGCCGTGATCGTCCAAAACTCTTGTTCGACGTCGTTTGTGTTCTCACCGACATGAATTATGTTGTTTTTCATGGTACCGTGAACACTGACGGCGATAAAGCCCAACAGGTACTACCACAACTAATATTCAATTAATTTGATAAATATGACCATAATTATATATATATATATATATATATATATATTTTGCATGCATGAATGCAGGAGTTCTACGTACGTAGTTCGGATGGGAAGGTAATTGGAACAGAAGAAGAAAAGGAAAGAGCGGTGAAAAATTTGAGCGCAGGGATAGAGAGAAGATCAGAGAAAGGGTTGAGGTTAGAGATATGTGCTGAAGATAGACGAGGATTACTAGCGGATGTCACTAGGGTTTTGAGAGAGAATGGGTTATCCATAACAATGGCGGAGGTGATCAGAATGGAAGAGAAGGTGGTGAAAAGTGTGTTCTATGTTGATGATGTTGCTGGGTGTAATTTGGTGAATGATAAGGTGATTGAAATGGTGAAGGAGAGGATGGGGAATGGGAGTCTGAAAGTGGGGGAGGTGGTGAACAAGGCATTGGGAAGGAGGAAGGTGGAGGAAGATGGTGGTGGTTATTTGGGTAGTTTTGTTAGGAGAAATCTTTATAATTTAGGGTTGATAAGGTCTTGTTCTTAATTATCAGTTAGTGGGGTGACTTTTCATGTGTCTTCAATTTTAACTTCATTTGTACATATTAGAGAAAAAAGAGAGGATTTGAATCTTTGCTTCTTTGTTTGAATGTGTTGATGTTGGTATTAGTAGGATGCATGCTTGTGTTTTATATATATATATATAATAAAGTTATAAAAAATGAAAAGAAAAGGTGGCGATGAAGGTGGCGTGCAAAGCGGGAGTCTCATGCGGCTCAATATAGGTTCAACGATGCTCGTCTTTTCACGTCCATGGCCTTGTTTTCCGCTGCTCCCTCTCACGTGCTTCGCCTTGATTTTATACATATATACCCCTGCACAAACTCATAATTCAATTTATATTATATATATATATAATTTACTTTGCATGGTTTGGGAGGACGTGAATGGGAGAGTGACGTGGCCTGAGTTGAAACCCTAAATAATTGGAGAAGAGACCAAATGAAGGCAAAAGAATCCATTTGTAGTACTGTTGTTTGTTGTGAGTGTCTTCCAATGAATTGATTATATCTCATGCTTTTTTTAATTTATTACAGATATTTTGGGCTTCAAAGTGCAAAGGATTGGCCGGCCTTTTCTTTGGATGATATTGTGAAGCATCTCTGAAGCTCAATATTTGGCCAATATTATACAAACTTTGTTCTTGTTTTAGTTAATTATAATATGCATCACATGCCATTATCAACGTCGACCTTCATTTTTGGCTTTTTTTTCCCTTTTAATATTCTTGGAGTTATATAAGATGTATAAGATTGATTTTGGAATGATTAAATTAAATCTTTTGTTAAGTACTTCTTCAAGGAATATTTTAGGTGAATAAACCCTTACTGTATCAAATAAAAAATAATGTATATTTACAAATTATGTAATTAACTATACCTTTAGATTGTCTCATATAAGAAATTTTATTAATAAAAATAGATTAATTGCGATTTTATTAATGGGAATTAAGAAGATAGGTATAAAACCAAGAAATTATAAATAAAAGAAGCTTGTGAGATCATCATTCTGAATAGCACATAATTAAGTGAATTAAGAGATTAAACAACTTAACTAATTCCGGTATTGAGGGTCATTTTACTAGTGACCTATATGAGAATTAATTTTGGATATATATATATATAGACACACGTACAATTATAAGTTTTTCTTTTTACAGGGATATATATATATAACCGGCGATACTAACTAATGAGATATGAAAACCTGTTTTGGGATGGACTTGGGTCCTCATCAAGTGAATATTAAATCATGTGCAAGACTTTGGGCCTGTTTGTGTAAAAAAAAAGGGGGACTATAAAATAATTATACTTCAATTTTACTATAAATATTTCTCAAAATTTATCAAAATTAAATCACAACTTTTAATAGCATTGATAGAAACTCTAGTAGCATGAGCCCAAAGATTTAGGGCGTATTTGGTTGGGAAATGATTTATCAAAGTGACTGAAATCTGATAATGCCACTTCAATTGAAATAAAAAATTTAATTAGAAGTCTTCACATTCAGTGTTTGATTGGATTGGGAAAATGTCAAATTAGTAACCATTTTGGTTATTTGACGATGACTGAAAGTGCATGTTTTAGAAGTAGTGATTTCAGTAGTTTATGGTGTTTGGATGGGTAAAAGTAAGGTTTCACTCACCCTTTTAAGTAGGGGTGAGATTATCCACAAGAGACAAGATTTAAGTGGTTCGACAAAATTGCATACATCCACAGCCGCACTAGGATTTTTTTATATCTCAGGATAAAATAATTTAAAAAAAAAAAACCAACATTGTAAACATCAACAATATAAATAAAATAATTTACATATATACATTTATTTTCCCCAAAAAAAAAAATTAATAAAACTCCACGTACCCAACATTGTGAACATCAAAAGCTAAACAATAAGCATTTTTTTTTTTTGTCAAGAAGAACGAAACCCCTAATGGGCCCGCTAAACTAAGACAGGGGCGTGCGCATGCCTCGACTGCGGCCTGTGGAGCCGCGCACACATGGGCGCTAGTACCACCCACAGTTCGTGCTCACAATTCTCAGACATGCACCCTCACCCCGAGATTCGAACTCTCGCCACTTGCGAAGCGTCCTCACGGGGGACCCAAAACAATAAGCATTAGATAGCATATATTTTATAAAACAGCTTGAAACAAAGCATACTCCAAACAGATCAAAGAACAATTGTCTCATTGTTAAAGGCATATAAAGCTAGTTGAAATAAAACATACTCCAAAAATAAGTGGAAGGCCCCAACTCATTCATTTAACTTTTTCAATTTAAAGATCAACCAATGTTTAAATATAAGATTTATTTTTTCATTAAGAGCAGTTTAAAAATTTTAACTTTGCAAATTTAAGAGCCAACCAACATTCATATATATAATTTGCATCGCACGGAGCCAGCCAATATCATATAGTGAAATATTTATTTATATTTAAAATTTGCTAAAGAAATGAAGGTGTATACATATATGGAATTAAGTTTTTCTTAAAGAAATGATTAAAAATTTTAACTTTACCAAATAAAATGCGAACCAATATTTTTTTAAAATAGAAGATTAAAATTTTTAACTTTATTAATTAAAACTAAATTATATATATATATATATATATATAGGAACTAGCCAATATTATTATACATTAAAGTATTCATTTATATTAAGAAAAGATTAGAACATCTCCAACCATGCGTTGAATTTGACGCTCAAAACCATTAGACCATCTCCAACCCAAAACTCTATATTTGAAATTTCAATATACAAAAATACAGCTTCTACGGTAAAAGTTTCTCCAACCAACAATTCTATTTTTAACTCCAAGACATAATATTCTAAGAATATTCTTTGCACTTCATAATTTATATATTTGTTATCTTTCAATTCTTTCTTATTTTTAATTTTTTTTATCTTTTACATTTGTTATGAATATTTATTAAATATAAAATAAAAATATTTGTGATAATTTGAATAAAAATTGAAACCTAATAATAAAAAATTCAAATAGAAACATTACATTAATTAACTAATAAAAACATAACATACAAAACATGTAGACACTAAAACAACTCATTATTGGAAACTAAAGTAGCACACAAGTTTTATTAATTAAAAATATAAACTTAAATTATAATTTATTAATTTTATTAAAATATAAAATTATAAATACAAATTTTATAATGATATATATTTCATAGGGTTAAAACTATACCAAAATTATAAATTAATAACCAAAAAAATATTTAAAACTATTAAACTAATAAATATAAAAAATCAAAAAAAAAAAAAAATTAAAGCAAGCTACAGTACGCACGCAAATTTTTTGCGTGGCACTATGGCCAAATCCAAATTTACAGATGAGAATGACGCTCCAATGGAGCGCCATTCTTCTCCAAATATGAAGTAAAACCGCTAATATTGAAGTAGCATTGGAGATGGCCATCTCCAACCCAAAACTCTATATTTGAAGCTTTCAGCTTCAAAAATACAGCTTCTACAGTAAAAGTTTTTCCAACCAACAACTCTATTTTTAACTTCAAAACAGAATATTCTAAGAATATTCTTTACACTTTACAATTTATATATTTGTTATCTTTCAATTCTTTTTTATTTTTTATTTTTTATCTTTTGTATTTGTTATGAATATCTATTAAATATAAAATACAAATATTTGTGATAATTTCAATAAAAATTGAAACATAATAATAAAAATTTCAAATACAAACATCGCATAATAATAATAAAAATTTCATTAGTTGTATTTTGTGTGTTGTGGTTTTTTTATTGTTGTCAATGTCAATCTATGTTATTTTCTGTGTTTTTATTTTATTGTTCACGTAATTTGTGTTAATTTTAATGAATTTATATTTTTGGTATTATTTTTAT
Source organism: Dioscorea dumetorum (assembly GCA_902712375.1). NCBI lineage: Eukaryota > Viridiplantae > Streptophyta > Magnoliopsida > Dioscoreales > Dioscoreaceae > Dioscorea > Dioscorea dumetorum. The sequence continues at coordinate 1,330,939 of CACTHL010000784.1, forward strand.
TAATTAAAAAATATAAACTTAAATTATAATTTATTAATTTTATTAAAATATGAAATTATAAAAATAAATTTTATAATGATATATATTTTATGGGGTTAAAACTAGACCAAAATTATAAATTAATAACCCAAAATATATTAAATAACTACTAAACTAATAAATATAAAAATTAAAAAAAAAAAAAAAATTGAAGCTGGCTACAATGCGACGCAATTTCTTGCGTGGCACTGTAGCCAGATTCAAAATTGGCATGAAAAATGGCGCTCCATTGGAGCGCCATTCTGCGTCATTAATGGCGTTAAACGTCATTAATGACGCAGCGTTGGAGATGCCCTTAAAGGCAGAGAATGGCCATGCTATGCGCCAATTTAAACATAAGCAACAGTGCCATACAAATACTTGCGTGGCACTTCAACATATTTCAATTTTTTTTTAATATTTTTTGTTTTTGTATTTATTTGTTTAATGGTTGTTTGATAAATTTTGGATAATTAATTTATAATTTTGTCTATTTATAATCACATAAATATACATCATCATAAAATTTTGTATCTATAATTTCATATTTAAAGAAATTAATAACTTATAATTTAAGTTTATTATTGTATTTAATAAAAAATAAAAAATTGGAGAAAATAATACAAAAAATATAAATTCATTAAAATTAAGATAAATTACGTGAACAATAAAATAAAAACATAGAAAATAATCCTACCATAAATTATCATCGACAACAATAAAAAAAATCACAACACCGAAAATACAACTAATGAAATTTAAAGTAGATGAGCTAATAGTCTCGTATGTTATCACCACTTCCACTGTATAAATATTCTTAGAATATTCTGTTTTATAGTTAAAAATATTTTTGATGGTTGGAGAAATTTTTACTGTAGAAGCTGTATTTTTGTATACTGAAGCTTCATATTTTGATATACTGGTGTGTGTATATAACCAAGGTTGTCAGACCCGGCCCGGGCATTGACCCGGCCAAGCCCAGGGGTCATGGGTCGATGGATTCGACCGGGTCGAACCGGGGTTGAACCGGGGTCAATAATAAAATATTAAAAAAAATATTATAATAATAAATAATGAAAAAATGTAATATTAAAAACCATAATCATAATATAAAAATAGACAACTACTTATATTTTATATCTAAGTTCATTCTATACTCATATCAATTATCAGGCACTCATCAACCTAACAAATAATCTAAAATACATACTCAAGGCAACTATCATAAAAAAATAACAAGCACACATCAACCTAAGAAAATAACCAAAAAAGCACACTCAAAAGCAACCATCATAAAAAATATAACAAGCATATATCAACCTAACAAAATAATGAAAAATACACACTCAAAGCAACCATCATCAAAATATAATATGCATACATCAACCTAACAAAATAATCAAAAATAGCAAAACACATGCTCAAAGCAACCATCATAAAAAATAACAAGTACATAAGTTAAACCTTAATTTCATACACAAACAAACACATACCAATCAAAATTCAAAGATAACAACCAAAGATAATAAAATAGTCACAAATACATAATCCAAAGATCAAGGAAAACTCAAAAAGAACCCAAATAAGCCTAACATCATGACCCAGTTGACCCGGCCGAGTCAACCGGTTCACGGTTGAACCGGCCGGGTCACCGGGTTAACACCGGGTTTGCATATACCCGGTTCAAAGGGGGTTGCCCGGTTTTTCCGGTTGAACCGGCCGGGCCGATCCGGGTCTGACAAGATTGTATATAACAGATGAGAACTTGCTTGTTATGGAATGGGCTTGGGCCTGGATAATTAAAAGGCTTTTATTGGACCTGCGCTTGTTTATGCAAAGGAAGGGGGGCAGGCGTAAAATAATTATCAAAATTTATTCTTTTTTTTTTTGGACCAAGGTTTGATCCATCCATGGGAGATATATTTTAATAAATTAGCAAAAAAACAAAATCAAAGTAATGAAGGAACTTTTCCACAATGCCCACAAATAATCCATCTAGAATTGAATTTAAAAAAATACCAAAAAAGTTATCATTTTTATTTGGTATAATTCTCCATTTATTTGATTTGTCCTCATATTTTTATTTTATTTTGATTTTTCGTCAATTTTATTGAGTAATTTATATTTGGGCCGGCGGGTTTAACTTATAATTAAATAATATAAAATAAATCTAAAAAGCACCGTGGAAATTTGTCAACGAGCCCACCCCAGCTTATCGGATCGGTCCAACCCGATCCGTAAGTTTATCCTCCTCTCCTCATCTCTTCCATCTCTCCCAAATCCCAAGCCCCGCAAGAAGTTTAGATTATTTGTAGTAGTTTATCAATATTATAAACATATTCAATCCGAAAAGAATCAAGACACGCTAGTTGTAAAGGCATACATATCTTCAACAAAAATTAGCACAAACTACATCGCCACTAGTCCCGAGAACCTAGGCTCATTTCCCACTCAATATTGGTCGGCGTCAAAACTTTCTCTAGACCAAACATCTCTAATTTCACATAAAAACACATTCAATTCCCAGTAAAAACACGGCCCAATAAATTTCCACAAACTCCCAATCACTTTGATTCGACGAAACGGAATAAGGGCCCTCAAATCCACCCAAAACCTTCACATCCGCAACAATTCAATCCAATGGAAGAATTTGATCGTATTCTCTAAATCGAAGATTGAATCAAATTCTAGGGAAACATCAAAAGAGAGAAGAATACCTCATTGAAGATCGGGGCATTGAAACCCCCGCCAAGTAATCTCCCCCTCGTCGGGATCTTCCCTGAAACAAAACGGACAATCAATTTCCTTTCTTAATCGAAATCGGAGAAAAATAGGAAAACGAGATCTATCAATCGAGATGGACAAGGAGGGGAAGGTTCGTGGGAGTGTAATCCATGAGGGATGGGAAGCTCCGTGGGCGGACCCCCGCGTGCTCCCCCCCCGCGCAGGTTCTGGGAGAGAGAGAGAGGGGGGGGGGGGGGGGAGTAGGATGGGTTATCGGGTCTATCAGTTAATGGATTCGGATCCATCTTAACATCAAATCCGATAAAGATGGAGAAATTAATATCATAAACAAATGGAGGAGTGGAGGATTGTTCGGATCGTGGACCCGATCCGATAAGCTTGTTGACAAATTTCCACGGTGGATTTTCTGTTTATTTTATATTATTTAATTATAGTTAAAGCCCTCTAAATTGCTGCTATTGCTCATTAAAATGGGCCGGGCAATCAAAATGGTCGCTCTCTTCTAATTTATACCTTTTATTTTCGTTGTACCTTTAAAAATTCATAATTTTACAAAATATCAATATATTCAGAAATTTGAAAATGTTTATAATTTATATATATATATATATATATATATATATATATATATGAGAAAGTTACATCTTGGTCAACAAGTCAAAGTTTGACAATGTGGTCAAAGGCTGACACAGATTGATTGGGGAACATAGAGGCAGCTGCATGGATCCAGTTGTGTTACTACTAGTACTTACTACTTACTCTTTTTTATTTTTTTTAATATTAATTTTTATTTAATTAATCTTATATATATATTATTTTAATATTTAGTTACAGTTAGACCACATGTTAATGCATGGCTTGAGGGTGAAACACTCTGACAGTCCATATATTTCTTTATCTTTTAGTATTATATTTTATTATTATTATTATTATTATTATTATTATTATTATTATTATTGTCTGCTAATGTGTGTGTATGATGTACTCCCCATAAGCAATTGCTTTAAAGAGAGTTTAAGAGACAAAGTCTAAAGTATTAAGACTCATGTTTTGATCTTTTACAAAGTGATAGATTCCTTTTCACTTTGCACTAAAAGCTTTTTTCTTCATATTAAATAAAAAGTTTGACTCTGTCATAATTTATCATCAAAAAGCTATGGATTATATATTATTATTATTATTATTATTATTAGGAGGGTCTATTATCACATCCCTGGATTTTAAAACGTTTACAATAACTATTAGATTTGGTTACAATTTATTTAGACACAGTAACAAACTGTATATAATATTTTATATAATATTTATGATTTAATAACCCGTAATTAATATTTTGAGAGAAAAATAATTTATTTACTTATTTAAATGATTTATTAGCATATATTATTATTATTTATGATTTTTGAGTGAATGAATTTCAAGTTTAGTTTTGCAAGCCGGAGAAAAATGATGTGACAATCCACCAAATGGGGCTTTTATTTTTATAATAATATATAAATATCAATAAAATATTATTGTTGATGTAAATGGGAATTTTTTAATTTTGTTTGTTAAAAGATAATATAAAACTCAGGATCTGAAATTTAGAAATTCATAAAGAAGTAAGGACCACATCATACTTATCTTTTGAACAACTATTGAAAGTATCTTATTTTATTGTAGAGATTTTTTAGGACAAAAATGGTAAAAACTCCTACATTTTCAAGTAAATATTAAAGCCCAATTGAGTTTTATTGTTTACATTTAAATATTAAATAATTCTATTAATTCAAATTTGATATAATGATAATTAATATTTTAAATATATAAAATTAGACATACATCTAAAATTTTTGTTATAGGTCTTAAAAAACTATCGTATTTAATTTACATAATTAACAATTAACTCAACTAACAATTAAGAACGAAAGCAACAAAAAATAATGTTATTAAAAAACAACTTAACACAAATTCAAAATCTAATTAAATTATTAAATACAAATATTATATAAATAATCTAATGAATAATCATAATTTTCACAACAATCAATCAAACAAATATTTAAAAAAAAATTATTAGAGATTTCGAGAGTGGTTCCATATTTTTACTGTTTATTTTTTATTAATTGATTAATTAATTAATTAATGTTTTTATATTAGTATCCTAAAACAATTGATAATTATGTATTGATAAGTTTAATAAAAATATATAAAAAATAAAATTTAAAAACAAAAACAATTATAAAAATGTATGTTTAGCTAACCATATGATTTTATCCCATCAATTTTATTTAATATAATATTTTTATTGCTTTATTTAATTATTTTAAATAGTGTCTTATAGATTTTTTAAAAATAAATAAAGAGTATTACATGAATTATAATTGTTATTAGCCTAATATATATATATATTCATGCCCAAGTGCAAGCGTAAGCATGCCAATGGAAGGATAAAGTAGATAATTTTTTTTTAATTTTTAATTAAATTTAGATTTAAAAATAGAAAATTTAAAATAATGAATGTTGTAAAGATTAGATAAACTTGAACAATTTAAAAAATATAAAAAAAAATTACAGAGACTTGGATGTTACTTTCCTCTATTTTTTATTGCAAGTTGCTTCAAAGTGGAAGTTTAATATATATATATATATATATACAGTGAAACCAAACAAATAGATACAATCAAAACGCATGGATTTTGCATGATTCATGATTTTTTTATTTCTTTAAATTATTTTGCACCGAGTGAATAGTGTACCAATTGGTATTAAATTTAAAATTATTGTGAGAAAAATGTGTAAATACTTACTTGGATGCTTTAGTAAAAATAAATAATAATAATAATAATAATAATAATAATAATAATAATAATAATAATAATAATAATAATAATTCTATAGGAGTTCCCACACACTCGTTTATCTGGCAAAAACTTATTAAAAAAAAATTAAAAATTAAAAATAAAAGTATACACATATTATATTAGGAAATATTTGTTAATGGACAACATGGTGGGGACCTTGGATTTATGATTTTAATATTAAATTATTCATGCAGTTATTGACAATTAATTGAGCCTCTCATTCTTTTTTATTTTATTTTGATAATTTAAAATTTTTCACCCATTCAGAAAGTTGAAAATATTTTATATTTTTCTAATATGTCGTTCCAAATACTTATAAATATATATATATTTTTATCATCTTTTGTGAGTATTATTATTAAATTAAACTTAAAGAATATTGAACTTCTATTAGATAAGAATAATGTTTCAACTTGCAATAAAATAATTTTAAAATTTACATAATTGATTTTATTGCTTTAAAAACTCAAAGTCAAAAGAGTTTTTGTATTTATATTCTATGAAATTGAAGATGTTCAATGAATCATCCATATATATAATCAATTATTTTATTTATTTAACATTTAAAAATAATTAAAGAAAAAGCACATTATATCACTATAGACAAAGCTAATTGCTTGATTCAATGAGCATCATAAAAGCCATAAATATTAATTTAATAAACACTTATTCAATGTATGGAGACAATTCAATTCCAATAATATAATATAGTTAAAACATCTTAATATAAATGCTTTTGAGATTACTAGTTTATTCCTAAAAATAATATCATTCAATACTTTAATAATTACATTATTAATTAAAAGAGAATCCTTATTCCTTATTTTCTATTAATTGATTGTTTTATGGAATTCATTGTTTTCTTTCCTCATTATTATTATTATTATTATTATTATTATTATTATTATTTTATATTTAGATTGGCATAAATTCAAATAAATAATTTTTTTCTTTATTTGTTTGTACAAACAGGTAAATTTTTTGGCATGGTATTAAACAATGACATTTTTATCATTTTGGGATGCAAATTTCAATTTGAATCAAAATGGTTACCCAAATTCAGTTTTATTTCACCGAATGGTCATTTGAGAAATTTTGACCTATTTTGATTATGTAAATGCCGAATTTCCTCTATTACTACATACATGACATATTGTCCACCCAATTGATAATTTTATATCATACGATGACAAAGAATTGCTGCTATCCATATTATAAAAAAAATATTAAAATCTATTTAGTAATCACTTGATAAAATAGAATTAAAAACTGATGACTATTTCGATTCAAATTGAAGTTTTGATGCCAAAATAAAAATGAACCATAGTTTGGTACCCTACCAAAAATATTACCATAAAAGGAAAGACTTGGTGCTTAATTGCTTATATATATAATTATGTTTACATATCTCTCTCTTTAAAATATATATATAATTATAAACTTTAAACCCATAAACGTTGTGTGTGTGTGTGTGTGTATATATATATATATATATATATTAATTAATTATTTAATTTGGTTGTATTATTATTATTGGCAATATAAAATTGAGTGGCATTATTTAGTGGGAATGACTTGATGGATGTGCATGTTATGGCCATCTGTATTTCTTGCTTTTCATTGTTATTTTAATAGTCATGTAATTAATTATTAACTCACTTTCTTTAGTGTGGTTCTAAATATAACTTATCAATAATTACAGGGACTATATATATAATCTTTTTGGATGCTTTTCTTAAGCTCATTTAATCATAAGCTTATTCATGATTTGTTTAATCATAACTTAAAACTTATAAATGATTACTTGTGTTTTTTTTAATGAACAAAATAAAAATATCTCATGATTGAAGAGAAATAAATAAAGACATGAGAAATGATCAAATTCAGACTAAGGTTTTTATTCTTAAATTATAAAAAAAAATCTCAATAATTCAACCTCAAATAAAAATAATAAATTTAAGTTGACATTTTATTTGGACAAGAATAATAATTTAATTTATCATAATTTTTTTTTTAACAAGAGATTAAAGAGGCATTAAAAGTACTTCTATTACTTTTGACCATTGACTCTAATAAAAATCATAGTGCACTTATAACTAAACTAAATCAAATCGAATTAAAAATCACAGGGGGGAATACGACCTCCACTATGAATCAAATTTAATCAAAATATTGTGTTATTTAATTTAGCGCGTCTTAATCCAATTAAAATATTTTATTTGAAAAATAACAAACATTTTTTGCCTAAAAAATTGAAATAAAAAAATTAAAAAAATTAAAAAGAAATAGTGTGCAGTTAAATTTATTATTATTTTAATTTTTTTTTGATAAAATGAAGATTACTTTTAAAAGTTTTATTTTTTGGGAAATTAAAACAATTAAAAAAAAAAAAAAAGAAAAGTTTGGATGACCTTTTAAATTGAGCCTGCGGCACATGTTACCGTTTTAAAGCAACGCGAACGAGCGGGATTGGGGAACTTCGTGGTAGTGGCACTATCGTAATTACATGCAATAGCAATCCCTAATGTTAAAATTGCCAAGCCTTTCAATATTTTGAATCTTTAAAATTAAGGGTTTTTTTTGCATATATATATATATATATATATATATATATATATATTGGAAAAACCATATTTTTCATCCACTTTACCTAACGCTTAATTATTTAAAAAAATTTTGGTTACCAAAATTAAGAATTTTGGTAAATGAAAACTCATCTTTCACATTAAAATAATGAAACATATTTAAAATTAAACAATGGCATTATGTTTTAGTAGTTTAATCGCAAATAGGACAAGTGAATGATAAACAAATAGAGAATATTAGAGAAAAAAAAATATAAATGATTAAAAAAAGAAATATTTAAAAAAGGAAAAAAGAAGGTCATATCATGTTCCCATTTCAGCACTTTATTTATTTATTTATTTATTTAATATATAAAAAATTTTCTTTTTCCGTGCATTGGACGCAAAATGATTAATAATTTTCACGCCGCGGACCGAATATTTCGATTTTTGTGGACCTTCACATTATTGGGTAATAAAATAATAATTATTATAAAACAGTCCTTCATTTTCATAAAAAAAAATTATTTTGTTAAATTTAATATTTTATTGTTATTGTTTTTACGATTAACCCCTTTTTATTATTTATTATTAAATAGCGCCTTTATTTTCGTCTTCGCTTTCGCTCTTCTTCTTCTTCTTCGTCTTCTTCATTTCTACGTCTTTTTATGCGGGCTTCAGCCGGGGTTCAGTAACGTCTCCGGTGAAGAAAACCCGGTTCACGACGGGCTGAACCGGAACAGTGAACCGGTCCGACAAAATAAATCGTAAAAGAAGAGGTGTTGGTTTTCATGGGGCTTGTTATTGGCTTCTTAGTTGTCTAATGGCGGAAGCTCGTGGGATTTTGAGAGAGGGTTCGTTTTAGGGTTTGGTTTTGGGAAGTAAAAGGATGGAAGGGAAGGGGGGAGTGCCGGCAATGATTGTGGAGGCGGCAGGCGGCGGCCGCGGCAGCGGCTGAGAAAGGGGAGGAGAGTGGGAAGGTCGGAGGGGAGAAGGTGGTGGAAGCTGTGGCGGCTTCGGCTCCGGCTACGGTGGCTACAGTGGCTCCAGTAGCCCCAGTGACGGCGACGACAGTGGGAGGGGTGAGTGTCGCGATGGTGGGAGTGAAGAGGAAGAGAGGGAGGCCGAGGAAGTATGGGCCGGATGGGAGCGTGTTGATGCCGCTGAATCCGATGCCGATCTCGGCGTCTGCGCCAGCGGGGAGCTACCACGCTTCGGCGGGGGGGATGAAACGGGGTAAAGGGCGGCCGGTGGGTTTTGCTAGTTTGCCACAGCATAAGATCGAGTTTGAGTCCGTAGGTAAAATTTCCCCTAAATTTCTACGTTTTTGGTTGGTTTCACTGCTGAAATTCCTTGTTTACTCTACGGATTTTCACTTAATCTGGGTAAAGATTGGAGCTTTACTGTGTTTTTCGCTTTGTTTTGCTGGAAATTTCCTGGATTCTTTCGCTTTGTTTTGAAACTTTGTTTTGGTCACCGAGGGTTTGACTTGGTTTAGAAGATAAACTTTGGATTTGGTGAGTGGGGCCTTGGATGGCTGGCCGACCAACTATTGGAACTTTTGTACTTGCTTCTCAAGATGAGGAAAAAGAGGCAAGAGAGGCCTTGTGGCTTGTGGGTTGTGGGGTTGGGATGGCAACTTGGGGATCTGAATCATCTTGGAATGTTCTCTTTCTCATCAACATTTGAAACTGTACTTGTTTCTCAAAGATTAGTTTCATAAGAAGTTAGAAAGTGTGGGAACATCTTTCTACCCTACACTCTGTAAGTTATCACTGAAGTGATGGAAACATTCATGGGCCATGTTAACAATGATACCATTTGAAGTTTGGGTTGCTATCTTTTTCATGGAAGTGGTTTTATTAGTGTTTTCTTTATCATTTGCTGAAGTATTGGGTCAGATTTGTGAGGCTCGTTAAGCTAATGTATTACAAGTAACTATCTTTCTTCTCTTTGTTTGTATTCAGTTCAGTCTTGATACTCACTGAGGGTGTATCCTTGCAGGTGAACTGGTGGCGTGTGCTGCTGGTGCTAACTTTACTCCACATGTTATCACGGTGCCAGCTGGTGAGGTATGGCACAATTTGAACTTGCTTGTAGTTTCTGTTCATTGCTCTGTGTTTCATGTATAACTTTGCTCCAGGGCACAGATGCTCCATGGCTCTGTGTTTTATTTGATTTGGTGAAAGATGAATTGAAAGGAGTTCTTTAGATATGGTTATGACTTTGCCCTTGAGAACTTGATCACGGCTGTCCTTTTCAAAACATTGCTTCATGATTGTGTGGCAAGCATCATTGTTTTTGCACGGGTTGCATATGTTAACCGTTTCTCAATTGATCTATTGCATGTGCAGAGAATTATTATATGCCTGTTGTCCCTGTATGATAGCTCTTTGTGTGTATAGAATGTCCCCTAGTGGCCATCTTACATGATTTAATGCAGGACGGAAGCTCATGCCTCATTAGTCATTGCTGGGTCGAAGTTTCACTGGGGGAGTGGATTTGATGTTTTCTTTAGGTCATATATATCAAACAATAGTTATTAGTTTGATCATCATCGGTTCTTTTATATTAGTTTCTTTTTAGCAACTGCAGTTTTTGTTAACTACTTTGAAATACTGGTGTCATGTTTTATTTGATTTGAATGATTGGTGATATCAATATTTTGAAATGAATTGTTTGTCTGGAACTACATATAGTTTTCTTTATTGCATCTTTTTGGCTTTGTTCTTATTCTGCTCGTGAAGTTTGTCGTCTTGCTAGATTTTGTTGAGTTCTCATGACATTTTTGATTACTTATTTTTTGGACTTCTATCCTTTTGTTATCTTTTTCTGGATGTGTGCCTTAAAATGTTTCTTATACAGATAAAATAGCATTCATGTCAACCGGTTATAACATGGTCGTAGATATTACTAATAATGTCATATACGATGAAGATTTGGGATTAAATCTATGATATAAGTTTAATTGCTTGTGTGATATGATTTGGTAAATAATTTACTGTAACAACAAAGTTTCTGGTTTTCCTTCTCAAAACAGTGTTGCACTTATTAACCTTTCTAGTTGTTCTTAGGATGTCACTATGAAGATCATATCATTTTCACAGCAAGGGCCTCGAGCTATATGCATTTTGACAGCAACTGGTGTCATTTCCAATGTCACCCTTCGTCAACCTGATTCCTCTGGTGGTACATTGACATATGAGGTTCAAAATCCTTCCTTATCTAAGCAATAAATTCCTGTTTTTGAATACATCAATGATCATTCAGATAGCGGTTATTATTTTATAAGATGAGGACTTGAATTCCATGTTTGTTGTAAATGTATAATTCAGCTGAACTTCAGTGTATAGTTGTCAGAAATAACAGTGTAAGAGCTGATAAAATTGTTTTTACATTAAAAGACTTAAAAGGGAATTGAGTTTTTTTTTTTCATCATCAGTGCATAGTTTTTCGGTTTTTTTTTTTCCTGTGTTTACTGCAGTGACTTCAAATCATTGAACATCTTCAAATATTCAGGGCCGCTTTGAGCTCCTCTCTCTATCTGGTTCATTCATGCCAAATGAAAATGGAGGTACAAGAAGCCGATCAGGTGGGATGAGCGTCTCTTTGGCAAGCCCAGATGGACGTGTTGTCGGGGGAGGTGTCGCCGGTCTTTTAGTTGCTGCAAGCCCTGTCCAGGTATGGCCTTCATGACCCAATGGCATGTATTATTCTTCACTTTTTCCTCAAAATTCTGATCGATGTAAATTGTACTAGGTTGTGGTGGGCAGTTTTCTACCAAGTTACCAAATGGAACAGAAGACGAAGAGACCAAAATACGATTCTCTATCTGTATCAGTGTCAACTCCGGCAGTTGGAATCCCCATCTCCAGTATAGAGACAGAGGAGGTATACGCCAAGGATGAAGCGTACCTGAACTCGACCACACCAAAATCCAACATTGTCATTACCTCCTTCAAAGACTGGGCCTCATCTACGCATTCAGCTCCCGACACAAAGAACTCTTCCACTGATATCAACATATCTTTGCCAGGAGGCTGATGGTCCTAAGCTCTTCGCTGCAGAAATTCATCGGTTCGTGTGTGAGTTTCGCTAACTTGCCTCGTAGACGATCATTCGCAGTTAGTTCCCTGTTGTCTTATATCTTTGTAGAAGTGCTTGATATCCAAACTTGAATGACTGTATTCCATTGTTGTTGTTTAGTATCAGTAACTCAGTTATGTGTATCTCTTTTTAACACCTCATTTTCAAGCAATAGTGTTGTATTCCATTAGAATTCTGATCATTATGTACTTTGTAAAAGTTTGTTGGATTATTAATTCATCTTTTTTTTTTTTTTTAATTTTTTTTCTTTATTGTTCCATTTTGACCTATTTTAGCCATTGTATGTGAAAAGAGATGCAGTATGAGTTGTCCAGAAGTTGGCACATTGGAAGAGGAATAGAAGAGAAGCTGAAGTTTTTCTTCATTTTTAGTCTTAGAGAAGCTTCTTTTTCCCCCATTTGATGTGATTCGACGTTGGAATTTATTGTCATTTTGGTTTTGTTTTTTCAATTTGGTTGTGAAATTATATATTCTTTTTTGATATATTGAAAATAATTGGGTGTTTATGTATATAACCCTGTAGAACCCCAAAATTTCACATGTTTTAGAGAAGTTTTTTTCCTTTCGTGATATACAAATATAAAAAAATATGAATTATATGCAAATATTATTATATTATAATTATCAATTCCAAAAATATCTCTGATACCGTGTAAATTATATATATAAATGTTAGCTGGCTTTCCAATTGCCAAAATTAAAATTTTAAAAAATAAATCTTTATTATCTATTTGTATGTATCACGATATTTATAAATATATACAAATATAAAAATATGAATTATATGTATGTCTAAATTTTAAATATACATGAACATTTTATTGTATATTTTTTTACACTTCCAAAAAGTTGGATATTTATGTATATAACCCTGTAAAAGCCTAAAATTTTACATATCTTAGTGAACTTTTTTTCATTTCGTGAGACACCTAAAAACGTGAAACACAAATTTATTAGAAATAAGACAACCAGCACACATACGGACATACAAAAGTACAAAATATAAATACCTCAAAACTTTTGTTCTTTTAAGTGGTTTTCTAAAATGCATAAACATAATAATTATATAATAAATATATATTTTTTAAATATGATTTTATTTTATAAACTATTGTATTTCAGAGAGTATAGTATAAAATGTAAACAAAAAAATTAGAAAATAATTAATGATACGAAAAAAATTAAATTAAATCTCTCAAAGTTTCTGCAATTCAAAGCTTGCCACTCAAAAGTTTATATAAAACCATTGGCTTGATGGGGGACAAGGGAGAACTATTTTTGAGACTGAGATTGGTGATGTGATTGTCATACTTTTCATATGCATTGTTTCTTCTACAAATATCAATGGAATCGGACAAACTTCATTCATACTTCTTCAACTTCCAGAGATTCTTCATTCTTCTCTATCTTATATATATATATATATATACTAAATACTCCAAATTCTGTTATTTCTCTTCTTATTTTTTTTTTAAAAATATAAAAATAAAAAATATTTATAGTCATTCAAAAAATAAATAAACGGTTAAAATTAATGTATTCACTATTTATTTATTTTATAATGATATATAATATATTTTATTTTATTTAAATATACTATGGAACTAAATTCAAATAGAAAATGTGTTAATTTGGGAAAAAGGAACGGCATGAGTCCAAGTTTTAGTTTTTATTAAAAAATAATTTATTTAATAATTACACTGTATTTAAATAAGAAAAGTTAGGCACAAACCCCCACAGTTTCAACTTTCAATATAAACCCGGGGGCAATAACGGAAAAGGCAAAACCGGTTCCTCAATTTTTTTTTCCATAATATAATATTAAAAATATGTACAATTGATTTATTATATAAATAAAAATATAAGTTTAATTATGAAATAAAGTTGATTATTTAAAAAAAGAACTTTAATTAATTATGAAATTTTAGGGGCTAATAAATAATTTAAATGGTTTAAGGGGGCGATTAGTAAAAAAACAAGGGCGTTATAAGGGAAGCATTCACGAGCGTCTCCTCATTCTCCACGCCCAAGGCCGCCATCACCGAGTCTTCTCTGCTCCTTTTCTCCGTCTGCTTCTCCGCCTCCTCGCGTCCGTAGCTTCTCGATCCTCCCATGGCGACGATCGAGTTCATCAAGGCCCGCCAGATCTTTGACAGCCGTGGCAACCCCACCGTCGAGGTGATCGTTTTCTCCTTTTTCCTTTTTTTTTCATTTTTTTTCCGATCTGTGACGCTGGAATTTTGAATCAATCACGGATCTATTGTTTTTTTATTGGATTTAGGCTGATGTTCGTCTGACAAATGGAATCGTGGCTCGTGCTGCTGTCCCCAGCGGCGCCTCGACTGGTACTTTCTAAACCGAGGTTTTTGCTTTGGGTTTGGTGATCGGGATTGATTGCAGGGGTTCATAAAGTCCTGGTCTTTTGATGGTTTTGCAGGTGTGTATGAAGCTTTGGAACTCAGAGATGGTGGATCTGATTACCTTGGGAAGGGTGTCCTCAAGGTTGCTTTCTTGTCTTTGATTCGACATCCTTTGTGTAAACTTCAATTAATTGTTTTTTATTCTTTTTTTTTTTCTAACTGATGTGTTGATTTTCAAGTTGTGGGGGTTCCCCCCTCAATTTTTCGTGTGAGAAAAATTACCAAAATAAATTAACATTGGTTGAGTGGATGTTTATTTCTGAACTTCGATGATGTCTTAATATTGGATTCAAGAAGTATAATATATCAAGTTTTGAAGGGATAAGGAATTGATGAGGTTACAGAAGTAATATCACTTGTTTTTTCTTTAAATGTCAAGTTCTGTTTATATTACTGGGATTAGTTTTTTCAATTAATTATCTGTGAATTTTTAAGCGTTTTGGCTCATGTGAGCTATCTTTTTGGTGTGCCCTTGTTTGTCACTTGCTG
This sequence comes from Dioscorea dumetorum, assembly GCA_902712375.1. Lineage (NCBI taxonomy): Eukaryota > Viridiplantae > Streptophyta > Magnoliopsida > Dioscoreales > Dioscoreaceae > Dioscorea > Dioscorea dumetorum. Next base: position 1,346,125 of record CACTHL010000784.1, read on the forward strand.
CTTTTTGATTTGAGAATAGTGTGCGTTTTTCAGTGTATTCGTAAGTTTAAATGGGAGTATTTACACTGCTTTTCTATTTTTACCATTTTTTAACAGGCTGTTGCGAATGTGAACTCTATCATTGCACCTGCCTTAGTTGGAAAGGTATATATACTGTACATTCCTTCTTTACTCTCTAGATAGGAGCTTAGAAGAGATATCTGCCTGTCCTTGAATATTTGATGGTTACTTCTGATGTGCTTCTCATATTTCAGGATCCTACAGAGCAGACTCTGATTGATAACTTCATGGTGCAAGAGCTTGATGGAACTAAAAACGAATGGGGTTGGTGCAAGCAAAAGGTTCTGTGTAGCTTAATAAAATTCTTGTCTAGAGTATAGATGCACGTTCTAAAACATCCTTTGGCTGATTGTATTATGATTTTATTTGTCAAACAGCTTGGTGCAAATGCCATACTGGCTGTATCATTGGCTGTATGCAAAGCAGGAGCTATGGTGAAGGGAATTCCACTTTACCAGGTTTGTAATCATATGAAGTTCCTTCTGTACCATTTACTGATCTGATTAAATTTTATGGCATTTTTGTGAAGTAGTTTTAATGATGGTGTTCCCATCTTCTTCTGTGCAGCATATTGCTAATCTTGCTGGGAACAAAACGCTTGTGTTGCCCGTGCCTGCATTCAATGTGATTAATGGAGGATCACATGCTGGAAATAAGCTTGCTATGCAGGTAACTTGGTGTGATGTGGACCATTCTGAATAATCATTGTTGTTAATTTGTGTTTAGCACATGCTTACTATAGTAAGTAAACAAATGCAGGAGTTTATGATACTTCCAGTAGGGGCTTCTTCATTCAAGGAAGCCATGAAAATGGGTGCTGAAGTGTATCACCACTTGAAGGTAAAGATATTCTGGTTATAATTTTTTCCTTTTGCAATGCCATTTATTTTCTTCTCTCTTCTTTTGTAGTCTGTGATCAAGAAGAAGTATGGGCAAGATGCTACTAATGTTGGTGATGAAGGTGGCTTTGCTCCCAACATTCAGGTAGACAACTCTTTTGTTGATAATTTTTCTAAGTCGAGTAACAAGTTATGAAAAAAATTCATGTTCTCAGACATTTTTAGTTGTCGAAAAATTAGAAGAAATTGAAGTCTACCTTTATGAAATTTACAGGAGAACAAAGAAGGCCTTGAACTGTTGAAGACAGCTATCGCAAAAGCTGGATATACGGGCAAAGTATTTATTAGTTTTTCCTATCTTTTTACTCAAGTTCATGCCTTTGTCAGTTCAATGCTCAGCATGCTTGCATTTTGTCACAGGTTGTGATTGGTATGGATGTTGCTGCTTCTGAGTTTTATAATGACAAGGATAAGACCTATGATCTGAACTTCAAGGAGGAGGTAGGTTTATCTTGATAATTCTCTTGACTAAAGCCCTGGGCATTTCATATGCTGCCGTATTGTTCTATTTGAAATTGTATTGCTTTTCATTTTTAAGCTAATTTGAAATCATCATTACTTTTTTTTGCTGATTGTGCAACTCATTTCTCCAGAATAATGATGGATCACAAAAAATATCCGGAGACAAGTTGAAAGACCTCTACAAGTCCTTTGTAGAAGAGTACCCAATTGTCTCCATAGAAGATCCCTTTGATCAGGATGACTGGACTCACTACGCAAAGATGACTGCCGAGATTGGGGAGCAAGTTCAAATTGTTGGAGATGATCTTCTTGTTACCAATCCCACTGTGGGTGATTATATAATAATTGTTTCAGGTTCTGGTGGAAAAAAAGCGTTTAGCTTTTATAATTAAATCTTGATATCAATCATTTTGTTCATGCAGCGTGTTTCAAAGGCTATTAAAGAGAAGGCATGCAATGCCCTTCTTTTGAAGGTACTCTCTTTCTCTCTCTGTGATTATGTAAGTCATTGATTTAAATTACTGAATTGAATTGGTTCTTTTGGACTGGTGTTCAGGTAAATCAAATTGGGTCTGTAACCGAGAGCATTGAAGCTGTGAAAATGTCGAAACATGCTGGCTGGGGTGTTATGGCAAGCCACCGAAGGTAGAGTTACAGTTATGTGCTTGATTTTGATCGCGTAGTTCTTAGTGTTGGCTTTAATACTGACCTGTGCTTCTTTGTTTTAGTGGTGAGACAGAGGATACCTTCATTGCTGACCTTTCTGTTGGTTTGGCCACGGTGAGATTGCATGCCTTCTAAAGGCTCTTATAGATTCATTCAAGTGTTTACTTGTCTGCTTATAGGCGCCTGCTTGTCCAAAAACAGGGACAGATCAAGACGGGAGCCCCATGCCGCTCAGAGCGCCTTGCGAAATATAACCAGGCAAGTTCTTTTTCTATGTTGGGTTTTTTTCTCTTGTCCCCACAGAAATGGATAATTACTATTACTGTTACTGTTACTGTTATGCCTTTGTAAATACCATATTTGCTTATATACCCCTTTTATTAGAAGTTAACTAAAATTTTAGTAAAAAAGAAAAAGCATGTGTGGTTGTCTTCATCATCGAGGATAAATGTCATTGAAGATTTTCTTTTAAGCTGATTTTTAACCATGGTGATCTATAAACAAATAGAATAGTTCCTCATGTGAACGAGCAAATCTGATCTTTTTACAACAGCATTATTAGCCATTACCTATTTTTCTTATAGTGCTTACCCAGTGAAAATTACATTTGCTCATCTTCCTCCCTTGCTGTAAAAGTATCATGACAGCACTTTTGTCTTTCAAACTCTTTGTTGATCATCATGAGAAACATTGGACTTATTACTTTCTTCTCTCCTCACGACAGCTTCTGAGGATCGAAGAGGAGCTTGGCGATGCAGCAATCTACGCCGGAGCTATGTTCAGGGCACCTGTGGAACCTTACTAAAGGGAGAGTTGATAATCCAGGCATCAATAACAACTTTCGATTTCGCATAAGTTTTGGTGTCAGTGGGCATTGCCCTTTGTTCAGTGTCACTATTTGTCTTCTACCTTTGAGATCAGGAAAACAATAAAAAAAATTTTGCTTCCCTGTGCTAATCGCTGCCTAAATTATGGTCAACTCTGTGGTTGTAATTGGGTCCATATACACAGTATTTTAGGGCTCAGTATTTTCCAGGTATGTTTTTGAGTGTGTTGCTGAGTGCTTTAGTTTGTATGATCTCAGTACTTTTTTGAGTCTCTGTTTTTGGAAACAGAGAAGAATAAATTTCCAGTCACAATAGACGTTTATGCATTTATATATACGTACCCTTGTAAAAATGTGATATTATATATATTCTTGTACATTTTTACTCTTCATGTTTAACCGGAAATAACCTACTGTAGATAACCATTAGTTAATGTGCTAAATCTAATAATTTTTCTCCTCACTTAAATAAATATGATGATTATATATATATATATATATAGTATGTATGTATGTTTTAATGAATTGGTGCAACTCAAAATGCACAAAAAGAAATATTATGTAAGAAGATAAAGATTAACCTTCATAATTATATCCTATTCTTTTGTATTTGATGCGCATCACATAAACTTTTTATGATCCTATTTTACATTTGAAGTGGACTAAATAATGACAAGATAGAGTATGAATAAGATATAAATAGACAAAACTGTTCTTGATGATATGGTTATCTTTTTTTAAAACTAAATAGACTATTTTGAACTTATTTTGTTGTTGATAGACTTCGAAACTCTAGATAAAGGAGAGAAACCAAGACAAAAATTAAATTTCATTGTTGATTATATTTTTAATCATGACCCTTTATAGGATTACTTATTAGTAGAATAACATGAAATTATCATATACAAAAAATGAAAGTGTGACATAATAGCTTACTTTATCCTATGCTTTTTATCATACCCACCAAACGGGCGTTACAAGCATATCCCAATCTTGTAAAGTATACATACAGCCAAAAACTTTATAAATATATGCATTAAAACTCTTTTCCTTGTATATGCTCATTCAAAACTTACATCCACTAACCAAGAAATTTAATAATTTGGACCTACATTTGTGTGGACACCACTGACAAAAAAGAGGGGAAAAAAAAAAGTGAAAATAAGTAATGAACAACAGTAATTTCCTGCCAAACAAGCAGCTCTTCTCAATGGATTGAAGAAACCAGGCTGCTTCTCCTTCCCTTTCCTATACAATTATGAACCATGGAGTACCAACAAATCAAGGAATACGAATTGAATTATTAGTCCCAAAGTAATTGTGGCAAATTACGATCCTTCGATTAGTAACTTTCATTCATGATGTTCATAACCATCCTGCATGTTTAAATAAAGAAAAATCATCACCGAGAACAATTTGATTCTCAATCGTAAAGCACGAGCAGAAAAGTTCGATACGATACGATACTTACAAGAAGGACGACAATAAAAGGAGGAACATATAAAATCCGAGCTTCACAAGCCGCATTTTCTTTTCCTGACTGAGCTGGTAAAAAACTTCATTTGGATAAACAATATGTTGCCGATGCCTGTATCTGCGAAATGAGAATAGATTTTACATTTAGAGCTTTTGTTGTAGAGTTCCAACTGTGTAAGCGCACATCGCTAATTCAGAAACTAATTATACTTGATCAATGTTATCCCCTTATCAAGTCTGAGCTTCACATGAAGAAAAGGAAATAGTTTTTGCGCGAGTTTATTGTTCGGAAAATAACAATGAATTGCTAGTTTGCGTAGTAGGAAAATGAGGAAGAGAAGTTACCGGCTAATATGGTAGTAGAGGAGAGGAACACAAAAAAGAAACAAGACCCAATGCCGAAAGATGAGGAAGCATGAGCTTAAAATTCCTTGCAAGGCAAACTCAGGAAAGACCATACTATTAATCTGTGATGCGAAGTCGTACACGTTAATATCGTCGCTTTCAAGGTCCGCAAAACACAGGAGCTGAAACGATAAAGAAATGAAAAGGAAGAAAAAGGTCAACCAAGAAAGATTTCAAGTTGTTTTATATATTACAAACAAACAGGGAACATCAAAAGCTACCGAAGAGCAAGCTCATAACATCGTATTGAGATCCTCTGAAATGCTGGAATACGATGCAACGTGTAACGTTGTTTTGAGTGGGCAAGAGGAAAGTATTCCGATGATGTGAAATCCGGTGAGTTGGTTAAAGACGGGAAAGGAAAAATAGGATGATGAACGTAACAAAAACAATCAATAAGAAGCATGACAATAAACGACGACTCTAAAACAATTAGAAACTATTGAAAGAATCAACGAGAAATTAAACATGAAACAAGAGGACCTCAATCAACCATATAAGCTTCAAACAAAGTCGAAAGATGATCTTCCAAAAGCTTTCAAATTAGAGTACCACCTAAGAACCTTTGAATTGAATTTTTAATGTGTTAAGATGTACATGGGAGCATAATCATTATCGCCTTTTATTTTGCCTGATTTTGTAAATCCAAGAGTGAGTTTATTCGCAGACTGCAATGTGCAACAGATTTAGAGCTCTTAGAGCTCAGGAACCAGTAAAAAAAGATATCTTAGAAGGCAAAACTTGCCATAATAAAACCCTAAATTTCTTCTCTTTCATGCTCCAAATTATAGAGATACAAAAAAATAACAAATAATTGCTCTTTGAATATGATAACACAAACTAAGAACACATCCCACAAAATCAAGGTTTTCAGAATTCTAATGTTTTCTAGGGGTTGTGAAGCAAGAATTAATCAGAAAGTAAAACCTCCCATTCAAAGCTCAAAGAGAAAACCCTAATTAAAGCATGAAGTGAAAAATCCAATTCAATGTATATACCATCTTCACCAAATTGTTCTTGCATTTGGTAATGTCACACAAATTGAAGCAAGAATCAAATAATAGATTGAAAATTTCTAGGGTTAGGGTTTGGGAGTGTGAATACCTGGTACCCAGTGAGGAGGAAGAGGGCCACAATAAGCAAGAAGGCGATGAGCCATGAGATTATGACAGAAAACATGCTTCTTCGTTGACTTCCGGTCAATGGCGAGGTTGACTATTGCAAAAAAGTCAACAAGATGATGTTTTGACCGAGGGTTGACTCACAAGGCACGCTGGTTTATTTATTTATGCTAAAATTGGAGTTGTAAATCCAATTCTTGAGCAAACTCAAATTCTTATTTGATTGCAATTTTCATATATATTATCTCTTATATTTTTTTAAAAAATAATGTAAAATAATTAATGTAAATTTTGAATATATTGCTATGAATTTCTTGTGGTGTGAAATCGTTTTAGACCCATACCAAAAAAAGCACCACACATGAATTTATTAATGCCATGACAAACTTGTTACAACTACCAAATATAGACAAATATTCTTGATATATATGTAGATAATGATAGATCTCATACTCCCAATTTGAGAGAGAGAGAGAGAGAGAGAGAGTGTGTGTGATATGAGACCTTATTTTTATCTTTTTATAAAAATAACAAACATGGTCTCATTAAAATATTATCAAAAAATAAACATGTACAGTTATTATGATGATTTATGAATCTATTTGAATTTATTAACTCGGTCAGTTACACATACCAATGAAAATTATGTCATACATATACTCAAAAAAATTTTAAAAATTAAATTGAATTAATAAAATTTTTTTTTTGTCATATATTCATAAAAAATTAAAAAAAAAATAACACTTCCCAAAACAGACTCACTGAACTTATTTAAACAATATCCTCAGTGCAAGATTTAGATCACACGCCTTTTGCTTGTGTTAAAAATTAATTCATTAAAGAAAATTTAAACCCTGCAAGGCTACTCCATTCTATAATTCACTCAAAGAAAATGTTTGGTTTAAATTTTATGGAGCCAAAACTTATCACATACAAATATACATACATTTTTTTTTTTTTTTTTTCAGATTCCTTGATTAGATTGGCATGACAGGCAATGGAATTAGTATGACATTTTTCTTAAATGAATAAATCAGAGTGTTATTAAGGTAAAAAAACAAAAGATGCATACAAGGAAAACAAAAAAGGGACTCAAAACCTGACAACTCAACTAACGCTAGTCCAAAGAAAAGCCACCGAGAAGACATCATCAGGCGAGTGATACGACATTTTTCTTAGTTAATTATTCCCAACGTGAAATCCTGAAAATAAAGTTCAAATAATAAAGACTGTATTATATATATATTACATCATTTAAAAATATTTATAACTGTAATTAGATTTACATACAATAAGTACCATTCAGATAACTACTGAATAATAGAAATAATAAAAACATATACTAATTTATATATTTATAAAACAACAGATGAAAGAAGAAGACTTGACAAGAGCAACATGGACCCAAAAAAAAGGACAAAATAATTGAAATGACAAGGATCATATCAATTGTAAAGGAGAAAAGGAAATAAGAAGGTATCGACATGATACCTATGCAAATGCCCATTCAATAAAGTAAACCTTTTTCTTTTAAAAGAAATATAAAAGATATTAGATATCCTATGGACCTATCCATTAGTTACTACTTTGCTATAGAAATGTTTGGGGAAATAATTAATAGTAAAGTAATTTATAAGAAAATAACATTCTTTTGTTTGGTATGTGTGTGATATTAGAATATATTCTTGAGAATTTTTTACCAAAATGACATAAATACCTTTGTGTTAGTATACTTTATTAATAATTTTTCAATCAATTTTAACATTAAAATAATAATAGTATAATTGTAAAATATTTTTAAATGTGTAAAATATTTTTTAAAAATTCAATTAAATAATTTTTTTTATTTAATAAAATAATTTATTAACTTAATCAATAGTTTTAGTTGGTCAAACGACGGTAATGGAGACTTGGGGCGATGGACATGTTGTCGGGTTTCTTAGAGAAGCGATAAAGGCCCAAACGATAAAAACATTTGTCTTTAAGAAAACCCTAGAGAGTGGAAAAGTAATTCTAGAAAAAAATTAAAGGTATTCCTAAGATGGAGATGGAATATCTAAAACTCCTTTTATTTGATTTTTTGAATGGGTCTAGATGGAGATGACCCACATCACTGAAAACTGGATGAGTGACCTCCCACCAAATCGGTTTGGTGGGACATCGACACTGCTCATCCCGTGATTTACTCAATCCTTCATCCCTCTCTCATCCATCTCCATCCCCTATCCCCATTGCGATATACTTACTATTAAACACCAAATAATCTCTATCTTTACTATTAAAATATCCCTCATTCATAAAATACAATATCCCTCATTCATAAAATACAATATCCCACTATCCAAACACTACTTATAATTAGCAAACTTAAAAACTGTTTTCATGTAAATATTATGTTTGAGTTTAGTTGTTGGTGTATCAGAACTCTATTTAAAGATAAATATAATATTTGTCTTGCATCATTTAATAACATTAATATCTCTGAATCTAATATAATATTATATGTACTTATTACTGTATTCCCTGGCCACCCATCTAAAAAAAATATCTTGGTCCTTTAAGAATGTAATTATAAACATGAGATATATATATATATATATATATAAACATTTATTTTTAAAAATATACTATATTCACTGTCATCATTCACCTCAAAAATTACTTTATTATTAGGTTCTAATAAATAAATCTAAAGAAACAAGAAATTTATAATTCAACCCAATAATTTTGTGTATTTTAATTAAACAGTTACGAAAACAAAATAAAAATAAAAATGGTCACCTTGCACCACACGAAAGACAATCACACAAAGAATGTGAACCAGAATATACCTTTTTTTTTAATTTTAAAAGAAATCGAAATTGCTAAAAATCGAGTTAATAACAACTTAGAAAAACGAGGTCATTAGATCTCGAATTTTCTTACAATAATGCGGCCCATAGTGGCATTATTCCATCAAGCTGAGGGCAGAACCGTCATTCTCTGCGTCGGGTTCTTTGTCGTTTTCAAGCACAAGAAGAAGTTTCTGGAGCCGAGGTTCTTCAGCTGCTCCTCCGAATTCAAACCTACACTCAAAAACAGCGGGAAACACATGTCAAATTCCAATCCTACCCCTCTTTGTTTTTGGCTTTCACTCATTACCCCTTCAAAAACTTAAAATTAAAGTAAAACAAATATCTAAAAAAAAAAGACAGAAAGAACGGAAATGGGGCCAATTACAAAATTTCAGAGGAATTAGAAAAAAACCACGAAAATTTGAAATTAAAACTAAACAGGGTCTCAAAGAAGGCGGGAAACACGCAGAAAATGCCAATCCTACCCCTCCACAGGAAATTCTTTTGAAAATTTCTAAAATTACTAAACAATTTCTTCCCCCAAAAAAAAAAAAAAAGAAATCCAAAAACTTTTGAAATTTAAAAATACGAGAGGGGACATTTCGGGAAACGAACTTTCGAGGCTATACTGGGAGTAGTGGAGCTCGAACGCCTTTGGATCGGAGCAAGCGAGCAGTGGCCTTCGACCTTCACGGATGTAGGCCTCAACGGCGGCGCGGACGAGGTCCGCCACAGTCCTCTCCGGGGACATAACCACCTGGACGGGGCCAGGGCTCTGAAGCACGGTGACGTTCAAAAGAAGCTTCCTCGGGAGCTGTGCCGCAGCAGCGCCGTATTTGAGGGTTTCCGCAGAGGGGCCGGAAAGATCTGGGTGGCTCTCCGGGCGCCGAATCTTAATCGCTCGATCTGAATTGCTGAGCTCATGGAAGGACGCGGAGCGGCCACTCATGGCGGAGGGCTTGGGATCGAGGGAATTAGGGTTAGGCATCGCATGATGGGGAAGAGGCGGAGAGGAGAGGAGCGGCATAAAAAAGGAAGGAATCATCAGGGAAAAGCCATAAAAGCCAAAAGATCGCATCAGAGTCTCGAACGTGCGTGGTTTTGGAGGGAAGTTTCCAGGAAGGAGGGCGGCGATGGAAAAGGGTATGAGGTTTGGAGTTAATTGCGAGTTTGCCATTGATGGGTTTTCGAATGGGTGGCAGGGGTGGTAATTTTGGGTGGAAGGAGGGGTAGGTAGTGGAAGGATGAGGATAGTGAAGGAGTGGGACCCGTGGAGGTGACACGTGGATATGGACCGGCACCAGGTGAAGCCACTCCCACATAGGCCTCTGGGTCTTGGTTCACCGGTTTGGGCCCAAAGCAAGGCCCACCTCTGTGACGTTACACACTAGTGGTCCTTCCACTGTATTCTTTTTTTTTTTTTTTATTATATAAATATTTTTATTTTTATTTAAATAGTACAGGCACTTACTTTTTTTTTAAATCGGATACATTAATTTTAGTTATCTTTAATTTAAATTTATGATTTTTTTTTTTTTTTTTTTTTGCCATGCTTTACTATACTTAATTAATTACCTTTTCTACTATATTTCTACCCAACTTATAAAATGAACTTGCAACAAAAAAATTGTTGTATTCAACTTAAAATTTTTTAATATCAAATGTACCCCGAATAATATATAGGCAATTTCATGGGATATTAAAAGGTATCAATTGTTTTCGTTTATTGATTATGACCAACACAAATAAATAATATATACATATATTATAAGTGAAATGTCGCTATTAAAAAGAATCATGGAATTAAGAAGAATCTTATGGAATTTCCAACCACCGGAGAGGGTGATATCATGATAATCCCCTCCGAACAAACACTTGACCAATGGATATAAATAAATTTCTTTAGATATATAATTTTTGGAACTTTAAAAACTAAGATTGATTTTTTTTCTTTAAAAAAAGGAACCATGTGAAATGATACCGGAATTTGCCTTAAAACCATAACTTTATCCTTAAGACTATATTCCAATTTTTGTTCCGGATTTTGTAAAACTACAAATATTGGTTCAGTTCCTATTCATGATTAAAATAAACCGAGATTTAGTCTAAAGGCAAATACATAAGTGTAATACCAAACCAGTCCATTTCCTTAGGTAAATTTATCCTTTTAGTTTATCTGCTATGATTTATTTTTTTTAATTCCTATATTTTTGTGATTGGGTCAATTAAAGATATTTGGGTAAAGGGAGTTATTTTTACGGTTTATTTTAATTGACGTGATTTTTTATATAATAATATTATTAAAAATATAAATAATAATAAATAAATATTGGTTTAATCCTAAGTAGTCTTTTTACTTAAGTGATTCTGCCATTTTAATCAATGAATTTTGATTTTTTATTTTTTAAATTGTATTATAATACAAAAGAATAAAAGACCTAGAAAAAATCACGTAAGTAGAGGGACCATTTAAAATATTACACTCAAACACATACTATCCAAAAATTGATAGTTTATTTTTGGTGAATACCCTATTTAGTATTTATATTTGACTTAATCTGCCCTGTAATTTGACCCCAATTTGTCCCTTTACTGGTGATTTGAGACAAATTAAGTCCAACACATTATAGACGTTCTTTCATCCGTCATGGATTATAATCTAATTGTTTAAAAATACTCTATTTAGTCCATGTATTTAACTCAATCTGTCTCTTTAGTTCCTTTATTGTAATTTGACCATCATCATTCTATTGATGTTTTGAAACAAATTAGGCCCCGCTAATGACGGACCTTATCTTTTCCATCATGAATAATAGTCTAATTGTTTAATAATATTTAAAATTTTAATAATGCCACATCGCCTAGGAGATGGAGTGTCCATGTGTACATATGTGGCGGGTTGCCCCACCCTATCAGGGCGGTCTTTTGGGGTTGTGGGTCCTCCACATGTATCATTCGGTGCTTTCGTTGAGAGGGTGGTGTGGGGCTGGGTGAGGGGTTGACCAGTAGAGGGTTCGGGTTATGACCGGGGGCTTTTGCTGTTGAGTAAAGTACTGCTGAGTGAAGCGTGCGACGAGGACGTCAGACGGAGAAGAGAACGTCAGTTGCGGGCTGGACTTATTTTGTCTCAAATCATAGATGGAGAGATCAATTGGGGTCAAATTACAATGGAGGGACTAAAAAAACAGATTCAATCAAATATAAGAACTAAATATGGTATTCTATTTTATCTTTCTTCCTATAGATATTTTATAAATTATAATCAAGCACGGGGTGATTTCATAAAATCGTCATGGATTTCTGGCATTTTTGATAAACACCCTCGTATAAAACAAAAATTAGACACCTATATTTCGGACATTTTCTGAATAAAGATCATTTTCCGGAAAACCTTATGTTGTAAATGGCATTAAGTTGAGGGTTTTTATGCAAAATTGCCACCAATTTGGGTGATTTTACGACAACATCCTCTCAAATAATTAAATTATTTTAAAAACGTATGGGGTTTCCTCAAAAATGGCATAAAGTTTACTAAGTTTGCAGAAAACACCCTGTATTATATTTTATTAAGTTTTCGCCAATTCGCCGTGGATTTGCAAAATTTTGGTCATTCATGGTAGCTTGCGCGGGAAGCAAAAGACCATTTTCTCATATATATTTTTAATTTCCTTCCCAAAACCTCGCACTCTCCCAACCTTCAAAAACCCTAGCTTCGATCCTCCCTCATTTCATGCCCTTTCCCCAACCACAGCCCTACTGAACCTCCTCCCAATGGCGCGCAGCAAGGTACACAAAGCTCCTGCCCTAATTTCATCCATTATCCATCTCTGTACTTTGGTTTCGTTTGGGGGTTCTCCGTCAATCTTTTATTTTCAAACGGATTTTCATCATATTCGTGGATTCTTTGTCTTGGACTTTGTTCCGCTAGGGATTGATTTCCTGATGTTTTTTACTTTTTATTTTTTGGTAGGAAGCGTTGGTTCTACTGCTCGATGTTGGCCCTTCTATGCATAGCATCCTCCCTGAGGTTGAGAAGCTCTGCAGCATGCTTGTTCAGAAGAAGGCAAGTACGTCTCGTGTATGAAGCCTTTTACTAGGATTTGTTTTCTCTGGATTGATGTAAGTTGTTCTTGTTTGCAGTTAATGTTTAACAAGAACCATGAAGTTGGGGTGGTGTTGTTTGGAACTGAAGGTATTGTTCATGATGAGAAGGTTTTATCTTCTTGATTCATAATGCTGTTCTGGCTTCTCTAGGCTGATCATTCCTGTCATACTGTACATCTAATTGATGGATCGCCTCGTTTAACTGTCCTATTATATATAGTTCTACATATTCTCAACAAGAGCTTTAGGATTGACAAGGCACCTTGTACCGAACTTTGGATCATGACATTCATGACAACAAAATTTTCCCTTGATTATCTCTGCATGCTTGACAATGAGAAATAGACACATCTTTCTTTCTAGCTGCCAACCTATTGCTTCATAGAACCCATTTTATTTTTTTATAATTATCTATAATTATTTACTCGTTCTTTTGTTGTTTGGTAGCAAATTTGTCTCCCTAATAGATCCCATAGTGTGGAAATGATCTTCCAAGAATCTTAATTGTAATTTTGCATTATGATGCGGGGCAAAACTGTACAAGACATACACATTTATGATGTAAATTTGAAACTGTGAACAGGCAGAAATTGATGATTTGGGTGGGGACAAGAAGCCTTCTCTCTCCTATCAAGTTTTGCAACTTTAGTTCCTTGACTGCCATCTTATTCATGCTTTTAAGTTCTTCAAGGTGGATGAATTTTGATGGGTTTTGATTGTTCAGTGATGCTTGTCTCAGGTCTTTTTCATTAATTGAAACAATGTGGTTTTGATTTTCAGAGACCAAAAATGAGCTGGAAAAAGAAGTGGGAGGATATGAAAACGTGTTTGTTTTGAGGGATATTAAAGTTGTGGATGGGGACGTGGCTGACGTTCTACATGATATACCAGGAGGAAAATTTCCTGGTGATTGTATCCTGGAGCAATTTATTCTCTATAAGTCGCAGTCGCATTGCTGTCTGCAATTAACTAGTTGCAACCTTCTTTTCTCAATTTAAAGTTTATAATACTAGGGGATAATATTGGTTTTTGTTGAAAAGCTCAGCTTGGTCATATGTATTTCACTTGCCTTTCATGTAATTGTATCTTGATTGCTTTGGTACATCACAGGTCTCGTGCATCTAGCAAACTGTCAATACAATGGCATCTTGCTAGTGGTTTTTCCCTTTTCTTAATTGCATTTTGCACTTCTGCATCCCATGGAAATATTATGCATGGTTTATATTTGAGCTCTTCTGGTAGGTGTACTCCTAACTATTGCTTCTGTTATCCTTAACTTGTTTCTAGTTATGGATGCTATTGTGGTTGGCATAGATATGCTGATAAAGAAATTTGGGGAGACAAACAAAGGAAGGAAATCCCTCTGCCTTGTAACAAATGCACAATATCCAATTAAAGATCCATATGAAGGGACAAAGGAGGATCAAGTTGGCATGATATCTTCACAGATGAAAGCTTATGGAATAAAATTTGATTGTGTTGTTGTCAGAGAGAACCCGATTGGATCTGCTGAGAAAAGTGTGATTGATGAGAATGATCATCTGTTGAATCAATTTTCAAAGAAAACAATGTCAAAGATTGTTCATGTAGACAGCCCATTAGCACTTTTAGGTTCTCTTAGGACTCGAAGCATATCACCAGTTACAGTTTTCAGGGGAGATCTTGAATTGGGCCCAACAATGAAAATTAAGGCAAGTTAGTAAACATGGTTCAATATGCTCTTAGCATGATATTTTGTTTTTGCCTGTTCAAACAGCTATACTCAACTATGTGTGTTTGTTTAATTTTCCTTTTCAAAGTTTTCATTGTGGATACATATGCAGCCAATTGATGTATCTAGGAAATTGCTATGTTCTCTTAATTTCTTGGTACCTAGGTATTTACCTGGGCTTGCCAATAAGTAATGCTGTTTATTTAGTACCTAAAATTCAATTGTTAACAAAAAGGCAAAATTTCTCCACTTATCTTCCTAAGTGTAATGCTAATGTCTAGTATGCATTTTCCTTCTCATTTGTTTGCTGTCCATTTGTTTCTTATATATGATTTCATTCTTGTTAATGCCTTCTCTTTCAATTTCATTTCTTATCAGCGCTGCAGGGTCTCTAAGTAATTTCTTGATCTTTGTGGTTGTCTTTGGATGCATGTTGTAGTATGTGATGATGCTCTAATTACTTGCTTGCCATATTCTCTTATGTATTAGTTAAATTAAATGAATCAATCAAATTGGATGACATTATAATGCATATGATTTTACAAAAATGGTTTTGCATTTCACCTTGCTATTGGCTATTCTTTATTCAGGTATGGGTATATAAAAAGACATCTGAGGAGAAATTTCCTACTTTAAAGAAGTATTCAGATAAAGCACCGTCAAGTGACAAATTTGCTACTCATGAAGTGAAAGTTGACTTCGAATACAAAAGCGTGGAAGATTCTGATAAAGTTGTTCCTCCAGAACAAAGAATTAAGGGCTATCGCTATGGGCCACAAGTAATTCCTATATCATCTGCTGAATGGGATTCAGTGAAATTCAAACCAGATAAGGGGGTAAAGCTTTTAGGATTTACTGATTCTTCAAACATAAAACGGTAAGTCTCAATTTAAGTTGCTTGCAAATGTCCTGTAAATTAACCTTGGTATTTAAATCATAATTCTTTTGCCGAATCTCCCAAACTTACCAACTTAGGTGGAATAGTGCTGCTGACGGATGCATCACATTCTGTGGTGCACTTTGCATAAAGATCTTTCTGGGATCTTATGATGGCCGCCATTACTTACTAACATTTGCACTATAATACTTTTTGGGAGAAGTTGTCATGTTTGTGTCCAGACTGAATTTTTTGAGGTGTTTTTTTTTTAAGTTTTTTACTTCCAGATAGAGTTATTGGATGGTTTGGTTTGTTGCTTTTTTTTTCCTTTAACAAGAGCTTACTCAAAGAGTCAGATTGTGCAGTATTATTCAGTGATTCTTCTTTGGGATGGTTTAGTCATGTTTAATGGGGCCTGTGCAACACTGCTGTGTTCTTGATTATTGATGTTCTTTGCTTTTACTATTGATGGTTTTGTTGATTCTCATCACTCATTTCATTAATGTTGATTTGTCAATGCCAGTCCCTTCTACATTCTCATTGTTTCTTTAATTTTTCTTTGTTCTGCCTCGGTTAATATAGGAGGTTTCATGATTTGTGCTGGTTATGTATGTAAACTTTATGTCAGGATTTCCTCCCATTGACATATGAACACGCCAAATTCCAGCACTTGCTGACAAAATTTTATGGTATTAATTCCTCAGATAGTAACATACTTAATTGGCTGAGTATCTGAACTAACTGATATTGTTGCTCTATTTTAATGATTTTGTATTTAATTTCATCTTTGTAACTCTCTGTGTCTAATTAAATGGCAGAAAACCATCTGAGGTTGGCGTGTTCTTAGTTTAGGGATTAACTGGAAAATATTTCACCAAGCATTACTTTGATGACTGTGAACTCATGGAACCTCGTATATTCAAAACCAATCCTCTTCCTGTTATACTACCTGATATTTTGAAAGGTTGTGTGCATCTGTTTCTCAGACTCTCTCTTCTCACTTGTATTTCTTCAGGCACTACTATATGAAAGATGTGTATACTTTTATGCCTGAACCTGGGAATAGAAAAGCCATTGTAGCAGTCTCTTGCATAGCCCGAGCGATGAAGGAATTGAACAAGGTTGCAATTTTGCGTTGTGTATGGAGACAAGGTCAAGGAAGTGTTGTAATTGGGGTGCTGAGCCCCAATATCTCTTGCATGGATAATATTGTGAGCTGCTACCAATGTTTGCTATATCTGATCTACTTTATTTCACAATCAATTTTTTCTACTTGATATTTTTTGCTGGATTAAATAAGAAAGCTGTCATTTTTGCTATGCAGTCAGATTCATTTTACTTCAACATTCTTCCTTTCGCTGAGGATGTGAGAGAGTTTCAGTTTCCTTCCTTCAGCAGATTTCCTGCAGCGTGGCTACCAAATGCACATCAGCAAGAAGCAGCTGATAACTTTGTTAGAATGCTAGATCTTGCACCTTCAGACCAAGAGGAAATGCTCAAGCCTGAGTTTACACCAAATCCTGTGTTAGAAGTACACTCTCTCTGCCACGAATATCGGAATTCCCTGTCATCATAATATAGTTAACTTGCTTTCCAGTGCAATCGTGACAGCAATGTGAATAGTATGGTTTGATTTTTGGAGTAATAGTCTTCAGTTGGTTATGACTACTCTTCTTAGGATGTTGCGGCTAGCTTCCCAGATTTTATTCCTTGATCCTCTTGCTCAGGACAACCTATTATATGAAGTTCGGAAATTCAGGATCTATCTAAATAAACATATAACCAACCTTCAACTGCTTGTTTCTATGACCTTAGGGAAGTTTCAACCACCAATCTGAACCCTTCTGCCAGTGCCATTTTTCCTTGGCAGATTTCAAGTCAAACACTCATTGACTGATTTATGATACTGGGGAACTATATATGCTATGTAGTGTCATGTTAACTCACGATTTCATATCAGTCTTAATATCAGGCTTCAGTTTCAGGTGGAAAAAGTGAGAAAACCTGGCTTTTAATATGCCATAATTTTTAATTATTGAAATATGTTCAAATGAAACTGGATGCCTGATGGTTTCTCTATTCCTTGGTCTGTAATAGTATGTTTTGCTATTGATCCTCTTCCTTTTTCACTTTTTCAGCGTTTCTATCGCTATCTTGAGTTGAAGTCGAAGCAGCCAGATGCTGGGGTTCCTCCTTTGGACAGGACCCTCGAGAGGATAGCTGAACCCGATGATGACTTTCTCTTCCGGAAAAAGTCTGCCATTGATAACTTCCATAGTCATTTCGAGCTGAAAGAAAACCCAAAGGTTAGATAATGTGGATGTGTTCTTTAGTTGATTTCTTAGTAGAGGGAAACTTTTACTGGAGTCCATAGAGGTATGCATCAATTTGCAGAAAAAGAAGCCAAGAAGACTAGCATGGAAAGAGAAGCCATCATCATCAGACAATGAAGCCGGTGCTGATGGGGGAACATCTGATATACAGAGGAACTTGATACAAGACTCATCCTTGGTGAAGGTTGAGAAGATTGGGGATCTAAACCCCATCCAAGACTTTGAAGCTATGATGGCTCGTAGGGACAACCCAAAGTGGGTCATGAAAGCAATCCAAGCAATGCGAGCATATATAAATGATCTGTTAGAAAATTCTTGTCAAGGGGACACTTTCCCGAAGGCGATTGAATGCTTGGCAGCTCTTCGTAAAGGTTGCATTCTAGAACAGGTAACAACTTTCATCTGCTTCCAAATTTCCAAGGCATTGGATTGTTATTTTGATTGTCATTATTGTTATTCAGTAGCAGAGCAAGATGAGACTGTTTTGGTGGGACATATCTGGAAGCTTACACTTTCACATCTGTGCAGGAACCCAAGGAGTTCAATCGGTTTCTTTTTCATCTTTATCACAAGTGGAAGACAACCGATCTTCTGGAGTTCTTTAAAATCCTTCCATCCAAAAATGTTACATTGATTACCAAAACAGAAGCAGCAGACAGGTTGGTCGATCAAATGGCTCTCTTCTATTCGTATAAATGTAAATCTCTTTTTTTTTTTTTTTTATCCTTAACAATTCCACCTCTTTTGCTTGAGCAGTGATGTCACTGAAGAGGAAGCAAAAAACTTCCCTCTCAAGCCTGAGCCATCTTCATAGACAATGTTTGGGTATTATTAACCAACCATGGAGTTTCTAACTATCATTGGGTTGCATTTTCTCTATCTGAAGTCAACTTCTAAAATGAACTGAGTTTAAGGAACAGTGTTGCACCAAAATTCGCAGGGTCATTGAAGAGGTCCATTTCCCTACTCTCTGTGGTTCTTCGGCTTAATTGTGGCATGTGGATCTGTATTAAATTAACTTTCATGGTTACTCTTATGTAAATGCTATATATTTGTCGTTTTTGTAAATTATGAAGGTTACACCTATGTATCTCACTGTTTATGAGACAAGTGATGAAGCAAGCTACCTTAGCGATGGAGCATTTTTCTTTTACTCTGTCGCCGCCGTATTTTTCTAAAAAACACTATGAATGTATAATTGTACTTGCGCTTCCAAATGTGTGAAAATTTTATGGTTTTATACTCTTTACACATGTACACGAAAATTTTCCAATGTAATCACAATTTCAGGAATAGACTGAAGAACATCTACTTTTGGGAGAACAATAACCCATCCAGGACACACTATATTGATTGATAAGGGTGTGTTATCGTGTGGTTATTCCAAGTGGGAAAAATGACGCCAAATTGCGACGCTTTTTAAGTGAGGGCGGGAAGGAGGGAAGTCATCAGCATCAATTACAAGATCACCACTGTTTTACGCCCAGCTACACCCTGCCACCTTACAAATGAACCCTTTTTTGTTAGCCATGGACATTCTCAACCTTTTAGCCTTCTCCCATTCTCCAGCTTCAGCATAAATATGAGCCAAAAGTATATAATATCCACTCGATTCAGGCTCTAGCTCGAAACAACTCCTGGCAGCAATTTCCCCTAACTCGACATCGCCATGCAACCTACAGGCTTGCAGCAATGCACCCCAAACACCGGCATGAGGTTTCATCGGCATCTCCTTTATCAATCGATGAGCTTCTTCTAAGCTCCCACTTCGGCCTAGAAGATCCACCATTATTGCGTAATGATCAACCGATGGCTGCACCTTGTGTTCACTCCACATTGTACTGAAGCACCGGCGTGCTTCTTGTAACAAACCAGCATGTTTAAATGCTGCCAATAAACCGACAAAAGTCACAGAATTTGGAACAATCTTCTCGCGCAACATTTCATCAAACAGATCCATAGCATCGGTTGACCTCCCATTTATGCCGCAGCCCAAGATCATCGCACTGTAAGACACCAAATCTCTCTTGCCCAAACCATTGAAAAGCTTGAAAGCTATCTCTACTCCCCCACATTTCGAATACAAATCGATAAGCGCCGTACGCAAATGATCATCCATTTCAACACCGACACAAGCCATGTGGCTCTCAATCCACAACCCGAATCTCATATCGCTCAATTGTGCGCAAGCTGAAATAGCACTCGAGAACGTCATCTCATCGGGTTGCACATTCGTCTCAGGCTTATTCATCCGATTGAACAACGCAAGTGCGTCACTCGGACAACCATTATGCGTGCAACAAGCAATCATCGCGTTCCAAGCAAACACATCCCTCTCCTCCATATTATCAAAGAGTTCCCGGGCCAAATCAACATCACCACTCTGCGAATAACCCGAAATCATCGCAATCCAAGACACACTACTTCTCACAGGCGTTTCATCAAAAACCTTTCTAGCCATGCCCACATCACCAACGGCAACATAACCACTTATAATTCCATTCCAAGAAGCTGAATTCCTCTCTGGCATTCGCTGAAAAAGACCCAAACTTTGATCCATCAGTCCGGCCTTGGCATAGCCGGAAACCAACGAATTCCAAGACACGACATCCTTCACAGGCATTTCATCAAACACTCTCCGAGCATTTTGCAATTCTCCTGCTCTCAAGTACGCAGAGAGCATTGTGTTCCAAGATACAACATTTCTTTGCGGCATTTCATCGAACAACTTCCGGGCAGACTCAAGACCATCCAATTTAGAGTAAAGATCCAAGAGAGCGGTCTGAGGGTAAAGGTGTGAGTGGTGACCGTACTTGAAGGCGTGGGCGTGGATGGCGGCGGCGGAGCGGCGGGAGGGGATGCGGGCACAGGCCTTGAGCGCGGCGGAGATGGAGAAGGGGTCGGGATGGTGGCCGGAGCGATGCATGCGGGCGTAGAGGGCGAGGGCGTGCATAAAGCGGCCGAGCTGCGCGGCGGAGCGGATCGAAGGGAGCCATGAAGAGTTTGGAGGATCGGAGGGTAGGGAGGTGATAGCGCCGCAAGCGGGAGTTGAATGACAGTTATAATGACCGTTATGACAGTTAGGAAGGGGTGGTCGGATTCGCTTCTTCTCAATTAGCTTGGAAGCGTGCATCTTAGCGATAAATATCCCACTCAAGTTTCATTATATACACAGAGGCCACCTTTTCTTTTCTAGGGTCATCCCTGAAAAACACCATCTCCAGGGGTTTTAGATTTTTCGCCAAATTCTAACTTCCAACTCATTTCTGAGAAATTTTTTTAAGTTGGTACTATATAATAATAATTTTTTATTTTGAGTATTGAATTTCAACTAGAATTATTTTGCTCAACTAATTTTTATTTTGTGTTCACTATGAGGTTACCAACGAGATTGTGTGATAATATGTTAATAGCAGCTTCCTGTGTTAGTTACAAACGTGCATATGAGAAATTATTACATAGATTGTTTAAAAGAGCTAACGTGGCATGTGATATGTCATTAAGAGTGGTCACGTGCTTCTCTTTGATGATGCGTTATGATTGTGTATGTAGATGATGCTGTGAGTTGGTGTTGACATAGTAAATTCAATTTACATATCACCAAATTCTCCCCAAAATCTCTTTGGTATTTTTCTGGTGAACACAAATTAAAATTAGTAATCAAAATAATATATAATTAAAGTTTGATATTTAAAATTAAAAATGACTATAGTATATATGATACTCATCTAAAAAATTTACCCACCCATCTCTTTTTTTTAATTTTATTTGCAAATGTCGGAGGACGTCCGCAGAGATGATTCTTATATATATGGTTTTGGACCCATTTTATCAGTATTTATTTAAAACAATGTGTGAAAATAATAAAAAATAACCCCACTCTTATGGGGATATAAATGATATCAAGCTAGTGTTTTTTTTTCAAGTTTTCTTTAATGAATGATGGTTTGGGTATTTTTTTTCTTGTATGTTACGGTTTTACTGTGGTTTTATATAACTATATACAATGTGTGTGTTATATATATATATTAACTTTTTAAAATAAATACGTACAAACCCTCAAGCTGACAGAACTATTATTGTGACAGAGAGCTCACCTCTCAATGTCTCCCTTGTGAAAGTGAAATGAATTCCCAATTTGGATTTGATATGTAAAAAAATCTATATATATATATATATATTTATAAAAATAAAAAAAAAAAAAGGGAAAAATAAAAAAAAAAAAAAAAAAAAAAAAAAAAAAAAAAAGGAAAAAAAAAAAACATATATATATATATATATATGAGACCGGTATTCTTAGGATATCCACAGAGTAACAAATCTCTCCATTTTTTCTCTCCTCACCTCCTCCAGCTCCTCCTTTTAAAAACAAAACTAACACACCATCTCAATCCACTCTCTCACACTTTTTGTTCTGTGGTATCATAAAAAAACATTTAGCCTATATATACACACATTAAATAATAAAACTTTTAGTAATAGGAAAAAAAAATTTATTAATCATAATGGGAATAGCTGCACAATTAAAAACTTGACTCCCATACATATATATATATGGGATGATTTATCCATATTATAAAAAAAATATTAAGTTAAAAAAAAAAAATCTACTTCACCAACGCTTCCCTCCAATTTTCTTTCCTTTTTCTTTTAATTTAATTTTTCATTGCTCTAAAGACCAGAAAAAATAATAAATAAAGAAACCAGAATCAAAGTGCCCCCCGGACTTATAATATTCGGCCTCATTATTGATTAAGCATGTTCCGAACCCCATCAGCAGGATTCTATTCAACAAGACAGACAAGCATGCATGGGCACAGCCAGTGTTCAACATGCTTCCTTTTGGGGGCCACCATATATATGATATATCTCCAATTCCTTGCACCTACTCACTCACCCTTCTCCATCTTACCATAGCCTTTCATTTCTCCTTCCTCCTCAGCTGTCCTCCACTCCTCCCTCAACTGTTTCATTCATTTATTACTAAAAATAATTTAATATTTAAATCATCTAGATTTTATATCATGAAAATTTTATTATATGAATATTTGCATAATAAAAACCTGTAATGTAAAAAAAACACCTGTGCAAGCTGAGATTTCTGATAACGATAACCCTGGTATTAAATTAAAAAAGAAAAAAAAAAAGAGATGAGTACGTGTTGGTCAGGAATGCATAAAGTTTGATGATTTTTTTTTTTTTTTAATGTTTGTTGTCAATGCAAGTTGAATTAATTACCTTGTCTGTTCCGTAAATGTAGTCACAGTAAGTGAAGACAGAGGCAAAGTTACTGTGGCTCTGGCCTCCAACGTAATGATGGTAGTCATGGTATTCAGCTCCTCCATAAAATGGAATGTATTTTGTTGGAGCCTGAGGGAAATCATAGCTGCACTCAAGTTTTTTTTTAATACTATTAGTCAAAAGTACCAGAACAAAGTCAACAGAGAAGTAACAATGATTATAATTATGATTATTATAATTAATTGGGCCATTGGCAACTGAACACTGTGTTCACTAATGCGACGAAAGAGAATGCACTTGCACTTGCACTTGCTCAAAGACGCCATGTTTGCAGACCTGATTGATATCCTTCACATGGAATCCAATGTCTACTGACACTAAAAATACATGCACCAGCGTTCATAAATAAGACACAGTATGTCACGTCACGTCACTTTGTTGCCATATAATGCAATGCATGCACGTTCGATGCAAGAGAAGTACAATTTCATATTCGCATCAGTGACGATGATCAAAAGATAAAACCCAACCTACATATCCCCTGTTTCTCAATCAAACTTATTATATATATATGCATGTATAAATTAGGGAATTTTCTGAAAATGAATTAGCGAAGGTATCATCATGCAAATTAAGAAACATTAATTAATGGTGAAAGAGAAAAAAGAATGGTATATAATTAGGAAGAAAAGAAACACATATACATACCCGCAATGAGTCTCAATGGCCTCAATGTGGCGAATGACCATCCAGAGCCAGAAGGTGATGATGTGGCCGGGGACGATGGCCGGTCCGAGAAAGGCCGGAATGCCGAGAACGAGGATCTCGGACCAGTGAGCATAAGGAGCAGCGAAACCAATGGGAGCAGTGAACTCATGGTGGACATGGTGGATGTATTGATAACCCCACTTAGAGTGCAGCATCCTGTGAATCCAGTAGTTGAAGTAGTCCTCCACCAAGAAGTACACCACCAGCTGTGCCACCACCTCCCACCATGACGGTAATGGCAGCCCTGTTCTTATTCCCACCCCCTGCATGTATGCCATCCAAAAATAATATTTTGGGAGACAAAATAGCACACTGGAACGAAAAAGAAATGGGTGTAAATA
Organism: Dioscorea dumetorum; assembly: GCA_902712375.1. NCBI lineage: Eukaryota > Viridiplantae > Streptophyta > Magnoliopsida > Dioscoreales > Dioscoreaceae > Dioscorea > Dioscorea dumetorum. The sequence goes on from CACTHL010000784.1 coordinate 1,370,249, forward strand.
AAAAAAAAGGGGTCTATACCATTAACCTTCAAGTTTTTAGCTTAATAAACCTTTCACTAAAAATATGAGACCCACTCATGTAAAACATGATATCAAAGCTAAGTTACATCAGCTATAAAACCAAAATAAGATGAGTTTAAATTTAAAAAAATATGAGACACAGTCGTATAGTCGCAAATATAAAATTCTACCATAACTCCATTTTCTCATCAAATTATAATATTTATTTATTTATTTATTTATTTATTTATTTATTTATTTTACAACCACTAATGTGTCAAAAGTCATTGACAGGGATCGAATTAAATTTATAAAGAATACATCATCATATGAAATATTTTAACATGCAAGTACACAAATAAAAAGAGAGAATTATATACAACCAGCAAATTATTTACACTTAAACCATGAAAATGCTACCTCTGGCCTCCTTGTTCATAGAGGAAAAGTTAGCATCTTTCTAAAGTGGAGGTGACTTGGTGAAAAGTTTTTAAATTGTAATGTTTAAGTATTAAGAAAAACATTCAGTTTTCAGAAAATTAAAATATTACCCTTCAGAAACTTTCACTACTTCGCTCAAATTTATTAAGAGCATGTGACTCTCACAACATTTCATGAAAAAATAAATAAATAAATATGCGGACCTTCATTTGCTTCCCATAATAGTTAATAACGCCACTAAACATTGAAAATTATATTAAAATACAGATATTAAATAAGTTAAAAACAAGTATAAAAAGAGTTCCCTTTTTTTAAAAAAAATTACAAAATAAAATTAATATTAATCTGGGAAAAATTAGCTTGCTCCAAGATAGAAGAACCCTCTTGTTTTCAATATTTAGCCTTAAACTTAAATTATATTTTCAAATTCATATAAAAAATATATAATTTACTTAAATTTATAAAAGTGTTGAGTCAAAAAATTATTCCGCCAACCTTGCTTTTAATAAAAATTAATTAAAATTTTCTCCTTTCACCTGAATGTTTTATATATTTTATTTCAATTTTTAATAGAAATTTACCGTGGTGGTCCTAGTTCTCGTCCTGTACTTAAAATCCACCCTTTTTAGGCAAAGTTTTTTTTTTTTTTAATTCCCAGACAAATATTTCCCCTTCTGCGAAAAACAAAGTTCAACATTATATATATATATATATATATATATGTGAATAAGCATTCCAACCCACAACCTTTTATCCGATAAAGAATAATAATTTACTCAAAACTTTTTAAAAATATGTATCTATCTCAAAACATTTCAAAAATTTTAAAAACCACTTTGAAAAAAATTACAAGAATTAATCCAAAAATTGTAAAGAATTTTTTTAGAACCATTTGATGAAATTTACTCGTTTGAATATCTATCTCCACGTTTTCAAAAATTTTCACTGTATTTAATATCTTATATAAAAATTAAATGACCTAAAAAAAAGCAAGTCGTTTCCCAAGCGGTTCTCAAAGACGAGGAGTCGACCTTGATGGTGGGAAAGGAGAGGATCTGGAGAGGCCCAACGGCGAGGACGAAGGTCTTGACGACGTTCTTATAGCACCGGGTAACGGCGGACAGCGGCATCCGGACTTTGGGCTGGAGCTTATACTTTCCGATCGATTTCGGCCACCGAAGCTCGAGGATCAAGATGGGGAGCGGCGCGATTGTGTAGACGATGAGCAAGAAGGCGATGTTGTGCGCGTAGAGCCAGAAATCATGCATCCCAGCCGAGTGCCAGAACCAGAGCGCCTCCCCCGCCGTCAGGCTCCTCCCCAGTGCCTCCTCTGCCTCCGCCGTGCTCCGGAATGGCAGCATTCTCAAACCCTAGCTCCGACTATAACACAATCACCGCCAAATATATGGCAGTAAGAGAAGGGTAGAAGAGTAAACATCACTGTCACGTGCCTGGAGATAAGTACAATTTGGTGGGAATTCCAAAAAGGAAGGGAATCCCGTGGCGGGCCAGCTCAGCAATGGTCTGTTACGTGGCTTGGAATTCGTGGCGCGATTTTGAGAGGACACGTGGTGGTTAATGAGTGGGTTTGCACGTAATTTTGTGAAAATAGCTTGATTCCTTAAATCCGTGGTTTAGATGATCATGAGTACGTTGTGGCGCGCGTTTGAGCGGGTGGTCTGCAAATCGACACGTGTCATTTCCGCTAAGATCGGTATCATGCTCAAATTGCCAATGTCGGCAGTCTAGATTAACTTCCCAAAAAGTAAATAAATAAATAATTTTTTAAATAATTTAAATTATGTTCATTTCAGTGAACATAATTTTTTAAATAATTTTTTTAAATAATTTAAATTATGTTCATTTAAATTATGTTTGTAATTCATTATTTTATAGTTCAAAGTTAAAAATGAATACATTTTTTAAATTTACTAGTTAAAATAGACATCATTTTATCTCATGAAAGAGTACAATTTAGCATAATATTGATAATAATTATTCGGCTTGCAGTCCTGATTGCAATTATTTGATATAAATAAAATATTTAATAATTTTGTACACTTCACATGCACATGTATGGACAAGCATAACAATTAATGAACAGAATTTGGAGAATAAATAGATAGAAGTTTATTTATATAATGATTTATAGCACTCGTTTATTAACTCTAAGTTATTTTCTGCAACGAGGATTTGAACTTTTACCACTCATATATCACAAAAAAAATCCATATTAATGTCTCTAACTATTTCAACTAAATGATTTTAACTTGAACTCATATTTGTCTTAAAACACTACGGTATTTATCTCCATACTGGATAAAAACTTTAATCCACATTCTTATAATTGCCATATATTTATATTATATATAGGTACCCTTTACCCATTGTCAATTATGTAAAATATGATTTGATATAATACTTTTTTTTGTTGTCTATTTTATTGGTTTAAAAAATATAATATTATTCTTCATTTTTATGCAATATATTTAAATGATTTATATTCCCGAATATATAGAGTAATATCAAATAACATATAAATATTATTATAAAATAAAAAACAATTCATTGAAAGTAAAAAATACTCAAAACAGTGTTGCTTCACAAATCCCAAACATCTCCATCAACTAATAATCAAATATGTTTATTGTAATTAAATAAAATAACATATTTAGACTATTATAAAGTTTAAATAAATAAATATGAATATATATATATATATATAATTATAGAGATAGTGTGCGGATAAATGGGTATGGGTACTATAGCCAAATCCAACCCCATTAAATGGGATATTTACTCTACTATAATGGATATTTTTTTAGGGTATCTCTTGAGTATGGGCCGGATCATGCTCTTTAGCCGTGCATGAGGTGAGTGGCGTGGGATTGGAGAATAAATTTGGCTATTTAAAAATAATATATATACTTTTAATTTTATTAAATTAAAAAGGATATAAATTTATTCTTACATGTCTAACCCATTGGTAACAGGGTAGTGTTTAACAATAGATTTTGTATTTTAAATTTTGAGCTGAGTTTCTACCATTTTCACTGGTCTTTGTTGCATTTAAGTTTTAGAACAACTCTTTAAATTATGAAAATCCACTGAATAATTTTTTATTTTTTTTTTTTGTTCAAGATCCCCTGTGTTGCCAAATAAGTGATATTTTAATAAAAAAAATAATTTATCAACAAATGATATTTTAGAAAAATAAGATAATATTTTAATATTTTTCCCATTTATGTTTTTGATAAATGTACTTTTAAGATTCTCTCAATAAAACACTTTTTTTATAAGTTTGAGAAAGTTAGTCGGGAGCCCTTTTTTCTAATATAATAATTTTTAGTAAGAAAATTGTAGTATAAATTTCATATTGTAGGGTTTTCATATTTTCATTTTGCATTATTATTATTATTATTATTTTTATAAATAGAAATAGGTGATAAGCTTTCTCTCATTTAAAAAAAATCATGAATGTGCACAAGTGATGAGTGCAACTGTAAACTCAACAAAATAATTATCATAATATCTTGATCTAAAAATAAAGCGAAAAATAACAAATAGGGGACTACAAACTTAAAAAAAAAAATAATTTTTTAAATTAAAATTTTTAAAAAATAAGCATAATATCCTAAAATACAAAATAAAAAAATACCGCTAATGACTGTAAAGGGATTTGAAATAAAACTATAGTATAAATTTAAAAACTTTGAGAACAAAAAGTTAAAAATTCAACATGAAAAAAATAATTAAATAATTAAAGTTTAATATTATCTTAAAAACAAATATTTTTATTCAAATGTAGATTTCTCTATCATGTACAAATTTAAAGGTGGGCATATGTAAATTAATAATTTCTCCAAATTTATTGAGTGATATTTTAAATTATAATTTTTATAAATTATTTAAATTTACAATTTTAGTAAATCAAATAAACACCTATTAGAAAGTCATACTCTTGCAAAGTGATGACTTCCATTTACATTTCTATTTAAATTAGTAGTTTCTTGTGTTTTACCGATCTCATTTTTAAATTTATTATTAAATCACAAATTTTACTTTTAATACTTCTCAAACCCAAAATCAATCCATATTAATCAACCACAAATATGTCAAACAAATTTCCCTCAAACTATTTAAAAATCACAAATTAACATGACAACATACAAAACAATCTCACAAATAAGAAAAAAAATAAACAAATACAATCCATCAATTAATATATATCAGAACATTCAATGATGATACTTAAATTAATTAATTAATTACATGAGTGTATGTAAACTTATCAAGCCCATAACACCACCTAAATAATCATTTAACCCTTCTACATCAATCCAGCAGCAAGGTCTCATCCAACAAGCTTGCAATATATATATATCAAATTTATTTTGGTATTTTACAATACCCAAATCCTATATCATATATATTATATTAATATCCACAAGGTACATAACCGTAAAATCCCACTTGCTGATATATATGAATTATATACAACATCATAATTTAGTTTTACTTAAGGTAAACATGCTTTATTTATTTATTTATTATTATTATTATTATTATTATTATTATTATTATTAAAGTATGATAAGTACTTTATTTTAATATCTAAAAAAATGTTTTTTTTTCAAAGAAACACGAATTTTCTGGTTTTTAAAACATCAAACTTATTTTTATATATTTTTTGACTGAGTGAATCCAAATGTAAATGTTTTAATTTTATTTTAAGCTTAAAATAAGTGAATTAAATAAATAAAGCAAATTATAATTATTTGAAATGTTATTATTGGTCATTCTCGGTAAGAAATCACGAATTTTCTGGGTTTTAAAACACCTAAAGAGCTTATTTTTATATATTTATAATGGACTGTAGTGTTTAATCCAAATGTTTAGTTGAATGTTTTTTGAATTTTATTAGTTTATGTTTTGATTTGTTTTTTTTAAGCTTAAAATAAGTGAATTAAATAAATAAAGCAAATTATAATTAATTGGAAATGTTATTATTGGTCATTCCCGGGACAGCGGAAGTCAAAATTTTTTAATCTTAAAATTCAATTTAATAATTAATTTTCTTTTGAAGATTTCCAAATCGCTGAATCACTACCAAAGCTCAGGTTTATGGGCCTTTATTTCATTCAAAAGCCCAATCTTGTTATTGTGGATAACTTTAACACAATTTGTTCTCAAAATTTAAGCTTTTTGGGAATAAAAAACCACAAAACTTATAATTTTAATTAAATAAAAAAACACTTTATTACCCAGAGAAGATTTTTTTTCTTTATAACGTATTAATTATTATTATATATATTAGCCAAATTAAGGCCTCTGGAAACACACATATAAAAGAAAAAATATTTAAAAATTATATAGGAAGAAAATTAATTTAATATTTTTTAAATATTTTGAAAAAAATAGATTAAATAAGATGAAATAAGAAAAATTAAATATAAGTAATGACTATATAAAATAACTTCGGCTCTTAATTAAAAATAGATCAACCACGTAATCAGGAACCATCATCAATCGAACGGCCCAAATCTTTCGATCAGTTCCTCGAGATATGGGGCAATCTCGAGCAAGCTTATATAAATGGTGGAAACCCTAACCCTCGTTCTCTCGCGCCGCAGAGATCACCATTCCCACGCCCGGAGAGCTTCTCCTTCGCCTCCGCCGTTCCATATCCAAGGTATCTAGGGTTAGGGTTTGGGCTTTTCTCTACTCTGTCTATCTTCAGGCTTTCATCGGATTGGTGATTTTCAGGCTTGTAGGAGATGGCGTACGCTGCGATGAAGCCCACCAAACCGGGTCTGGAGGAATCCCAAGAACAGCTTCACCGCATAAGGATCACGCTCTCTTCCAAGAACGTGAAGAACATTGAGAAGGGTGATCTTGTTTTTCCGATCGATATTGTTTGTATGATTATTTGGAAGGGTGTTTTACCAATTGTTTTGGTTGATCGCAGTGTGCGCGGATCTTGTGAGGGGAGCGAAAGAGAAGAGGTTGAAGGTCAAGGGACCCGTGAGGATTCCCACCAAGGTCCTTCACATCACCACCAGAAAATCTCCTTGTGGAGAAGGTATCTCTTTTTTTCTCCACTAATAGTTATAAAGTACTGTTTTGTTCGTGGATTTATTCTTCAATCTACGCCATTGCTTTGTGCTACAAATTTTGCGGGTCTTAGTGTTGTGATTATGATCTGAACTCTTTGTTAACTCATTTGTTTGTTAGCTCTTTGTTGTGATGAATAGGATTCTGTTAGTGAGATAGTGAGGCATTGTAGTAGTTTGCTATGTTTAATTATATTTGGATATTGATCAAATTTATTAGCTAAGTTTCACCATGCCGAGCTTATAAGTATAGACATTTATTGTGATCTTTCTAAGAAGGTAGTGAAGCACTATAATATAGACAACTGTGTGTAGCATTATGTTTTGTTGAATACTCTGTAAATAGCCAAGTAAGTCTGGGATTCTGTTCCATTGACTGAGAGTATCATATGTGGCTGTCTCGGCTTTATATTTGCCCTAGTTTTTGTTGGTATGTACAAGAAATAATTCCTTGGAAGTTGAAGTGCTAGAGATATTTTAATTATACATCTGGCGTATTTGCATTTTTTCTTATTTAGCTCTGTAATGTGAGCTTAGAATATTGTATCATTTGGACAATGATGTTTGCCGGTGGGGTCTCATATTAAGTCACTTTTGAGTTCTGGTGTTTACTATGTATCAATCCTTTAATGGATTTATTTATAGTGTTGGAGTAGTAGCGTGCAATAAGATGGTTAGTGCTATACTAGTTAAATCTTGGTCATTCATGTACTTGAATAGAAAGAAGTTTTACTCTTGAGTAGGGGAATGGATATCTTCTTGTGGCTAAGGAAGCCATTTGTTGCCTAACTACCGATGATGTGTGGGAAATAATAGAAGTGTGGATAATATAAAATAAGGAAACACTGTGATATGCATGATTTGAGAAAATGAAAGACCAATTTTTATAGTTGAGTAAATTGATGAGTTCTGGTGACTGAATATTTATATTCTTAAAGCATTCCTTTTTGGCAGGTAGTTGTCTTGCCTACTAGATTTGTTTTGTAAGTTTTCATTACTGTGGGCATCAGTATCAGCATTTAGGCAAAACATGATTTGAGAAAATGAAAGACCAATTTTTATAGTTGAGTAAATTGATGAGTTCTGGTGACTGAATATTTATATTCTTAAAGCATTCCTTTTTGGCAGGTAGTTGTCTTGCCTACTAGATTTGTTTTGTAAGTTTTCATTACTGTGGGCATCAGTATCAGCATTTAGGCAAAACATGATTTGAGAAAATGAAAGACCAATTTTTATAGTTGAGTAAATTGATGAGTTCTGGTGACTGAATATTTATATTCTTAAGCATTCCTTTTGGGTGTTGTCTTGTACTAGATTTGTTTTGTAAGTTTTTTACTGTGGGTCAGTTCACTTTAGGAAAACTGATTTGGATAAAGACAATTTTTTAGTTGGTATTATGAGTTTGGTGCTGAATATTTATTTTTAAGCATTCTTTTGGGTAGTTGTCTTGCCTACTAGATTTGTTTTGTAAGTTTTCATTACTGTGGGCATCAGTATCAGCATTTAGGCAAAACATGAGTGCAAAAAAGGAAGAACCCAACTTTTAATGATGTTATTCTTTAATTTGCGCACAGGAACAAATACTTGGGATCGGTTTGAACTTCGTGTGCACAAGAGGGTGATTGATCTTATCAGCTCAGCAGAAGTGGTGAAACAAATTACCTCGATCACCATAGAACCTGGTGTGGAGGTGGAAGTGACCATCACAGACCCATGATTCAGTTTTTTTTAATTTTTTTTAAGGGTTTTACTTAATGTAGATCTTGTTTTGTGTTCTAGCCAAACTTATCTATCCGTTTTACTTTCTTACCTTAGTTTGCTATTATGTTGTTTTTGGTACTCATCTGAGCTGAATTATCATTGAGGATTGCAGTTTATTTACAATATTATTGATGGTCTTAAGTTTTATTTATTTTGTCTGCCTGCTTATGTTCAATTTAATCTTCTGATACCAGCAAATTTTATGGGAACGGTGGTTCTAAACCTGTACTCACAACGATCACTACAAGCGAAGAACTTTGTCCGGATGTGCATGATTATACTTATTTACTTTTTATTTATATCTTGTATATATATATATATATATATGTTTGGATGTTTATTTTGGTAAAATCAAGAGAGTCAGTCATCTTCAAAATTTTTTACAATCCCATGTATGTAAGATTATGATGGAAAGAATTAGGAAAAGTGACAACAGCAGCTGTAAAGTGAAAGATTTAGGACAAGAAAAACAGTAACTTAACAACTAATTCCTGAAACCACTGAACTTTGATACGCAGGTATCAGGCAAAGAACACTAGCAATCTGTGCAGGATTTATGACAAGTCCATTTGTACACAACACCAACCATAAACTCTCAATTTTACATTACTACATTATTCCAACAATATCACTGAAACCAACCCCTGAACTCTGATATGTATGTATTGTAAATAAATATTATGAATTTCATCCATAAGATCATGATTGAAAGATTCAAGTAACAACAACAGCGATAAACGTAAATGGGAAAAAAATTCCAAAGAAAAAGGGCAAAGTATAATAGATCATGCACGACAAAAATTCATTTATATACAAAACCAACTGTGAACTGTCATTGGTACATTTTTCAAACAACTTAAAAGAACGATCACTGAAGCCCTGATCTTTTGACCTCAGTTTATACCTGCACTTATTTCAAATAGTCAGCCATTTCCATCAGGATGGCATTCAAGATAAACCACCAGAAAAAGATTGACAGTTGCACAGGAAAAATAAAATAAAATAAAATAAAGCAAGGCTACTACTTCAACATGCCTGGCGAAACTTGCAAACTGCTAATCACCTGAATCCACACTCCCTTGATCAGCATCATCATTATTATGTGTGACATCTTGAGAGTCGGCAGCCGAATTTTCAGCTGTAACAGAACCAGAACCACCATCACCATCTTGGTCATGGAAGAATCGTGCAAGAGATAAAGGACTATATGTCGAGCTGGGGTTTCGAAGGATTTGGATTAGTTTCAATCCAGCATGCACGCTGCGAAACACTTCCATGGTTTCCTCCTCGACAGATACAGGCTCATTATTGTTCGTGTCCTCATGGTCATCCTCTGCATTCGGTGGAACTGATTCAACTACCTCTGCCTCCTGTGGGAATAGGACCTCAAGATTGGCTTCACACTCGGAGACTAACCTTGTCAATGGTTCTGTTGTGAAGAAGGGCTCGTGAAGAACGCGTTGGGTGAAAGGCTGACGTAGCACACCCCCGGTCCTCTTATCATATTTCTTTAGTATTTTCACAAGTCCTATGAACACAACGTCGGGAAAAAAAAGACAAGAGATTATCACAACCAACTGTTGTTTATAATGCAATCCAGCTTAAGTGCAAAAAGGAAGCTAAACTTTACCGGCAAAGTTGAGAGAACTATAGTTTTTCAAGAGTACCATGTGGCCATGGATGGTGACAAAGTCCTTTCTAATCTGCAAGATCTCCTCACTGAACTTGCTTTTTGGTGAAATAACCCCATTGTTGTTTGCTCTAACTCTCTCGATCTTTTCCTTGAGTTCCTAATATATGGCAGTATATACAAATTGGAACAGAAGGTTCCACATCAGAGAAGGGAGATAGTGAAATCTTATAATATATATATATATATATATAGGGGAGGCATGCGGCATGAATTGGACATGAAATGCAACAAAATAACCTAAAGCCAAAATAAACAGACCAATGATATATTTATGTGTGGATGTCGATAAATCCAACCAACCATATGAGACATCTGCAACATTTGATTGTTTTATACATTTCAATATGAGCAGGACAGTTGAAAAATAGATAACAAAAATTCAACAATGCAGAAAGACAAGAGGTATGTGGACAATGGCTATAAACACAAGGTGTAATCAAACAACAAATTGAAAGTTTGAACCAATAATAAAGAGATGATGAGGACATCAAAGTTATGAATTTAAGGAGTTCCTATAAACTTTTGCCAATAAACTTCACTCTCATTAAAAATTAACATACAAGAGCTAGTCCAAATGACAACCCTCTAAGTGATTAATTAGTAAAAGTGTACAGGAACTCCGGCAATGCTTGACATTCCTTCTGGCTACGAGAAATAAGTTTTTGGACCTTTCGCTTCACAAAAAGAGAGAGGAAGGACATGAAAAATACTCTCTTTTGTTTGCTCTAGCTGGATCCAACCTTTTTAAGATTTATCTCCTTTGGTTTCCTTGGGTTTAAGCATGCATGACATAAACAATAAAGAAAAGACCTTCACAATTTCATCAGCAGACTCTAGAAAACTACGATCCCTATTATTCAACCAAACAACAACCCAAAAATAAAAAAAAATACAACTCTACAAAACCATTGAAAGATCCACTTACTGTATTGATAAAATCCAAGAAAGTTATACATATCTCACGGAGAATAAGTTCAACACACAATAAACATACGAAAAATAATCCATTTTCAGATTTTCATCATTGACCACCATAAAATCAAGATTCCTATCAAATCAATCAATAAGACAAAAATGTTAAATCCCAGAAAACCACGAACGGATTTACTCACTATATTAATTGACTGGTAGAAAATTGAAAATATCTAATAAAAAACAGTTCAATACAACAGTAAACACAGGAAAAATATTCCATTTTCACAATTTCACCAACCTAGAAAACCGTGATTCCTATCAAGTCATTTCAATCAATCACCCAAAATTTAATTTTTTTTAAAACCATTGATGAATCCAATTGCTCTATTAATTGCTTGCTAGAAACTTATACACATCCAATAAAAATAAATATAATAACAATAAAAAAAGACAGTGAAAACATTCCAATTCCACAGTTTCATCATCAATTTCATCATCAAAACCCTAGAACACACAGGTCAGCAAAATCAAATCTTTCAAAGATTTGGGCAAAAAAAAAGGGGACAAAGAGAAGATGCTTGACCTGGAGACGAATAATGAAGTCCTCCTCCTTATCAACATAGAAATCATTAATCTTTTCAAGCTCCTCGTCAAGAATCCTCACAAACCACTCCTCAAGGCTGATCCAGCCACCGGCGGCAAGCGGGACCTCAGCGGCGCCGGACCGGGGGAAGTTCTTAATGAGCTTCTTGAGCGGTTTATAGCCAAGGTACTTGTCCCGCCATTCCGGCAGCGTTTCCTGGAGATGATTCCTGAAATCCTTACCAAATTTCATGGCAAAAAGATCGAAATTCTTCAGGGAGGAGCAGGAATTCTTAAGGAGGACAAAGGGATTGGAATAATCGAAGAGGATCGATGGATGGGGCGATAGGGTTTGGGTGGAGAGTGGGGGGGAGGAGAGAGTATATTCGACTCTAGGCTCTTAGGAATGGGAACTTGGAAAGAGGCCGTCTTTATCCCATTCATTAAAATCTCTCACCGGTATGAACGAAGAAGGATCTGTTTTTCCTTTTACCCCCTTGCATTTTTTATAATTACTTATAAGCGCTTTCATTTTTTTTTTTTGGTTTTATATTTCGTTTTTAACGAGTATATCCCTGAGTATTCATTTAATTATGTGCATAGTTATCTATAAAATAAAAAACTACATACACTTTTGAACTTCAATTTGCTTATATAGGTACTGTTTCTACCCGGAATACATCATTAAAATATATTATAAATTATGTAAATATTGACTTTTTTATAATAAAAAATAGAATTTGATTTAAATTCGTAAACAGCTTTATAGTAGTGTTAATTTTCTGCATATATATATATATATGCAGAAATATTAATTTAATAACCATTTGAAACTTTTAGGGTATACACATATAGTTTTTTATTGTTAAAATAATATATATTTATATATTTTTAATAATAAATATTGGTTTATATAAAAACGTACTTAGATTTAAAATTTAAAGATATTTACGATAACTATTGGATTTACATCTAATAGTGTCAAAATTTATTCAAGCATTCAAGCACATTGATAAACACGTTAAATAGTACTGATAACTACAAATATACAATAATTAATACAACTTTATATAATATTCATATAAATAATAGCCACTTAATCATAATCAAGTGATTCTCAATCAACATTCCATCAACATTCTTGATGAATAGTAATATATATATTTACCTAGATGATTTATTACCAACATATTTAATGAGAGGCACTTATAGCCTAATAATAATAATAATAATAATAATAATAATAATAATAATAATAATAATAATAATATCGAAGGTAAATATAATGAGAAAAAAAAATCAGCATTTATAAAAGAAAACCAATGTATTTCACTCCTCCCTCATCTTAGGCTTTTATGGTTATGGAGGCCTTTTAAATTTATCTGTCTAACAATATCACGCCAAACCAACCCAAACTTCAAGAAGTTATTTTCAAAGTTCTCTAATGCTGTCATTTTAACCAAAAAAATAATAATTTTAATATTATTGGAATATCCCTAAAATATTATTAGTATATATACTTATAACACAAGTTAAAATACAATTAGCATATTCTTGGAATATGTCTAGATTAAAGAGATGAAATATATAAAAAGACATCTTGGTCCCCACTACAATTCATTTGCCTATTGTTTGTGTGTGATGCCACTACTCTCCTTACAATTACAAAGGAATTCATGGATGATGATGATAAAAGCTCACCTTTATCCAACGCCTCATGTCTCAAACCCACACATTCCAATCCATCCTCAACCACGCCTTTAAATCAATTTGGATTTTGTTTGGTGCACATGAGAAACAATTTTAACAAACATAAAAAATAACCATGAAATAAAACACTTATAAATTCATGTTTTTGCATGCATAAATGTTTGCCAAATAATCTATTGAACTGTGAAAAAAATTTGACAATGGATAAAAAATCCGCTATCTGTTTTACGTCGAGCAAGCGATATGAGTACTGCCTAGACACTATGGTTTTAAAAACCGGACTGACCGGCCGGTTCAACCGGTTCAACCGGGAACCGGGTGGTAAACCGGTCCGGTTAGTCACACAAAATAGGAAAAACCGGACCGACCGGTTCAACCGGTGAATCGGCGAACCGGTTGGACCGGACCGTTTTTTTTTTAAATTAAATAATTAAAATATTGATTAAAATTAAATTATTAAAGTTAAACAAACCTAACAAAAAAAACTCGGTTTATGTATTTGTATGCGAAAACATTGATTAAAATTAAATCATTAAAATTAAACAAACCCAGCAAAAAAAAACCCGATTTATTTATTTGTATGCTTGTATTTTAATTTATTGTTGTTGATGTAGTATACTTATTTTATTTCATTTCTCATTTTTGAATGATTTTGTTGATTTGGTGTTGTTGGTGATGGTGGTTGTGTTGTTGTTGTATGCTTCTATTTTATTATTGTTGTTTTTGTATAGTGTAAACTTATATTTTATATGGTTGTATCCTTGTATATTTGTACTTTGAAAAATACAATTTTACGTAGAGTTAACACTTTGTTATCTTTATAACTTTGCAATATATAATTGTGTATTTTTTAATTTTTTTAATTTTTTTAAAATTATTTTTTCTTATTTTTTAATTTTTGTAAATTTTAAAAATTTATTTATTTAAAAAATATTAAATATTATTGAACCGGCCGGTCCAACCGGTTGAACCGGTTGCCTAACCGGGTCGACAACTGGTCGGGTTATTAAAACATTGCTAGACACATGTATATATACTCAAAATTTTCAACAATCATTCAAGAACTTGGGCAAAAAAAAGTACAGAAAAGGGAATGAGGAAACTCTAAGTTCCACTATCAACCATCTTGATAATTCTCATGGCACTCAACCCATGAAATCATGAAAACAAAAGAGGAAGAGAACATGAGTCTTTATTTTACTCTGAGAGCCAAACTGAATGCAGCTTTTCTGTAAAATGGCCACTTCTACCAGTTCATAGTTGGTACTCTGAGCAGTAAGCTCAGGGAAGTAAAATTTCAATTCAAACCCGGACGTGAATGAATGACACAAATTCTACCTATAAAGCTTTGGCTGTAGCGATGACATTTTCGGCTGTGAGACCGAACTCCTTGTATATCCTTCCAGCAGGAGCACTCGCACCGAATCGGTCTATACCGATGGCCTTGCCTTTACTCCCATTGTATTTCTCCCAGCCAAACGTCGAACCTGCCTCGATGCTAACCCTTGCTGTGACAGCGCTAGGGAAGACACTCTCCTTGTATGCATCCGATTGCTCCTCGAACAATTCCCAAGAAACAAGTGAGACTACCCTGACTGTTTTACCCTCCTTCCTCAACTCATCTGCGGCCTTGGCAGCGATTTCTAGCTCAGAACCAGTGCCAGTAAGAATGAGGTCTGGCTTATTGCCGGACGAGTTGTCTGAGATGATATATCCCCCCTTCTCAACTCCTTCGACCGATGTTCCTGCAAGTTGAGGAAGTTTCTGGCGGGAGAGTGCGAGGATTGATGGTCTCTTTTGGTTGAGCACAGCAACCTTGTAGGCACCAGCAGTCTCATTCCCGTCTGCAGGGCGGAGCATCAGAACATTGGGCATTGCTCTGAAGCTAATCAGATGCTCAATGGGCTGGTGGGTCGGTCCATCTTCTCCAAGGCCGACGGAATCATGTGTCATCACATAGATGACTCCAGCCTCACACAAGGCTGAAATTCTGATGGCAGCTCTCATATAGTCAGTGAAAACAAAGAATGTCGCACAATAGGGGATGAGGCCGGGGCTATGAAGCGCAATGCCGTTGCAGATGCCACCCATTCCATGTTCTCTTACACCAAAACGAAGGTTACGTTCCTCAGGCGTGGCCTTCTGGAAGTCACCGAACATTTTCAATAATGTCATGTTGGATGATGCGAGATCCGCACTGCCTCCCAGAAAACCAGGGATCACTTTCGCAAGTGCATTCAAGCATTGCTGAGATAGATTCCTTGTAGCATCAGCAGGACTTTCAGGAGTGTATTTCTGCAAAAGGGATATATACATTGCAATCGTAAGTGTCAACTTGTCTAATGTAATATCGGTTATGAATCATTGAAGATTGGTGACAAAAGCAAAAACAAAATATTCACCGGAAGAGCATCCACCCAACCAGCAGGCAATTCTCCTGTACTGATACTCTTCAGCTCAGCAGCTTCTTCAGCATACTTCTTCTCATACTCTGCAAATTTACCATTCCATGCTTCCTCAAGTGCAGCACCATGTGGGATATGGCGACTCCAGTGGCTGAGAAAGATAAGCATAATTCAAATATCAACCACCAATATGATTTCAGAAGACTTTTTAAGAACATCCATGCAAAATAGACTTAACAGACCTCTTCACATCTTCAGGTACATGGAAAGGCTCATAAGGCCATCCAAGGTTCTGCCGAGTTGCATCGACTTCCTTGGCACCCAATGCACTCCCATGCACACTATATGAGTTTGCCTTGTTCGGTGATCCATATCCAATAGTGGTTGTGACCTGCACCAATTAACATGATGAATGAAACCCAAAATAAACATCAATAGCATCTAAAACTATGTGAATCATGCGCTAGAAAATGGACCTTAATTAGTGTTGGCTTGTCAGTGACAGCTTTTGCTTCCTTAATTGCAGCACGGATGTCATCATAGCCTGTGTTACCATTCTTGACCCAGATAGTGTGCCACCCGAGAGCCTCGAACCGGGCACTCACATCTTCAGTAAATGCAATCTCGGTGTCTCCATCAATAGATATATGGTTATCATCATAGAAAGCAATCAACTTTCCAAGCCCCCAATGCCCAGCAAGAGAGCAAACTTCATTTGAAATCCCCTCCATTTGGCAACCATCCCCAAGTATAACATACCTAAAGACCATATATATAGACATGCATATAAAAAATTAGCACCAAACAATATTTCTTCAGAAAAAAACAAGGGAATTGCAGCATTTTTACGTGTAATGGTCGACAATCTCATTATCAGGCTTGTTAAAACGAGCAGCAAGGTGCCTCTCAGCAAGGGCCAATCCAACTGCATTTGCAATACCCTGTCCAAGTGGACCTAGTCCATATACAAACCACCAATTAATCATGAAAAACTAGACCGAATTCAAGGAGAGTGCAATTAAAAGAAGATCGAAACAGAAACAGAATCTTCGAAGCAAACCAGTGGTAACTTCGACACCAGGTGTCTCAAAGTTCTCAGGATGGCCAGGAGTTTTACTTCCCCACTGCCTGAAAGACTTCAGATCTTCATCCTACAAGCTCAATTCCAGAACATCATTAGTTCCAGTGAAAGAGGAAAAACTAAAACTAAATCAACAGCAAAGTCAATAACTTCAGATTGAGAAATTACACCGCCAGAATGAACTAAAAACCTTGTCCTTTGTCCTCTTATTCTTTTCAGCTCAAAGGCATCCAACTAAAATGAGCCCACTAAAACTCTAATTCACAACATTTGATCCTAAAAATGAAAAAGTTATGTGTTTATAGCGATGAACTTATTCCAAAAGCTTCTCCTTTTAACAATGAGCTCCTTTTACAGTTGAGTAAAGGACAGAGAACCATAGTAACCATTATAAAAGATAGAAAAATCCCAAAAAAATCACAAAAGCATCATGCCAAATTATAAATTTTAGAGATCCAAAAATCAAATTTTCTAAATCCAAAATAACCAGAAGTATCAGACAAATTCACATGCAAAACCAAGCAGGTCATCAAAACAACAGCAAATTATCATTAAGCTTCCACTTTTCAGCATCACTCCCGATAAAAAACTCAAGAAAATAGCTCACCTTAACGCTATCGTATCCAGCTAGATGAAGAAGTGCGTACTGGAGCATACAACCGTGCCCGGCCGAAAGGACGAAGCGATCCCTGTTGAACCAGTAGGGATTCTTGGGATTATACCTCATGACCTCATCGTAGAGGATATGGCCCATGGGAGCACACCCCATAGGAAGCCCAGGGTGCCCAGAGTTCGCCTTCTCCACCGCATCAATCGCCAGGAACCGGATAGTGTTCACCGACTTCTCCACCAGGGCCGGCGGCGCCGAGGCAGCAGTCCCCTCCAGCGTCTCCACTGCCGCCGCGCGCACTATCGGAGCACGACGCGGCCGAGCCACGCGCTGCTGCTGGCGAGCCGAAGTCTTCATGGCTCGGCCAGCGAGGGCGCTGAGGCCGAAGCCGGTCGGGAGCGCCAGCCGATCTGGGTGGGCCTGTGACTGGCCGGCACCGGCCACGGCGCGGCCGATGAGGGCCTGGGCGGCGGTCAGCGACGTCGTAGCGGCCATTCCTCTCTCTCTCTCTCTCTCTCTCTTCCTCGATCTTGGAGAAGGAAATGAAGGCTTCGTTGGTTTTAAAGAAAGACGACATGGAATCTCGACCGTTGGATCCGTGAATGGATTGGATGGATCATCAGGGCCGTTGGTAATGGGTAGGAAACGATTGACTCGTGTTCGTTAGCCTTGGATAATATTATTTATTTTTTTCAAGAAAAAAATAAATAATAAACAAAACTACTGAAATTTTGACGCCAATTTTATTCATTTTTGTTTAATTTAAATGCTTTTAATCCACTGGTTATTCAATATTTTAACTTTGCCCATGTACATGAGGCAACGGAAATCTTTTCCATTGTTTTATTCGCACATGATTGGTTAATTAAAGCACAAAGATCCGACAAGAGAATCACATCAATAAATAAATAAAAAGTTTTCATTAAACAAAGTTACGTTAATAAATTAAATTAATGGTAATGCATGAGGCATTTAGTCACATGAATGATGGATTTGGTGGAAACCAGAGGTCATGCTTGGTTGGCTGGCAGAAGGAACCAAAAAAAAGTGTTTGTTGGTTCAATAATTGTTTATTATTATTATTCTGATAAAAAAATCAATCAAAATTAGATTATGCATTGAACTTTCACTGCCAGCTTCTAATGATTTATGATAATTTTAATTATTTTGGTATTATTTAGTGTGCTTGTAAACATTCTTATTTTAATTATTTTTAAATGGCAAAATAATTTTTATAAAATATTTGTGCCCTCCTAAAAGAAATTTAACATTAAGAACCAGTAACCAATCTTATAGAGGCAAATAAACCTCTGTTTCGCCTTGTAACATCAATTAATATCTAAATATAACCATTTTAGAATCAGAGAAGTGTACATGCAAATGACATTAGTAGTAGTCCTCTCATCTAGTGAAAAGAAGGTTGTCTCTGATAAGCCTAGAGGCATACACCAATAGAATCAATGACTTCAATAAAGGTACAGCCATAACAGCCCACTTGTTTTAGCAAAAGGAAAATTGACAATGTTTCAGACATTTACAAGAGCATATATGCTGCACCCAAAAGTAAATAAATAAATAAAAGGAAGAAAAGTGAAGAAAAATGAAGAAGAAACAAGAAGAAAAATACCTTACCTTAACCATTGCAACAAAACCTAACATACTTTTCCATGTCATGTAACAAAACTAAGTGAGCTCAGATTGAGCCTGCAATTGCCACAACATAGGGGACGAAACTGAAATGAGAGGCCAGAAACATTATACCATTGCACTGAGACAGTAACTTGAAAGTTTTCTTCGGTATCACGGAAGTCTTTAGGCAATAATGCCTGGGACTAGGCGATGACTGCTATAATCTTCATGTTCAAACTCGTAAAAATAAAATTACATCATTCGGACTCGCTTGCATTGAGAAGTGGCATCACGTATTCCTTTGCTAGTCACTGAGAAATGCACTGAAGCTGGACGAAGATATGGCGACTTATCCAGATATGCATGCCGATCATTCCCATTCCAATACAAAATAACTCGATTTGTGCATGAGTGTGACCAACTATCTCCTGCACAGAGCAAATGAATGAGAAATCTAAGTTTAATATTTAAAACAAAGAGTCGAACATGACAAAAGGGAAGTGGTAAATAGAGAATTGTTCACTCATACAAGAGAAGTGTCGTCACTCATTGGTGGCCGTTTCTATTTGGCAAGGTTTTTGTCCAACATGTTTGTTACCTGGCTGATTTATCAACCATATCTTGCTTGGATCATGCATTATTATGAAACCTTTGTTTTCAATAATAAAACTCCACCAAGTTTCAGAATATTTCCATCAATCATGAATGCTGTGTTAGTGTGCACTGTGCAACCTACCCGTCCTACAAAAACCTTCTTGTTTCAAATCGAACTTTATAGGTTAGTATGCATCGAGTTGAATGAATCTCAATAATAATCCAAAATGAACAGTATTGCCAAAAGGAGTATCTTCCTTGGCGAAAATAATAACATATAATTGGAGCAGAACAAAATGCCAGCATTATCACCCAGAAAATGCTAATCAAGTTCAGTAGTAAGAAATAATAAAAGTAAAATAAAATGGTGACTAAGAAAAGATTCAGACAAGAGGAAAAAACAATTACCTAGGGCAAGTGTTAAATGAAAAGAGCCTTCCGTAAACTTAGTGGTTACTTGATTCATCAGAACAACCTGTTGGCAGGAACCAAAAGGTCAATCTGCAGGTTTGAAAGAGATAATACTTTTGGCTTTGGTTGTGGTATGATCATTACAAAAATTTAACTTGCATATTTATTTTGGTAAATGCATTGGAAGCAGAAGTTCCAAAATTCATAGATATGGGAACATAAGAAGTATATATGCATATGTTATGACAATTAGACAACTATTATCATGCATATGCAAAGGTTTATGTAGATTTAGAACAAGAAAAATATGGAATTTTACTGACTGAAAATGGGATAATGTCATTGAATTAATTTCTCGTGAATTCTTAGTAATGCTAACTAGCATGTCTGTGTTCCATGAAATAGCATAATAAAGGTATGCAGGTCTAAAGAATATAAAGTAGCAAAATCCCTCAGATGCAAAGGACTGCTTGCAGACTACACCCATAATTTCCTGACCCAACTGACACTGTAGACCATTCGATGCAATGCATGTATATTAACTGCAATGGTAACTGGCTTGGCTAATTGCATGGCATTCAAAGACATCTATGACTGTAGACAACTATGTAGGGAAAACAAGCAGTATCAGTAGGACTTACAGACAAACTAAATTTCTTTGCAAGATTCATTAATTTCAGTGACATTCCACCAAGCACTCTTGTCCTAAGGGCGAAGTCATCAAAATCTTGACGGAAATGAAAGGTGACACTGTCAATAATCACAATCTTCACCTGTGAAAACAAAGTTCATGATGCAACAGGAAGTCACATGGTGCAGCCCCGCAGGAAACCAAAAATACAAGACCTAAAGATAATTTGTATGCAAATATTGACTGAATAAAGGAAATAGATCCATTATAACTTAATCTCATCAATATGGAAACAGGATGAAGAAGAAAAGTAAAACAAAGAAATAATAAGGCATGTAAGATGACATAATAACAGGGAATGGAAGAAAGGAACAAACAAAAGGGCAAAAGTAGAGAACTAACACATAGTATCCAATTTGAATCAAGATTTCTCTCCAGCTATTTATTGACAAGGAATGCCTCACGCCAATCAACTAACACCTATGCCAACTCCAGTAGACTAGCAAGGTCATATATGAAACAGTATTGATACCACATGTTTGACTGACCAACAGTTTTAGCAAATATTCATGAAGTAAATCTGTTGGAAAGAACAATAAATAAAGACAACATGATTTGATTGCAGATTCTACTACTTATATAAAGCAACACATGCAAGATGAATATTGATTCTAACCCAAGGGATCCAGATCAACAATAAGGGCGGGTTAATTTCGGTGTAAGTGGAAGGAAGTCAGAAAGTGGGGGAAGTGTCACTTCTCTGTAGTGGTGGAAAACAGTGGAAGTGATATGACTTCCCCCACTTCCTGTGTTCTTTTTGCAGAAAGTGTCTCTTAAATGAAGTACTCATTTTTCCATTTCTGGGGTTCATTTTGATATAAGTAGTGTCATTCTGAAGGGTCTTTGAAAGTGGAAGAAAGTGGACTTTATAAGGAACTCACTTCCCCCACTTCGGTGTAAAAAATACCAAAGTGGATTTTAACTAAAACCCACTTCAGTCTAAAGTGGGGGAAGTGACCACTTTCCCCATTTCAGAGGAAAAGAACATCAAAAGTGGAGGAAGTCAGTCCGCTTCCCCCTACTTCTCCCCACCTACGCCGAAATGAATGCTCCCTAAAATAGACAAACACATTGATACAAGCAGGTTTGCGCCCCCTACATTTTCCACCTGATATCCAACTTGTTAGCCTATGAATCCTATCCACCTATGTAAGACTCACAACTATTTCATCATCACAACATGCCCATCCATATCAACCCCACTTAAGAGTATCTAGTGACAAGCGCCTCTTTGACGTCCAACAACTACAAAATTGGAACTTGATTTTGAACCATGTTGATAAAGAATGATAATATATTTATATGCATATGTATATGTATATGTATATGTATATGTATATGTATATGTACATATATGTGTATGTATATATATGGGTAAACGTTTACTGCAGATATGCATAAAGTGTCCGTAGAAACGAAAAGTAGGAGAGAAAAGAAAGTGTAGAGACAGACAAAAATGAAGAAGAGAGAGAAGGTGAAAAGGTAAAATGTACTTGGCTGGTTGAAGGGTGGATGGATGTTCGGTTGGTTACAAAAATTTTTCCCACGGGGATGAGGCCACAATATTTGGTGATGATAAAAGCAGCAACACTGTTCATTCCACTTTTTCTAGTATTCATGAGTACATAAACCAATTGATTGTAATCCGATGGATTACAATCCAACGGTCATCTATGTGCATCCGTATGCACGTCCGTAGATGACAAATCTATGTTCATAGTGACTACAAGGTTCCTCAAATATTCACGAATTGTAAATATATGAACATAATCCATGTTCTTCGTTTTATTGGGAGTTTCCAGCCAACACTTATATTTTTTTTCTTTTATTTAAATATAATTCTTATAATTATATTCAAAAAATAATTTAAAATATTTATTACTATTTAAAAAAATTCTTTAATATATTCAATTTTTAGTATTAGTATTCCTTCAAACTTTCGTCAATTATGTAAAAGTTTTCCCTCTAACCCAAAATTTTAAAAGAATTCCTTTAATCTCAAATCCTTATCCCCAAACAAGCACCCCTGCGGGCTATCCAATAACTAATAGAAGAAAGGGTGTTTGATCATGTTGTATCATGACAATCAAGTATGGATTTTGTGTATGTGCGTGAGTATGATTTATTTAAAAAAAATTATGAAGAAATGAAGTTTGCATTAAATTAAATAAAACACACACACACACACACACACACACGCACAAATATTAAAGAATCTACAACTATGCTTACATCTTTATGCTCCGCAAGGAATTGCTCTAAATAGTTTATCAACGCAATTTGCTCAGTGTAACTGCATATGCGGAAATAGAAGATATTTGCCAGAAAACTTTCAGGCTTCAATTTTTCAGGAATTTCTTTCAGTTGGCATCCAAAATTATCAAATGTATCCAAAATACTTGCTTCAGCAATTTGATAAGCACGTTCTGCCATGAAACTTCCTTCAGTATCTGAGACCAAACAAGCAAATTGTTAACTCAGAAACTAAAGCAGCATAATATAAAGCTCCTACGGGGGCATTGGAATAATTTACCTATATATATTGCTCTTCCTCCAAGACCACCAAAATCATAAGGAATTTGGACATTGATAGCAAGCTGTATCCTGCATATTCCAGTGATCCTAGAAGTTAATACAACACATGCAACAAATCCATTCAAAGAAATGAGCGTACCCCAACTGTGTTTTACCAATGCCTGGAACTCCACCTGAAAACCCATGCAAATGCCAACTTGTCAAGTAAGTTAATCATATTAACTGCATATCACCATCCTTATTTCACTATAACATAAATAGAATCACCTATTTCAGTGACCTCTTTGCAGTGTATTCCCCCACCAAGTATGGAATCAAGATCTCCAGAACCTGTACTTATGTGTCTCAGAGCTTGCTCTTCTGAAAGCATATCCCATGCAGTTTGAGCTCCTGGAAGAGAAGCAATGGTTCACTAACATAGAACAAAACAAGGACACAAGTCGCATGCTATATGATACATATACACATTGTTTTACATATTTAAATTCACATTACCAGGTGATAAAATAAATTTTGTATCATTTCAATAAATCAAATTACAAATAAAAAGAAGAAAAGAAAGTCATCAAGAAGAAGAGAAAAAAATAATACAATATTGAGACTGCTGCAATTTCATCAAGCCCATCATTATTCCAGACATTTATATGAACTAAAGAGACAAATAATGGCATTAATTCCAACTAAATGCGAGGCGAAAAAAACCTTAATTTTAGCATCATCAAAAGTTTGAAAAAGTGCAATTGAAAAAGGAATTAATACCTTTACAAAATTCAAGAGCACCATCCTGCATTTCAACTCTGCAACTTTCCGATGAAACCTTCAAAATGTCAACTGCTTCTTGAAAGCCAACATTGAGATCTGTGCAATAACAGGAATCCAAGTGAATAAACAACAAATTCATAGCTTTCTCTTTCGCATTTGTCCATGATTCAAGAGATAGCCCAGTATAGGTGAGGGAGAGCAAGACAGGGTATACCACGGGCGAGCTGCGCAGGAGAGACGGAGGAAAGGGAGGAGAGAGTTGTATATCCTGCCGAGAGGAGCTTAGCCCTGTGAGAAGCCGAAAGCGGAAGGCTAGAGATCTCCATCATCATCATCGTCCCAGAGAAACCCTAGTCCACCCCCCAGCGAGCGCGCGCTCTCTCTCTCTCTCTCTCTCTCTCTCTCTCTCTATATATATATATATATATATATATATATATATATATATATATATATATCTCGCGGGCTCACGGGCTTTTGAAAGAGATAAGATTATAGGGTTGGGCCAGAGGTAAACGAAGACCCGGCCCAATTTGAGATGTAATGCAAGAAATTGGGAAATTTTTTTATAATTTAAAAATTAAATTATTATTTATAGTTTTTAATTTACGGTTCCCTAATAATATAAATTTTTATACCTTTTATTGTTGTCCTATTAGTCAATTAGTATTAAATCCTCTGCATAGGGTGTTAGTGTCTTTTCAAAAAAAAAAAAAAAATTTCAAAAGTCAACTCACACAAAATGAAAGCATTAGTGTATAAAACATTAATAACATCTGAAATTTTCATTACAACTACAATCTCATCATCTAGTTGAAAAAATAAAGTTAACACATTATTTATATTTGCATTACAATGTAATTTTTATTTAATTTAACAAATACAACAAACACAATATAATCGAAGGTGTGCGTATAAGCAGAGAATTGATCATCCATTCTATGTATCTGCACTTTGTGATATAGGCCCATAATCGAGCACTTATTATCACCGCTGCATCCAGCAAAACTAATACCCAGACTCTTATATCTTCACATCACTGAACTATAAATCTTTTTATTATAATAACATTTTATATCTACATTGAAAAGCAATCCCTGGACAAAAGCAATAATAGACTCAATTGATTTTGCTCCCATAATTATTGGAAATAATTAACCATCATCATCTCATGTTCAATTTTTAAATGATAATATATAACAATAAAATTGTTATTATTATTATTATCATAATTATTCAAACAATTAGGAGAAAAATGTAGGCAAGATATCTAAATTTATATAAAATGTATTTAAAAAAAAAACCATTTTGTGTCTCCACTTTATAAGAGCAATATTATAACACTTGTTCCATTATTTCTCATTGAATTTATTTTTTCAAGGAGATGAGTGGCCATTGTGGTTGGATACAACTAATCACCACCATTTCTAACAAACTTTTCCTTTTCCAAAGGACATCACATTAATTAAAAACATCAACTTGATGCATAGACCAATATAGGTTTACTTCAAATATAAATTTTCTAAATATAAGTATTTTTATTTTTATTTATTTATATTAATAACATTTAAATTTTCAAACCTAATAAAATAATAATAATAATAATAATAATAATAATAATAATAATAATAATAATAATAAGAGAGAAGTGCTCAAACTAACATAGTTGATTAAGATACATGTTTTTGTTGTAAATCTCAACATTTTCAACAAAATTATTACATAATTTGAGTAGTTTACTTATATTTAGATATTATAATTAGTATTATTATAAAATATCAATAACAAGCATTTCCTAATACTGGCTTTTATTTTTATTAAAAGTAACTAATTAAGTTAAAAAAAATCATTGAGAAAGGACATGAAAAAAGCAAAACACTTATTTAAGCTTTTCCACAAATGCTTAGAGTTTAAGGTGAGGTTTAGTTAAGGGACAAGGAGGATATGATTAAATGAATGAATTATTTTCATATATTATGTCGGAGGAAAGCCATTCATTTGAACCAATCAAAGTTTTTACTTAATTAATATTTATAAAACATAAATATTTTTATTTAAAAATATCTAATACATATTAACATCAATATTTTTTAAATTCACTTATTTAATATATTTATTGTTAAAATTAAAATTTAAAACAAATCTAAAGTGTTTCAATTGCTCAGTATTTCCAGTGTCTAATAAATTAAAATGCATTTTGCATTGAAAAATTTTAGACTACTGTTTCAAACAATATATCAAAACTACTAAAATTAATTATATGTTCAAATATTAGACTAGCATGTTTGGGTGCCACTAAATTCTATAGGTATAGTGGTAATTCCTATGGAATTTAAGATTATGTAGAAATTTATAATATTGGTTGTTTGGACATTCTTTTTACAGTCTATAGTAATTTTATAAAGAGGTGGGAACCAATTTTTTTTTCTTTGTTTTTCGGGCTGAGCGTTTGGGGTGATCGAAGAAAGGAAAGAGCACTACGATCGGGGTAAATTTCATATATTTCGTAGTAATTTCATGTGTATATCCAAACACCATTCCGTAAAAATTTTTCCTGTAGTAAATTCCATAGAAATCATCTTCGAATCCTATGTAATAAATTTCTTATGGAAAAATTTTGGGAAAATCTAAAAAATAAACCCTGTGGTTGTCGGGTTTTGCAAAATATGGACAAAAGAAAAAATTTTTGAATTCATACCTTGTGGTTTCTCTGTGTGGCAAAAAGGGGAAAAACCGTGACAGCCATTAGTTTTTGCTTACGTGACAAGAGCAAAGTCGACATTTCACATAGAAGAATATATTTTCATATGAGTTGGCATTTTAAGGGTATTTTTTCTTGAGATCCCTACTCGACAAGTGATGGTGCTAATTAAACACTTACCTCGATTGCCACCATTGTTTAGACAAAGAAGAGGGTTTTCTTCTAGAGAGTAAAGCTCGGGTTTTTTGGAACATTCGATTGCCGGTGATATCGCCAAAGGTTTCCAACATCCTCTAGAGGTTGCTATCACTTGTCAGGTAAGGATCTCAACCCTAGGTTTCAACGCAAAATACAGACAAAGGTGGAAGAGAAATGAAAGGTAAACAAACAGGGGTAAAGGAGAAGGGAGAAGACACTGTAGGATGACTTAGTTCGAAGATGCTTGAAAAACATTAGTCCGAAGAAGAACCCCGAATGATCCAAAAAACCTAACAATTCAGGTGCTTCAAAAACCTCAGTCCGAAGAAGAACCTTTTCATGTCTGAACGATGGATGAAAATCGAGCTAACGGGCCTTGTTATAGGACCTTAATTACCATATTAATTAGCATAAAAGACATTAAAACCGAGGTGAGGTGCCAACTCATATAAAAAATTTTTTATGTGAAATGTTGACTTTGCCCTTACCATGTAAGTAAGAACTAACCGGTGTCACGGTTTTTCCCCTTTTTGCCACGCAGAAAAATCACAAGGTAGGAATTCAAAATTTTTTTTCTTTTGTCTCTATTTTACAAAACCCGATAACCACAAGGTTTATTTTTGAAATTTTTTCAAAAATTTATCATGTATCCAAACAATTAATAATTTCACATATATATGAACAAAAATAATAACTTTACAATTGTTGATAACTATAAATTCGAATATATAAGTTCAGTTTCTCATTTTATCAGCTGAAGTTATGGATTTTAATAAAAAAAAATTAAAATGACTAATACTTAAAAGAAATTAATTTTTTTTTAAATATGAATTTAAGTATATAAATATGATATTTTTATACTAATGTATAACCTAATTGCACTCAAAATTTAGTTAATTTTAAATAAAAATTCGGCTATAAATAAAATTAATAAATTAAACAAATAAATCCCAAAATCAATTTATGCCCTGTTTGGTTACAAAATAAAAAATATGGCATAATAAAAATTATGAAGGAAATACAAGTGATTATTACAGAAATTGTTATATATTTTATTCTTACAGAATAAATGCTTGGTTAACAAAATAAAAAATTATTATATAAATAATCAACACACTTTACAATGAGAAAATGTTCATTTTGAGTAAAATATTTTTTTTATGCCATAACATCCATATTATGTACTAATTTTATAGTCTAAATTAAGTACCCAAATAATTATGGCATAATTCTCAAAAAAATGTTAAATTATAACATATTATACAGATTATACCATAATTTTGGTCTATCCGAACATCTTTAATCATAATTCCCATAAAACTCTCATTAATATATGTATTGTTTTAAAAAATATATATATATTATGTAGCTCTATTAATACTAGATCTTTAGCATAAGAGGATTTGACATAAAATCTGAAAATTTTCACAAAATAAAAACATATGCACTTGTTATATATATATAGGGTAATAAATCATAACTATGTAAATTACTGTTTATTAGAATGGTTGATTGAGTTTTTAAATAATGAATAAATTATAATTATTTATATAAATATTATATAAAATACTGTTTAATATATATATAGATAAGGGACAAAAGAAAAAGTCTTTGATGAATATGTGAAAATTTGAATCACTATCACCGGCCACTATCATTTTTGCCGTCCCATCAATTTGCTCCGTTGATTGAGGCTGCATCTTAAAATTGGGGACCATCTCTGCCATTCAAGTTACTCCATTTCCTCACATGGATTAATTCTTCCAACTAAGAGAAAATTATTCACTCATATTGCATTCATTTTCTTACATTCAAATCATTAATCATAAGTTAGTTTTCCACCGGTTATCTTTTAATTTATTAACACTAAATTTTTGGTGTAAAGAGATGTGTCAAAATAATAACTTCATATGACTAAAAAAATATCTATATTTTTTAAAAAATTATTTATTACTTGAATTAACTAGATGATAAATAAAGTATTTCAATTCATGCCAAATGTGAAGTCATTTAATTAATTTTTATTCAGAATTTTTAAAATATCATCAAAATTTTATATAATGGTTTTGAAAATAAAACATCACCTAATTATAATGATGATATTGTTATTATTATTATTATTATTATTATATAATTTATTTTTTAAATAACAATGTTATTGAGCACAAGCTAAACCAACCCAATAAATTGATAAACATAACTTACTAGTCATATAACCATAAAAACTTTTCACAAAAGTTCTAACCATCGTTTTCATTCCATCCCATCACATGCATATATTATATCCAAACGGGTAATTTAAAATCACTATTATTATTATTATTATTATTATTAGAGATATAGTGATTTTAAAAAGTTAGGGGGGGAATGTGAATAGTTTTCATGGGATGGAGAGGGCTTCAAATAATTTCGAAGCTTTCAAGGGGGTTTTAAGAAAAATGCATGTTAATTTTCTCGACCGCCGCACGGTGGGCCCCGGTGTTCATTTGGGACATCGAGCCATAGCGCTGACTAAGAGTTGCCATCTGTGCCCCTGATCCTTGCCATGATACCCTTCGAGATTCGTGCGACGTCATACGAACTTCCACATGAAGCAGACCGGGACCGCCAGATGCCATCAATCTCTGACACGTGTCAATGTTAGGCCCACTAAAGTGTATCTGGCCGTCCATTATACGGATATGTGGACGGTGGACCCGTGCATGCAGAGATTACGGAACTATTTCTGATTTTCTTTTTCTCAAATAAAAGTTTTAAGTTTTTTTTAAATAAAAAACCTCAAATTAGGATCATTAATTTTCGTTCTTTCTGTTTTTTTTTAATTTTTTATCTGAATTTATTATTTCATACAAAACAATAAAATATGAAATGAATCACTTTTCACATTATAAAAAATTAATAATTTTTGTTCGCTTATAAAATTAGGTGTTTAAAATCAACTTCACAACTAGTGTAATTTTTGCCCTATCAACTAAGTCGACCCTATTGAAACATAAAATGTTACTGAATCTACATGTATGATAGCTTGATTATATTGTTTAAAAAATAATAATTTTTGCCTTACCACATTGGTTGAGATTTAATTTGTATATTTTATTAAAAATAATGATGAAACAAGAATGATTTTTACTCACATATAACAAATTTTATTTTCATAGTTTGCTAATTTATTAGTATTTAGATGTTTTAGATAAGAATAAGGAAATTTTAATTTTTTTTTTTTTTTGCAGAAAACCCATGCCGAAAGACGAAATTGTTGTTAAAAATAATAATAATAATAATAATAATATTTAAAAAATGTTAATGCATAAATCCGAATAATAAGTGTGGGAAAAAAAACCAAAAATAAAAAATAAAAATAAACAGAAGAAAAAGGCTTACAATAAATTCAAATTTCTAGAAGGGTTAAAACGCAAAACAAACCCTCAAAATACTCCGCCGCGCGACCTCTCACTCCTATGTCTATATATGGACACACCTCACTCCCTTCCTCCAATCGCCAGCTCTCACCGTCTCCGGCGAAGCATGCGCGCCTCACGTGACGGCGTGCTCCGGACATCACCGGAGAGATCACCCTCCCCGCTCCTCATCCTTTTCATCACCCTCCTCTCCATTTCCTCCCAATCCCTAGCCTGGCGGCCATGGCCTAACCGGAACCCCAACGGAACCTTAAACTTCGGCGACTCAAAGAAGTACGAAGGCTCGTCGGAGTTCGTCCACCTCCGTTACCACATGGGCCCGGTACTGACGGCGAACATCACCGTCCATCCGATCTGGTATGGCGCATGGGACTCAGCCCAGAAGCGCATCATCCGGGCGTTCATTCGTTCCGTCTCGCCGGATGGCGCTGCGCCGCCGAAGCCATCGGTGGCGGCTTGGTGGCGCACTGTGGCTCTGTACACGGACCAGACCGGCTCGAACGTGAGCCGCGCCGTCCGGCTCGGCGCCGAGAAGAATGACCGGCTCTGCTCTCAAGGGAAGCGGCTGAGCCGGCTCACGGTCCAGCACGTGATCCGGTCCGCAGTCACGGCTCGGACCCGACCGTTGCCGGTGAACCCGCAGGGTGGGCTTTATCTCCTGCTGACGTCTGCTGACGTCTACGTCGATGATTTTTGCGGCCAGGTCCTCTTTTCTCCCTCAAATTCCAATTCCCTCCCTAACTTTACGCCA
Organism: Dioscorea dumetorum; assembly: GCA_902712375.1. Classification (NCBI taxonomy): domain Eukaryota; kingdom Viridiplantae; phylum Streptophyta; class Magnoliopsida; order Dioscoreales; family Dioscoreaceae; genus Dioscorea; species Dioscorea dumetorum. Next base: position 1,401,251 of record CACTHL010000784.1, read on the forward strand.
GCAGTAAATTTCCAACATTTCTTAGAAGAAAAATAACCCAAATACTCGCAACAAAAGAAAAAATTTATCAAAGCTAATTTTCTTTTATATATTAACTCTAAAAAAGCTTTACCTCCCTCGCATCTCCTCATAATAAATGAAAATTATATATATATATATATAAGGGTACATGTGAAAATAAACACTTGTTAGTTGTTACTACTATTCCTCTCCCGACGTTTTCATAAATACCTAGAAACATACTATAATCCGAGATGAATGAATATAAAATTTCAATTATGGCCATTCACAATGGATAATATTATCGTATAAACCCTCGTAAATCACTACAATTTCAAATCTATATATGATTGCAATTAAAAGTATTAACAGGGGTGTTTGTGCAAAAATAGGTATGCGGATTCCACTACTTCACCTTCCCTTCGATCGTGGGCTACACACTGCCATACGCGTGGGTGGGGAACTCGGCGCGCGCGTGCCCCAGCGTGTGCGCGTGGCCGTTCGCCGTTCCGGCGGGGTACGGAGGGCCGCGCGCCGGAGCCCCGCCGAACGGAGATCTTGGCGTCGATGGCATGGTCAGCGTCATCGCCCACGAGCTCGCCGAGATGGCGTCTAACCCGCTGGCCAACGCCTGGTACGCCGGCACCGACCCTTGTTTTCCGACAGAGATCGCCGATCTCTGCGAGGGGATCTACGGAACCGGCGGCGGAGGGTCGTACACCGGCCAGCTCAGCGTCGATGGCCGCGACGGCACGGCGTATAACTTGAATGGGGTTGGGGGGAGGAGGTTCTTGGTGCAGTGGGTTTGGCACCCGGAGTTGAATTACTGTTTTGGCCCTAATGCTCTGGACCAGTGATTATTAGTCTTGTAAACGATATTTTTATGTTTATGTATAATTTGGTAATTTTAGAGTCATATTATTACGAGTTTAAGGAGGAGATTATGGTTTTCTTTTTCTTGGGTTTGCATTATTTGTGTTGCTGGATTATGGGAACTGCTTTGTTTGTGTATTAATTTGCCTCTTTTTAGAGTTTTATTTATATTGGAGTGTTTGTTTCATAAGTGAGTGCAAAGTAAATTTAAATGGGAACTAGAAATAGAGCCATCTGTTAGAAGACAAGAGTATAATTGGAGTACAATATAATATATTATGTTTAAATAATAGGAAAGAATAACAAAAAAAACTAAATATAGTTAGTTTTTAATCTTATTTACATCCGGTATATATACTTGTATTTTAAAATTTCTGATATTATATATCATAATGTTAGAAAAAAATATACTGCCATAAAAACTTATAACCAAAGAGGCTTTAATCTACTGGTGCGCCCTATTGTTTAGGCTTGGTTTAATTCAAAATATGCTGAATGTAGTGGTATAGCAGTGCCAAGGGTCTCGGACTGTGAAAACAACCTTGTAACACAATTCATAGAATGAGCGTATGGACAAACTTGCCTCTCTATGCACATGTTCTTGACTTCTGTCACATCAAGGAAAAAAAAACTTAAATGTATATTTAACATTATTTCTGAAAACAAAACATTGAAAGAAATCTTTGAAAAAAATCCACCAAAATCTAAGAACATTTTGACCTATAATCAAATTTTATATCTTATGATGAAAGCACATGCACTTATTGAACTTACTCCACGTCTGTGCACAGAGAGCGCAGAGAGCGCTTGTTGCCGGTTCATCAAAAATAGAAAAAAACACCAAAAGCTTTTTTTATATATATTTATTTAATGCAATTATTCATGTTGTGCTGATGTTTTGGTGGTTTTTTTACATTTTTCCCCACTCTTAGTTGTTTGTCATGGTGAAAAGCATGACTTTGAGACATTCATCCAGCTTACTTAATTCATCCGTAGCCATTCGGGTTCACATTAAGTTGAAGATTTGCAAATTAAGTGGGTGTTTCTTTCGAAGTAATTGAGAAAGTCACCTGAATTGTCACTTTTAAGAAAAAGTACAAAAAAGAAAAAATAATAAATTTCCATTTAAAGATGAGCTCAAAACTTGCTTTAACAAACCTGATTCCTGAACACCACTTGCTTTTCTTTTTATAAATCCCAACGAAAGCTATTAAAGCGAAATAAGAATATTTAAAAAAATTGATATAAACAAATAAGTCATGAAAATCACAGTGTTTACTTTAAATTAGAAAAACGGTGAATTAAAGTGACAATTTGACCGTAGACTGTACAAAAATGTTAATCACCCTTTTTAAATCTGAAAATAATAATAATAATAATAATAATTTTAGTTTTCGTACTAGATAAATATAGGGTTTGTTAGGATGAGCTTTTAAAAAATATGTTTTTTTTAAGTTTTGGGGAAGCATTTTTTTTAAAAAGTGCTTTCAAAGTAAGTTAAATCTTTTTCCCTGAAACAACTTCTCAGAAGTGCTTTTCTAAGAAACACCTATGAGACAGCTTCTGAAAAAAAAAACTGAATTTTAGTTTTTTTTCACAGCTTCTGCTTCAGCCCAAAAGCCCAAACAAACATGTTTTTTAAAACCCAGAAATGCTTAACTTATAACAAAACACTTCTGGGCTTAAAAAAAACCCATCCAAACACCCCCATATTCACTTTGATTCATAAGCTATAGAATGAATTCACTTTCTTCTCGCATGACAAAAATATTCGTCGTAGTCCTTCAAATAAATTCATCTATCTGTTGACGCTCCAATTTAACTAGAAACTAAAATTATCTTTCAGTGGACAGATACTATATCACCTCTGAAGAGAACCAAAATAAATATTATGGTGTCATCAAGAGATCAAATAAAAACTTTTAAGTTCAACTATAAAAATAAACATATAGTTATAATTAAATGATCAATTATGAACTTACACCACACTTACTATTTTCAAGTGACTATGAGTAAAAAAGCAAAACCACAAAATAATAATAATAATAATAATAATAAAAAATAGTTTCAACACAAAACCAGGTGAAAGAGAAAAAGAAAGAAAAGAAATTCATAGACAAAAATCAATTGGCCAAGAGGAAAGAGACATAATAATCAGATAAACCTGTAAATTATACGTGGTAGGGCAAGGGCAAGGGCAAGGGCAGCGAGAAAGGCACCAATTAAAGAGAAACCGAGTGCAGGCATTATAGCGCAGGTGCCCATTGACACCATCATTCAAGCAAGCAAACACCATTCATTCATATCTGTTCCACACTTGATCAGGTGAAGACCATCTCTCTCTCTCTCCACCTCCCTCTGCAAAGAAAGTGGGTACAAAATTACAATGTCATCTAAAGAAGAGCAGGGGGACCCACACGTCAATTTTTATATCATGCAACAGAGTCTCTGCAGTGAAAAAGATACTGTGGAACATGACCTATTTTAGTATCAGTGTGAAACCTGGAATGCACTGACTATAGAAATTAAACAGCAGTTGCAACTGCCTTGGGATTTGTGACAACTCAGATGAGAAAACACAAATCTTGATGTGTGTGTGTGTGTGTGTGGGTTTGGAGCTAATCAAGAGTAACCATCTGTGATAGCATTTGGTTGGCAAAGCATCCACTAAGAATATAAAAGGTTTCAGACTGTTTATTCTCATATGATTGCATTAGCATTAGAAAATAATCAAAATATAGAAGAGATTAGAACAACCTCGTGATCCCAAAAGAGACAAAGTGAAGAACTAGAACAAGAAAAGATAAACATAAAAACAAACAAAGACGAGCATTGTTCGGCGTAAAGAAAGGAGAATCATTGTATAAAATGAGTAAGTCCATATGATATCAAGGACAGCAAAAGCAAAAGTTAAGGAAAGCCAGAAAATTGCTATAGTTTTCTAAGGAGAAAGGAATGCTCAGCTTCACAGGTCCCTAAAACAATTGGGAAAAAGAATAGGGTGTTTGAGATCCTATGCCATCCCCTTGTCTGACTATTAGGACTTAACTAAGTGATTACCAAGCAATAAGGAATTAGTAAATAATGTGGTCCTAATAGGGGACACATAGCCAGGTCCAACCCCTAAAAAACTGCAGTCCTTGAGGAACTTTAAAAAGGCCATTAATGTTGTTTATTATCCTCATAGACATTTAACTTTGATAAAGGCTTCAGTTTCTTGGGAACTGAACCATACTAAAGATCTTTACAATGGCAGTGACTAGCTCTGAGTATTTCAGGCTTTGGGGACTTACCAGGATTGGCTGATAACATTTTATTTACAACATGAATTAAAAACATTCGGATTAATTCTAATTGACGTTAGAAAAAGGACTGAATCTTAGACGCCAGGCTACCCTAAACTTCATTATCTAGTCAAAACCAATAATTATGTTATAAATGAATAATAAGGAATATTTGCATAACATTTCTGACAAGAGGTGGGTTTTAAACTATATGGAGAAGAGCAACAATGCACTAAATAAAGAGGTTTGAATATCGATCAAAAGTAGTACCCAAAGGGGAGTCTTCTCACAGAAGCTAGTATAATAAAAGCTGACAATATGATTACAATGCAGCCATAGATCAATTTCTACAAATTGCAGGTACCATCAAAGTTGGAATAAATGCATGTTAAAAAATTGTAAACAAAGCCAAGGCGACCATGGAGCACATTGAGAATTGATTTCCAAGGGCTATATTTTAATAAAAGAAAATTTAATTAGTAATAAAATCATCGTCTTACCAATTTTTGGGTACAAAATCCAACTATAGATTTAGGTAGTTATCATTGCTGCTGCATTGAACCTTGAATGATGGATGTAAGGGATGGATGTATGCGGGCTCTCTTAAGAGAACGGGCTTCACTTCTTCCTTGGGAATATTCTTCACCCAGTGGCCACCTTGGGCGAAGGTCAACCTGAAAAACAGGATGGATTAATACTTCAAAGTCTAGATCAAGGTGGGAATTCATTCTGGGTGCATTAGATCAACTAGTCGGTTCATGAAATAGCCAACATACAAAAACAAGAATGCATTGTTAATAATGAAAAAGGCTCCTAGCTTGTGTAGCAAATTTACTATGATTTATTACATAAAAAATGAAGTTACAGCATAGCAGACAGTAGAATCATATTTCAAATACGAACCAAGTAATTCTCTGGCTCATTAGCAGGAGGTGGAGGGTCAAATCTTCCTTCTAGGAAGTGCTCGATCCCGGTCCAAGCAACCATGACACCTGCCACAATGGGCCTCAAAGTTTATACAGTTTAAAAAAAGACTTCATTTTTAGTGAATGTCATATAAGAGAGGCAAGAAATGCGTATGTGAGTGCAATTAAGATTTCAACTGAAAGTTGAATGGCGGCGTTTCCTCCATGTGCTCATAGCTCTGATAAACTTGAAAGGACTAAACAACTTGGGGATGATAATTTTAATAGAACTTCTTTTAATCTACTGAGAGCTTAAGGATTATGTATAAATATCAAATCACAGTCTCGGAAGATTTCTGAGTCAAACAACCTTACGATGACAGTAGATGACTAGATGGTTGACGTAGAAAATTATAATCCTGCCACAAGTTTCTGAACAAATGCAAGTTTAACAACTTAAAGTGCTTGAAGATACAGTTGCATATTATGGGGCTGTAAGAGTTAATATTACCACACACAACAAAGTCCCATTATGAGCATATTTATAGGTATCAGTTACCATTGTCTGTGCAAAGACTTGGTGGAGGGCACACGAGCCGAAGACCACTATTATTGACAACATGGTTAAGACGTGTTCTTACATACTGGTTTGACGCAACACCTCCTGCAACAACCTTCAAGATTTAACAAGAAATATCAGAAACAAGGATGTCAACTTTGAGAACAACAAGCATTAAGAATTGGGCTTCTTAATCACAACTAAAACAAGGAGTAGCAGTAATAATTATTACCAAACAATTAATAGAAGGTTCAATCTTCAATGCCCATTCAATTGCTCGCTGACACCTATCCTCCAAATGTAGAACAGCAACTCGCTGTAGAAGATGGTCCAATGATTAAAAAAATTCCTCATCACCAAAAATTACATAGGAGATAGCCTTTTTAATGTTCATATTAAACCTGGAAAGAGGCAGCAATATCAGCACGTGAACTTCTGTCATCTGGATTTGCAGAAGAAATAGGATTATTCTCTATGCATCTGCAAAGAAAATTTTCATCATTGAAAAAAGAGGCTTCACACAACAATGGAGGACAAAAATAGCTTAGATGTGTAGACATTTTAGAAGAAGTAAAAAAGATAACTATCAAAACTTCACGAGCTGTTAAAGCAACTAATATTCCCACATCGGTTAACATTGCAAATATGGATCTAAATATATAAACCCAAATCTCTTATCCCATCAGCTTAATTTTTTGAGTCAAATCAAGCATGGATAAGATGTTTATTTTGCATCTAAAAATATGAATATATAAGCATAAGTATGTCATCCTATTAGCTTACTCTTGTGCAGCCCATATAATATGTTTGGTTTCTGTCTAATTTGGTATTAGAAGTTGTTTATTGCAAAATGACTAATTAAAATCAACTAGCACATATTAGGGGGATGAATTAAGTAACCAATAATCCTATATCGGTTAATTTCATAAATATGAATCTAAATATATAAACATGTGTCTCTCATGCTATTAGCCATGTTGAGTTGAGTCAAGCTTAGATAACATGTTTGGTTTATATTTAGCAATGACAACCTTCGTAAGGTCATAGTAGTAAACTAACTAATTAAGTAACTTTTGGTAAAAAGATACTCTAAGCACGCTTATTTACGTTTGTGTTTAAGTCATAGTTGTATGCCAAGGCAGGGGTTTAAGTAGGCATTTATCAACATGATAATTATAAATCTAGCAGTATCCAGCTAGTGACTTGAAATGATAGCCATCCTGGTAACATTAAGGTCCACATATGCTTGGTCATTTAGGACACTATTGGTACTTTGGAACAGAAAATTAAAAAAAAAAAGATGAACCAAAAAGACATGATGCAAAAAGCAGTATACAACTGTTTGTTATATCAGCTGAAACATGCAAGCAAATAATTGAGTTCATGGGATCAGAGTCATGTGCAAAAACATGCAAGTGCTACTTACATTTTCCTAGACTCAATAGCCAACCTAACTTGAGTTTTTAGACCAGCATATGAGAAATTGCAATCTTTATGTTGCCTCATTGGAATCTGCAAATACAATTCAGCAGATAAACCAAGCAGTCAAAACCAGAATAGCCAGGGTCCTCTGTAATAAATATAATACTCCAAAATAATTTATAAAATAAATAGAAGGATGATTTTTTAGATGTACAACTGAGCGATTTAAATTTAAAGTTAAAGAATGGCTTACAGAAAATTTAATGGAATCTGCATCGCCTTCCCAAGCAAGTTCCTCAAGAGCTGGGCCACCACCTTTCTTCATATCTAGTCCAAGCCACCTTGCTGCCTTGTCATATGCTTCGCCAATTGCGTCATCAATAGTTGTCCCAAGTTGAACATAGTGACCAAGATCACGAGCAAGAATTAGGAGATTGTGTCCACCTGAAGAAAATATGATAACATACTTTTTTTATTTAATAATTTCCACATTCCCGCGAAAAAAATTAGAAAATCAACACCAAGAATGGAAGTATTTATTAAATCCCTACAAATTTTCCATGATTAATTGTTTTGCGTACAATTTTCCATTCACACAAACACATACAGGTTTTACAGATGTGCATTAAAAAATAAAACAATTTTGTGTATGATGGATTATCAGCTTGCTACTTGAACCAACATAACGCAAAGTCTCTTTGCTTATGGTTACTAAGTGCCATTACTACATAACATAAGTAAAAGTAACCATAAAATAAATAACAATTAAACAACAAAACTTCTTACAAATACGCAATTCATTTTACCATTCCTCCCATACCAATAGACAAAATATGGAGCAAATTCAAGATATAGAGGTTAGCAAACAAATAAAATTAATTTACCTGAAATTAAAAGTGCCAAAAAAGGAAAATGAAGGTCCTTCTCAACAAGCCTACACAGGAAACATAGCATAAGATTAAAAGAAAAAGGACCATCACATTAGTGGATCCTGACTCATTTCAAATGATTAATGGAAAACCCAGTAGTTGGAGTTTACATGCGCAGCATTCACCATTAAAATTCTACTCTGTTGCTGTGCAGGTTTATTTTTACAGGGGCACAATATCCATTTGCAATAGTAGAATATCAACAAGGAGAACAACTCCAAACATACACAATGATGAACCACAGTAACTATTTTTTTCCAAAAGAACTCATGAGTCATGAGTCATGGATGAATTCTGTTGCAATAGAAATTAGGTCAAATGACTGGAAAGATTGATTGATTTATCAAGGTTCATGTTAAGTTTCAAACAATTCTTTGAAGTACGCTGGACTATCCAAAACTTCACATGTTGTTCTATTCAACTCCCGCATCAAATAAAATTAGAATTTAAGAGCCAATCATAGGTATGCAAGGCGAATTTAAAGGAAAGAAATTTCTAGACATAATACAACAAAAAAATTTAGTGAACCTTACTTTCAATACCTAGCAACCAGAGCATGAGCTTCCATGTGATGGATTCCAACAATAGGTAAATTGTGCATCCTTGCAATTCTTTGAGCTTTGCATACTCCAACTACATTGTGATTAAAGGAAAAAAGATCCATCAAATTCACTTAGAACATCATATAAAAACAGATAATCCCATATGCAATAAGGTAAAGATGGCTTTCTTAAAATTATAAAATCTTAATAAGTTAAAGGGTGACCTGAAGACTGTGCATCCCCATCTTTCATATTAGAAAAATGATCATTTTCTGATGTTCTACAGATTATAGAATTTAAACACCTCAGTCTAGATGCATTAGAGAATTGAACAAAACTTCAAATTTTAAGATTATTGGCTCTCATAGTCCCATGCTTCAAAATTTATCTCATTCTGAGTCCTTAATTTCAGATAAATCACCTACAAGCATTCACCATTTTCCTGTTGCAGCCATATGGGCGAAATTGTAAATGAATCCAGCAAGTGTGAAACACAGCAACTGGTTTGCCAAGCATGATTAAGAAATAACCACATATAGAACATAAGCACACGTGCAACAATGTACGTTTATTATTCAAAATGGTCTATTCTGTTTGCATGTGTGGCAGGTTATTGGGCAATGGTGGGTGAGAAATGAATCAGCTGACACTATATAATTCCTTTTTTAGGAAACATGAACCTGGATGTTGATGCACCCAAGCCTACACACAAAACACAGGTCAATCCTATCATATATAGTGGTGCTGAACCACTTATCTTTCCATCTCTTTAGTTCAAAACCTGATTGAAAACAAAACATGAGGAAAACAGAAAGACCTATTGTTTTGTACACTCACCACGCAAGCAAAGACTTAAACCTGGACCAATTGTGACTGCAACAGCAGAAAGATTTTGCACCCCTAAATTTGCATTATCAAGTGCTTGTTGAACAACCTGTAATCAAGAGGCATGACTATGCACATATCAGATTAAAGAAAACAATAACAACACAAATCAAGTTCTTGAATCATGCAATGCCAAACCTTATCAATTGCAACTAAATGTGCTTCTTCTGCCATTTTAGGAGCAACACCTCCATACCGTGCAAGCAAATCTGCCTTCATAAGGTTAAATAGTAATTTAAATAAGATATTTACTTTGGTAACTACAACAAGCATTGAAACATGAATCATGACCATTCTCCAATATAAATATATTTGAATTATCCTAGAAAATACTTAACAGCTATTACAAAATTCATATCCAAGTCAGATGTCAGGTGACAAACCTATTTGTGATCAGATGGAAGATTTAACATGAAAAATAATGCAACTCGCTATCATAGCAAAAGCAAACAATCAGGCTACCATCATCCATAAAGCTAAACCATTGTTGAGAAATTTAAAGCAAATGAAGAAAAAAGCAAAGTTGAAACCCAACCACCAAGCAGTAAATGAAAATGATATGGATGGGTGGACCCGGTGGAGGCCCTTAAGGAAATGTGTCAATCATTTATTCTTTAGTTCTAAGGATGTACAACATCAACTAATCATCGATGCTGCTGCTTCCACCTTCAAAGTAAAATCTCACTGACCTCATGGTTGTACAAAAGCTTGACAAGAAAAATAGAACCCTTTGCCCTATACTTTTTACTTACCATCAAAATCTTAATCTAAAAGAGTTGTATAAAAGAATCAAGATAAATGAAGATCAAAAGCCAGTATAGAGAAAACCACTCCAATATTATGAGTTAACTCAACACTTGTAGGGAATGCTATTTACTATTCAACTATATATAATTTAGTCATCCATGTGACTGTTTTTTACTTTTCTTCAATCACCAATCAAAGGGATGACTACTTAAATTTATAATTGTCAAACGATATTATCTACATAAACTTACTTTTATTCTACTTCACGGGCATAGGTCATTCATTTAAAATTGATATACTTCTAACCTTTATCCTACTATAAAAATTTTTGGTGTAGCAACACAGAAATAGCACAAGCGCATCAATAGCAGAATGATACCAATCTTCACACAGTGGATGATCTCATGTGGTGTAGAACACTACCAATAATTCGAAGTCAAATCACACCACCCAAAAATTGCTAGAACCGAAACCTTATAAGTAAAAATTAAAAACAACAAGCAAATAAAGACCAAATAATCCCAAATACACCAGAAAAAAGGATCAGAAAATTTCCATACATTCCAAAAGCAAAAGACACACACTCTTTCATACAGCAGTGGATAACCATACCTGAGAAGATACAACCTGACCGAGAATTTCCCCATTGCCTCTCACCTAAAAGCAAACCACCAAATCACTACATCTGAACAAAATTCAAAACTAAGCCACTGAAATCGAGGAAAGATGGGGGCAACCAACCACCGCAGCGGCAGTATCATCGCAGCTCGTCTCAATCCCAAGAATGACCACGTCCTCACGAGCCATGCTCCGAGCGGTTGGTTTCTGACCAGAGGACGAGGCGATGCAGAGTGATTTGAGCTGAGAGTGGAGAAGATGGAGAGAAGGTGAGGGCGATCTCCGGAATCCAATGAAAAAGGGGCTGGGATTGGGGAACCATGAGCGATGAGAGGAGAGCTTAAGGAGAAACGCAAAGCGGGAGAAAGGGAGCGAAGTGGAGAGCGGAAGAGCGGCCATTCGCGTCGTGGATTGCCCGAAGGGATGAGTCCCGATACATGAGCGCCTTTTTTTGCCTACATACACCTATAAAATAACCAAATTATATATGTTCGCTTTCTTGCATGTAAACCCTTGTAAAACTCATAATTGTTTTTATAACTTTTTAAATAATAATTTTTTAATATGACACGTGTTATATAGTTCAGCTCCTTTATCCACATTTATCCCAAAAGAATAATTTTTAATACAGCACTCATTCTTTTATATGTTTGGATTTTTGTCAATATATATATTTTTATTTATTTATTTATTTATTTATTTTCCAAGTGCTAACACATTGATCTAGTAGAATATCATTATAAATATAGATGGTTTTTAATTTTTTTTAAAAAAATTGTGAACTTAAGGAGTCTAAAGTTATTTTTTAGGGATTTTTTTGGGCCTATGTATCCCCCAAAATTCGCCTAATTATTTATATGTAAACGATAAAATGTTAGCTTTTATCATAAATAAAATGAATTTAAATTAATTTTTTAAACTACAGGAAATATTAAAGAGAGAACTACTTGTAGAGAAGAATATACAAATATTAAACAATTGAATGAAAGAGGGCATCTAATTAAATAAGCCAACAATAGAAAAAAAAAACAAGAGTTCAATTTACTGCCTAAATTAAAAAAATTAATGGAGAGAAAATATGGAATCAAAACTATAAAAAAAATCAAGAGCAAAATTTATTACTGTGAATAATTATTATTATAATTATAATGATGAGATTTAAAAAAATAGATTTTAAAGTTAATGATGAGATTTTTTAGAAATGAAAAATCTAAAGCCTTTTCTTACCGTGATGAGATTTTTTAGAAATGATGAGATTTTTTGAAGTTAATCAATTTACTGCCACTTGATATTATTTTTGTAAATTTCAAAATGTTAGCTAAGAGAATGATGAAGTTAATCAAGCATTAAATTTTTTTAAAAAATTAAGACTATAATTTATTATAATATATAATTATTATAATTATAATTATGTGATTTTGATAGATAAATTTTAGGCTAATGTGAGATTTTTTATTTAGAAGCCTAAAACCCTTTTTCCGCATATCTTATATGCATTATTTAGAATGGATAGATTCTCAGTGTCAATTCTCTCAAATAGATATTCTTAACTGGAGGTATCTTGTTTATTCATGATATTCTTTTTTATTTTCCCATGCAATATCCACTACATGAGAATGTTATTCTAATTTTTTCCCCATGATATCATATGTTATACATGATTACCTTTGATTTCTCCTTGTTAATCAAATTCTTTGTGTTTTTTTGTTTGAATACATGCAATAATATTTCAAGAAAAACAAGAGGTTATTTGTATGTAATTTAATATTAATTACTTAAAGGGAAAATAATTAAAAATATTTTTTAATAAATATAAATTATTTAGTTTGCTCATTATTTGTATAATCCAACCACAAGTTGTTTCTTGATTGGATCAGCAGATTTAACGATCAAATTAAAAACTTTTTTTTTAATATATTAAAATTTTTATAAATAACTTTTTTTAAAGAAGATAAACAACTCTTTAAACACACCTGTTTAAGGTCGTAATTATAAAATATCAATACTTACTATATGAAAATATGAAAGAATTCAAGATTCACCTGACCGTTCATCTTTAAAAGCTGCGCACAATCCTCATCAAGTCTATCAAGCAATCTGGACCGTTCATCTGGACGATACCTTCGCGCCATTTGGTTTTCCTCAATCCTCATATGCTGATATGCAAGACCCCTTTGTTTCACTAGAGAATCTTTTCGCAAACTCGTACCTGAGATCATTTATATTCACAAACATGTCAAAAACCTGAAAACGAAAGATTTCTCGAAGTTATTATATTTAAAAAAGAATCAGGACTATTCTGCGAGAAAAGAGGATAATTTTTGGAAATATCGATAAAGCTGTTGAAGTTGATTGAATCCTGAAGTTGATGCTGAGAGAAGCTTTGCCTGTAGTTTTAATGTGATTGTGTTAATGTATCAGTATTTGAAGTGTGAGTATGGTATTTGTATGAATGCAAAAGTTGTATGTGTTAAGTGGTGTCAAGTCAGCAGTTAAAGTTTTGTTTTAGTGTGTGTGTTTCTAGTGGTGGATGAGATTCACCATTGATTAATTATTTAGTAATGTTATCATGTGATCTGTGAGGTATGTAAGAGTGGTTTTTGAAAAAAAAAACATGGTGAGATGAAATATTAGCAGGAAGCTCTGTTTTTCTTTTGACTTGCAGCTTTTCTTCTCTACCAGATATACAACAAAAGCGACATCGATCCTTTGCACTGTGACTCGCTCTCTGAAGCTCAGCCATGGCTTCGCTACGCCCTCTTCTCCTCATCTCCGCCCTTCTCCTCCTCCTCTCCTTCATCACCTTCCACTCCCGGCCCGTTATCCAATCCTCCGATCCCCCACCGATCCTTTCTCGCACCCCTTTGCATCCTCTCGATCCTCTCACCTTCGACGAGATCACCGCTATTCGATCCATCCTCGTCTCCTACCCACCCTTCGCAGCCCCCAGCTCGTTCCCCGCCATCCACTCCGTCTCCCTCGACGAACCCCCGAAGCACGTTGTCCTCGGCTGGTGCCCCGGCGATCCCCTCCCACCACGCCGCGCTACCGTCACCGCCTACTCGCCTCCGGGCCACACCCACCTCGTCTCTATCGATCTCGCCTCAGGTCGCGTTCTCCACCACTCCACCCCATCCGGCTTCCCTATCCTCACCACCGACGACATGGGCCGCGCCATTGCCGCCGCCCTCAATGACCCCTCCTTCCTCCATTCCCTCGATACCCGAGGCCTCTCTTCTTCAGACGTCAACTGCGGCCCCCTCGCCCCAGGCTGGTTTGGTCCTGAGGAGGATAACCGCCGGCTGGTCAAGGTCCAGTGCTTCGCCGCCGCCCCCAACTTCTATCTCCGCCCGATCGAAGGCCTCACCGCCATCGTCGACGTCGATACCGCTCGCGTGATCCGGATCTCAGACTCCGGCCCCGGGATCCCGATTTCCGCCGGTGAGGATACCGATTACCGCTACTCCACCCAACGAAACAAACCCCAGTCCTTTTCAAAACCCATCAATCCAGTATCACTGGAGCAAGTGGCGGGACCCAGCTACGAGGTTGAGAACGGCCACGTCATCAAGTGGGCAGGGTGGGAATTTCACCTGAAGCCGGACGCACGTGCCGGCTCGGTGGTGTCACGTGCGAGGGTGCGCGACCCGGAGAGCGGCGAGTGGAGGAGCGTGATGTACCAAGGGTTCGCTTCGGAGATGTTCGTGCCGTATATGGACCCGAGCGAAGGGTGGTATTTCAAATCCTACTTGGACTCGGGGGAGTACGGGTTCGGACTAAGCTCGATGCCGCTGGTGAGGCTCAACGATTGCCCGCGCGGGGCGTACTACATGGACGCCGTCTTCGCCAGCACCGATGGCAGGCCATTTGTGCGCCCGGACTTGATCTGCATCTTCGAGAGGTACGATGGCGACGTTGCCTGGCGCCACGCTGAGGTCCTCCTCGTTGATTCCAATGTTAGTTCTCTAACCCCATCACCCTCGCTTCATTTTTAAATTTACTATTTTTTTCCCCGTATTAGCCGCATGAGCGTGACAGGGAGAGATGCTTTTCTTGGTGTCTTTGGGCTGGTCATTATCAAAATCAATGTGCAACTATATATTAGGTTAGAAATTATTTAGATAAATACATAAATTATTATTTATTAAAAATATTATTGGAGAAATATTTAATTATAATAATTATTATTTATATAAATATTTACTGTTTATGCTGTTTTGTATTGTTTGATACATTTTTTAATTATACTCTATACGTAAATGAATTATAATCCATGTAAATTCAATAGTTATTATAAATATTTAAATTTAAAAATAAATTATATATATATATATATATATATATTAAATGTACGGTGACTATGATTTATTGTGATTTGAAAAAATTCACATGCTAATTATGAGTCATTGTGACAATATTTTTGGGTATCTTCTGGTGGGTCGTTGTCAAAATTAACATACAACTATATACTATTCCGTATGCATACGCATCTTTTTTGTCGCATTCAACGTACGGTGACAATGATTTATTGTGACTTGAAAAGATCAAATGGTTATTTTTGAGTCACTGTGATGATTTTTCTTAAAGTAGCTTTGGGCTGGCCATTCTCAAAATTAACATGCAACTATATATTCCTATGATTCTTTTTAGTTGTATTGACTGGTGATAATAATTTATTGTGATCGGAGAAGATTCAGATAATTACTTACTAGTTGTCAAGCATCTTCATCATATTTAATATGCACTAAAGTTGCCAAGCTAAACGAAAATACTACTAAAAATCATAACTTGATATCAATTAATTGAATTGACATTGATTTGAATATATAATTTAGAACTTTTTTTAAATTTCTACATTATATTGAATATAATTTAACGTTAATAATTACTCATATAATTAGTTCTTCATTCATAGACAAGTATCAGGAGAAAGGTGTAAACTGATTCATAATCAAAATGTTTAGTTAATATCAAACTATCAAGTGAAATTTTAAATATTTAATATATCATATGTGCTTCCTGTGTATGAATCTACATCTCTTTTTCTTATTTCTTTTAATCTCATGTTGGTTTGCCACAGCGTGGCCTTTCTTGGTTGGCCTCTTATTCGGCCGTCATGGGGATGATAGCTATCTGCAGGTTGTTGCCAAATTAACAAATGGCGCCTATCAGCTTTCCAAAGGAGTTAATAACAAAATTATTAGAGCAAAAAACTATGGTTTTTTTTTTCAATAAAAAAGTATGATTTTTATAAAATGAGTATGAGAAGATGGGAGCCCTATGCTGGTCATACACGTGTCACCTAGAGATGACCTTGGCATTTTCTACGTTTTCATTTTAAACGTTTGTCCGTATGGACCGTATCCTTTGATTGTGTTTTTTCCCTTCCTCTATGGTTCAGGGACCAGGGTTTAGGAATTTTTTTTCTTCCTATTTTTTAATCATCTCTATTTTATCCTGCATCTATTTTTTTATTTTTAATAAATAATGATTTATTCACTTTTTATTAAAAACCATTGGACACCGATTATATATTTGCATGTTTTAAATGTTTTTTTCTAAATGCGGAGAAAGACAACCATCCACATGTTTTCAATAGCTAAATTTGATTGAGGAAAAACTATTGTGCCAAATATTTATCTTAAAAATGGTGTATTGTATTTATTATTTTATTATATAATAAATCTTGCTCATCTTTTCATAAATTGCCACTCTCCTATTAAAAATAAACATTGTATGAAAGTTCCCTTCAATGGGAGCTAAAAAGTTTCCAAACTCACTTAGAACCAAGCCATGTGTGATGGTTTCTGAGAGTTGGTAGGATTAAGGTCATAAGTTTGTTTTTAAATATTTTCAATTTCATGGCTCATTCTTATTATTTATATTTCATATTTTTAAACCCTATTTTATTTGTTAATATACAGATGCGTGAGGCTAGACCGAAGATAACATTGGTGGTTCGCACTGCAGCTTCTGTAGGCAACTATGACTACATAGTTGACTGGGAATTCCAAACAGATGGCATCATCAAGGTTAAGGTAATCTTTACCACTCTTTTAATTATAGTATGTATAAAAAATATATTTTCTTAAAATTATAAACATTTTATTATTTAAACATTTATTTATTACACATATATTTAGAGTGAATAAAAATAAAAATGAATCACCTCCTCCGCATGAGAAGGATCAAAACCCTCTCTTTTACCAAGTAGGAGATTGAAAGATCAACTCTTTCTCGTAAGTCGTAACATTGGTTGAGATGAATTGACTTATTTATTTTTGCAAAAAAAAAAAAAATAAAAAAATAATAAAATCAAAATAATAATTTTAATTAATTTTGTATGTCTTCCAAACAAATAAAAAACAAAAAAAAATATAAACTTTTAATGCATATTTCCCCACCTGTGTTAGTAATTGATGGAAAACAATATATATATATATATACATAGCAAGAAATCATTTAGATAAATACACAATATTGTTTTTACTAGAAATGTTGATTGAGAATTATTGTATCATAATCAAGTGCTATTATTTATATAAATACTATATAAAATATTATATTTTTTTTATTGGTTAATATTGTTTTACACTGTTTGTTATTATGCCTAAATGAATTATAATTGTTGGATGTAAATCTAATAGCAATTGTAACATCCTTACATTTAAAATCTAGGGACATACCTACATGATGGATCTTTATATATATATATATATATATTGAACCTTAAGCAAATTAAATTTTCTTGTAACTAAAAATTTTCCTTCAATGCTTGACACTGCACTCATGAGATACATGCCAATGGAATTATGGAACTGATGATTGGCAGGTTAGTCTGAGTGGCATGTTGCTAGTGAAGGGAACCACATACCAAAACCTGAGCCAAGTCCCAGAAGGAGAAGACTTGCATGGAACCCTAATAACAGATAACATTATTGGAGTAGTGCATGACCATTTCCTGAGCTTCTACATGGACATGGACATTGATGGCCCTGACAACTCCTTTGCCAAGTTTCACATGGTGAAGCAGGAGACATCACCTGGTGAATCACCCAGGAAGAGCTACATGAAAGTCATAAGGAGCATTGCAAAGACTGAGAAGGATGCACAGGTTAAACTCTCTCTTTATGATCCTTCTGAGTTCCATGTTATCAATCCTTCCAGAACTTCAGGAGTTGGGAACCCCACTGGGTACAGACTTGTCCCTTCTGCCACTGCAGCCAGTTTGCTTGATTTGGATGATCCTCCACAGCGTAGGGGTGCTTTCACAAATAATCAGGTAATTAATTTATATATATATATATTTGTCAATTAACATATATACTTCCATTAATACTGGCTCTTTATGAGGTATATGTTTGTTAGGGTAATTTAATCAAATATAAAGTGGAAGTAAAGTTTTGTAATAATAAAATAAATCTTACTACAAAAAAAAAGAGACCTACAATTAAATGAAAAACTAAGTTGGAAATAATACTTATATATATATATATATACATGTGTAACGTGATTAGATAATTTTGATCAGATATGGGTGACTCCATACAACAAGAGTGAGCAATGGGCAGGTGGCACCTTTGTGTACCAGGGCCATGGGGATGACACTCTTGCAACATGGTCTGACAGGTGTGTGTGTATATATATATATATATATATATATATGATTTGAATTACATATATTTGATGGAGAAATGCATATAATTAGGGTTTGTTTAATGGATACAGCGAGGAAAAAAATTTAATAGACCAACATGCAATTATTTATATTCCATTCTATTTATTATTATATTTTCTCGCATTAAAACTCTTTTTTGATTTAACTAAAGACCGAAACAATTGAATGAGATGAAAGATTTAGGGCATCATCATCTATGAATATTAATATCTAGCTTGTCAATGATTAATAACATAAATGTAATTATTTTTTTTAATCTTTTTATTACACTATTCTCTTAATGCAAACCCATTCTCCTTCTCACCAAGGGCCTAACCAATTGAATCATATACTAATTGACAGGGACCGAGCAATAGAGAATAAGGACATAGTCCTGTGGTACACATTAGGGTTTCACCACATTCCCTGCCAAGAAGACTACCCTATAATGCCTACAGTGTCCTCCAGCTTTCAACTCAAGCCTGTTAACTTCTTCAGAAGGAACCCTATACTCAGGGCACCACCATACATGGAAAATGATCTTCCAGTTTGCAATAAAATGGCATCAATCTAATACACACACATGCACACTTAGTTAGAATTATGCTTCATAAATATCAAGAAGACATCAGTTTATGACTGAATTCTACCAGGCTCTTTATAACCAGAAGATTAATGAAGATTTTTAGGAAAAAATTCTTGCAATGATATACCACTACTTGTGAATTATAAATTTACTCTATTGCTATAGTGGTAATTGTTTAGTGGTTAAAACATTTGACTTTTATGGGAGAGATTGAGAATTTGACTCTCTTTTAATGTATGGTTAATTAGATATAATAATAAAAAAGCATCATATATTTTTAAGTTGTTTGCCCAAATTATAGGAAAAAAACTCTATTGAATGTATTATTGATATCACTAACTATTGAAAGTGTGCACTGTAGTAACTGGAGACAATAATATTGGTTTGAAAAAAAGAAATTTTTTTTTTTTAATTCATGGGTACTGTACCTTTTCTAATATATATGATCAGGCATTGTGAAATATAATCACTAGAAATTAAGAGATAAAAATATACTATCTCAATTCTGAAATAAAAGTTGTTTTAGCTAGGTTCTTGTACAAAAATTAAAACATTTTTAAATAAAAATGAACCAAATAACTGAAATATCTTTTTTTGGAACTGAAATTTTTTTGGGACTATATATGTAGTACTCTTTTTATTTATTTAGTTTAGAAAAATAAAAAAAAAGAATAAAGAAAAAAATTGTGAAGGTATTATAAAACCACAACTAATTTGTAGAAAAAAAAAATTCTAGAACGACTTTTATTTCATAAAAAGAGGGAGTATATATTATACAATTTTGTACATCTAACAGTTCAAACAAAGCTTTTAAATTATAATTTTGGTACACATATAACAATTCTCAAAAATCACTAACAAAATTTCATCTATCAAATAAAATAAATGAAAAACATGAACTTCACACCAATTAATCAAAGAATTTAACATATTTCTTGATTTTACAATTCATCTATTCTTTTTATCAAACAAAGGTTTTTTTTTTTTTTTTAAATTCTCCCAAAAAAAACTTCACTGAGAGATAAGAGTCTCAAAACAATTAAGCCCATCAAACTGCGGAGCAAACCGAATCCTCTTCTTCATCTGCTTCCCTTCCACCTTCTTTTCCTCCTTGTAAACACTCTTCTCCATCACCGGCGCCATCGTCCCCGGCGATTCCTTAAAGCTCTCCGGTGAGGTCACCGTGGTCCTCCTCCTCCACAAACCATCAGTAGATATCTTTGAGGAAGTGGTGCTGATGCTGCTCATGATCAGAAGAATATCCATGTTCCTCTTTTTCTATACTTTTTCTTTGTTTTTAAATGAATATATATACACAGAGAGAGAGAGAGAGAGAGAGAGAGAGAGAGAGAGGAACTAAAATTTGGAATTGTAAACAGTGATGTGGTTTGGGAATAAGAGGAGGCGGTGGTTTTATAGTGTGGTGGAAAAAATAGAAGAGCACGGCTCTTTGACTCTGACTGGGTCTCGGACTCGGACTCGGTGTCTTTTAGTATTTTTGGGTTTCCTGGTAAAAGAGGGACAATTGCGCGGCCTTCATAGAAAAAGAGCAAAACGGGCGCGTGCGCTTACCTTCGCGCGGTTGTGGAGACCGTCAGCGCCTGCCGTTGACTTTTGGATTTTAGTTGACTTTTTTTTAAAAAAAAATAAAAAAAATATTACGTGTTGCTTATTTCTCCCTCCGTTTCATATTTTATGGGATTTTCTCTTAAAATTATTTATCATTTTTAAAAAGATTATCTTTTCTCTGACTTGCTCTTCTACTCTTATTAACATGAGTCAATAACTATAACAAAAATAACAATGTATTATCATAATTGGTTTCTAGAATTTAAGGGCTCTAATAACAGTTTTGATATTTGTGTAACAGTTTATAGGAAATGAAAGGAGTAATGGATTTATCTAGGAGTTTTTCCATACACTAATAACTCCTTAATATGTCAAAGTTTTTTTTATTAGAATAAAAATAGAAAATTTCTTTTTTGTTTATTTGACTCTTATTTTTTATTAAAAAAATATTATCCTTAATACATGATAGCTAATACTGTATTTTAATCAGAAAAAAAATTCCAGAAAAACAGAAGATATTTAACCACACTAACAGCTAATAATAGCAAATACTCAAGTATCATTAACCTAACTAAGCCTAAATATGAAGTGCATACAAGGATTAGAAGTCCTCATTTATAAGGATTAAAAGTCCACAAAATTACAGAACCTTTTTCGATTATTGAAGGTTATCCACCAAAGATTACAATCTAGTGTGTGATCAAACTTCATTTGATTACAATTAACACTCAGCCCACCCCCAAAAATTTCTAAAAACACAGTAAGATTGATGGACTAACGAGTGATGAGAAGAAGGATTGCCCAACAACAAAGATGAGTCATTCGGATGGATAACTTAATATGATCACTGAACCAAAAAGAAACAATCAGGAAAAAGACAACTGAAAACTGAAAAGGAATAGAGGCAAAGAGAGGGTGCTATTATGAGAGATCAAGACACATTAGACCTGAGCAGTGCCTTGAGTGAATCCAGGATCCTCACACCGGTACTTTCCATCTGGACCAATTCCAAAGCCTTTAGGATCAGCAAAGACGTTCTCTAGGAGTTGGCTTCGAGGAGGAAGGGGGCTACTATCTGCAAATTCCACAGACTCTTCGATAACATCATCGATCTTTTTATCAATGGCCTTCAGCTCAGACTCGGTTGCTAGGTCATGTTCGAAGAGGTATTTCTTCAAGGCTGTGATTGGATCTCTTGCAGCATAGTGAGCTTTCTCGTCTGTGGAATGGAAAACAAGTTTAGGTAGATACAACATGCTTCTATATGAAATTTAATTGTTACACAATGGTCATGTTCTTTTTATTTGTGTATATGCACCTAAATATGTGTTTGCATGGCACAGGCACAACAAACAGAATTTTCTTGGTTCAAGAAATACAGCAATTTCTGCTTGTTTATCCCTTTCTATATTATAGCATCCCAACTGCAATGAATTGCAGCGTGAAATTTTCTGGAAGTCTCCAAAGTAATGAAAGGAGGTCACTGATGTGAAATCATTATACATGCACAAAAACAAATAGATATATTTTTGGATTATGGTAAGGCCATATAGACCAAGAACCTACAAGCAATAACAACATTAAGAAATTAATAAAACAGTGGCATACGTCAATAGCAAGTATAAACACACACAAACAAGAACAATCTGTGTGATATTTTAAATGCAGTAATATTACTGTAAAGATATGTCAGCAAAATATGACTGCTAATAAATGTGCATGTACAACTTGATTTCTGATACAATAGTTAGTCTACTGTCCACAAATCAAACCAAGGCTTCCCAAAACAATTGCCAAATGTGGCATGGGATTATTATTGACCAGAAGCAGGCTCCTAGATTCAGACAGACGAGCAACTGCAAGAGCTAGGAATCCAGAATTTTATCAAACCAAAATGTCAGATTGAAGGAAATATGAAGTTCCCAAAAAATTTCCTTTTCCCAAACCTAAACACCCTCAAGAGCCATTGCAAGCATTTATGTTGGCATTGGTTATTATAAGTTACTACATTATACTACTACAAGATGATCAGATATGAAGTTATAAAGATTCTGAGGAAACTTGAAGAATCATTCTATTCAATCATTTTTCAAATTTAAAAACTCAACAATGCTATTCCTCATTAAGTTCTTTTCAAAATCGTTCAAACTCAAAATAAAATAAAAGCTAGTAGGAAAAAAAAAACCCTGAAAAGTAAAGAAGGTAAATGATAAGGGTCATAGATCCAAAGAATCTTACCAGGCTGGCGAAGCTCATCTGGATCAGCAAGGGAATGGCCTCGGAATCGGTATGTCTCACACTCCACAAGCGTGGGGCCTTCCCCTCTCCTTGCCCTCTCAATTGCCTCCTTTGCAACCTGCCTGACTTTCAGCACATCCATTCCATCAACATGAACCCCAGGAATTCCAAATGGGGGCCCCTTCTTCCAAATCTCCGGGTCAGATGTGGCCCTAAGGTGTGACATACCAATGGCCCACAGATTGTTCTCAACAACAAAAACAATGGGCAGCTTCCACAGCGCAGCCATGTTAAGGCATTCAAAGAACTGCCCATTGTTGCATGTACCATCACCAAAGAAGGCTAGAGTCACATCATCATGTGTTTGCTCCTTGAGGACCTCACGTCGGTACCTGCAAATGGCAACAAGTTTTTATTTGGCTCAAAAAATCACAAGACTCATAGTTAACAAAGAAAATTTAAAAACAAAGAACATGAACTCTAATATAAAGCTCAAAGGTATATCTAGTTTATGGCACTAGGCATTAGCCAAACCTGTTTTAGTTGCAATTCTCCTTATTCTTTGATTTTTCCACTTGATCTTTTATTTGGTACCAGTTAACACTTTTAAGTTTTCACATTTTATCCCATGTGTTACTAATCAAAATTTTAAATTTAAACATAAACTAGCAAAATTAATGAACTAACTATATAGTAGATCAATTTGGCTCAAATCACAACAATAACACCAACAAACATTTAATTATCAAAAAAACAAAATCCAATAATTAAAGTAAGTTTGAAATGAAACCTCATGCAAAAATAAAAAATAAAAATGAGATATCAACTTCACAAATTAAAACAATGGAATCCAAAATAACTTAAAAGTTTAACATTGGACATGATTACAATCACAAAACCACAAGCCAAATAACAAAGCACTGCAAATTTAAAGATTCAGCAGGGGCATAAATGCAATCACAAATTTCAAAACACATACGCACATTAATATATATATATATATATATATATATCGAAACAGAGGCATATAAAAGAAAAATCTAAAGGGAAAGTACCTGGATGAGAAGGCGGCGCCGGTAGCGACAGGGATGCCCTCGCCAATGAAGGCGAAGCCACCAAGGACCCCATGCTCGGCGGAAAACATATGCATGGACCCGCCCTGGCCACGGCAACAGCCACCAGTCTTCCCGAAGAGCTCGGCCATGACCTGGCGGGCAGGGACACCCTTGCTCAGCGCGTGGACATGATCACGGTACGTGCTCACCACCGAGTCCTTCTTCGAAAGCAACCGAATAAACCCGGTAGAGACCGCCTCCTGCCCATTGTATAGATGCACGAATCCAAACATCTTCCCACGGTAGTACATCTGTGCGCACATATCCTCGAAGGATCTCCCAAGAACCATGTCCTCGTACAGATCCAGCCCCTCATCTCGGGAGATCACCTTCAAATCGAATTAATTAAAAAAAAAACCATGAATCAGTTCGTAAGGAAAGAGGAAATGGGATCGTGGATCAGGCCAAATTCTTACCGGATGGGAGGAAGTGAGAGAGGTGGACGACGAGGTGAGGACGTTAGCGGAGACGGTGCGGAGGGGAAAGCGGAGGGAAGAGGAGGAGGAGGGGAAGGAGGAGGGCTTGGAGGAAGGGGGGACCGGTGAGGGGCGAGGAGGAGGGCGGAGCTTGAGGGCGGAGAAGGCTGACATTTTCTAGGGTTAGGGTTAGGGTTAGGGTTTGGAGGGATGGGGGAATGGAGAAGGAGAAGGAGAGGTGGGGGAGAAATAAGAGAGGAAGAGGGCGGAGAGAACGAGGGAGAGAGCGTAGGATGCACCGCCAAGTAGCGTTGGTCGCTTTGATGAGGGAACGAAGAGGGGAGGAGTTTGTGGGCTGGGCCCACACAATGCGTTTGTTGTTGGGCTGCAGCTGTTATTTGGGCCGGTTTTCATGTTAGGTGGTAGTGGGTTGGCCTACTTGGGACTTGGTTTTGATGCTCAGAAATGGAGGCTTGTAAAGGGGATTATGATCATTTTAGATGGTTGTTACTTGCTCTAATCCTCTTTTTCTTTTGTTTAATATTAGTCCATTAATATGCGATGTTACATGGTTGGTACTTGGTATTAAAAAATCATTATATTATTTAAAAAATGATTTAGTGGTACTTAAAAAGGTTATCAATGAGACACGGATAAAAACCTCTGACCATATTGAATATATTGAAGTAACGTAAGACCGACATCATTCTTAAATATTTGTATATATGTATCCCATTCCAACGTTTCTTCTCCTATGTATATAACAATACTAGAAAATTTGAGATTTTTAAGGCTCTGGTTAGTGGAACATAATGGTAATATTCATCGACTTAAAAGGTACCACCATGCGCCTTTTGACAAATTGATACATGGCGCTTTGCCTAAGTTGTTTGTTTCTTAAAACCCCAAAATCAAAACCCACCTAACGTGTGAGCAAAGATGCGCATATGTATAGATATCCTGACTTCCCTTGTATAGGGATTCTTGTTGCATATTTATACATTGAGCGCGCGCGGCGCGCGGGGGGGGGGGGGCTTTGACACTCTTAAGATATGGCTATTAACACATAAAAATATGCCTTACATACTGTTATGCATCAACCCTAGCATTCTTGAGAATATATCATTTTTTCATATCTCATGACAATAATCAAAAAGATAAGCAAGCTGTTAGAAAAGCAAACAGTGATAACATCACCATTTCCAAACCAAAAGAAAAAACCAAGGGAACGGGATGACATGAAAATCTTTTTTGATATTGAAAGACCGTTTGGTTCACGGTAATGTAAAAACATTACCGAGAATCCAGCAGTAATGTGAAAACATTAAGGGCCTGTTTGGATGCCCCCAAATTCCATAGGAATACCCAGTATTCCTATGGAATTTAACATTACGTAGGAATTCCTGAAAATAACTGTTTGGCTGGTGTTTTTGCAATGAAGAATTACTATGGAATTTGGGGATTCCATAGTAATTTTTTAATTTGGTGGGAACCAAAATAAAATTTTCCTTTGTTTCTCGGGGGGGTGGGCAACTGGACTTCATACGAGTGTTTACAAATCTGAGGACAGTGTTCTAAAAGCTCTGGCATCATCGCCTTGCCGTCGCCTCGCCGTCGCCTCGCCATCGCCTCGCCGTCGTCCCGGCTCTTCGTCGGCTCACGGGATTCGCTCCTGCGGTGATGCTCTAATCTCTCCCTCCATTTCCATGCTTGAAGCCCTAATTGTTTCGTTTTCGCTCATCATATTGAAGTGTTTTCCTTGTTTTCAACTTGGCCTCATATAATCCCTTGATTGCCGGCACACCCTCCTCGGTGAGAAGTCAGAACTTGTTCTGGGTGCCCAAATCCTTCGTTTGTCAAAAAGGTGAGATCTGGTATTGGGCTTTTGTTTTGAGACTATTATGTTTTTTCTGCATATTATTTTTCCTTGGTTTATATTAAACATTTGAAGTTGCAGTTTGGTTGTTTTTCATTAAATCGTTCCATCACATGCTTCTACTTTGTTGGACACTGGTTGGTTTTTATTTCAATTGATTGAAATGGATATCATAGTCAGAATCCAAGCCATACTTCAATTTCAATTTGGTCTTGTGTGTTACCATTTTCATTCTCAGTTTTGACAAATTCTATAGCTTGATGTTATAATTGTACTTGATTTGATCAACTCTAGTATTTTGGTATGGTTTCGAATTCTGCCAATTTGAGACCAGTCTGGTGGCTTAGATGAATGATCCAAGTTATTTATAGTGAATTCTGAATAATTTGGTGCCATTAATAATGCTTGTTTGATGGATTTAATTGATGCATAAATTCATACAAGATTAAACTCTAATCAAAGGAGAATAGTTAGGCTTCTTTATTGGTATCTGTTTTCATTAGTTTAAATGATGAAAGAGCTAAAATTCTGTTACCAATGCTTTTGGTTTTGCAATGAGGGAAATATTTTTACTGGCACATGGTTTAAGGTGTTATGCAGTGAAGTTTTTGGTGCAGGATGATATATTGTTGAAAAAGCAAAGGTAATCTTCCCATAAGATGATCAAATACACACACACACACTCACGATTGCATTGTTGTTAAATAAAAGTACAAAACTCACAGAAAATTTGTTACATTGTGGTTAAGAAAAATGCAACAATTGCAATAATAAAATAATCTTGGATCTAGTTTATCATATTACATGTTGATATGGGTAGTATGAAGGTAGACTTATTGCTGAAGTGTGACTGATGCGTTGGATGTCTCTGGGGATGATTATGTGCCTGACTTTGTAATAAGCATATAGCTAATACATGATATGCCATTATAGCAGGGTAGTTCTAGAAGAGCATGGAGATTTGTTTGCAGGGTTGTTTTGCAAGTGAAACTTTGCTATGATCTAGTTGGAAATTACCACACTTATGGTGTAATGCTAGATTATATTGTTTCCTGCGTATATAATGATTACATTGTGCCCGTCCTTGCTCCTGTAAGTGATAACGCACACCCCAGTATGGAGCAATAAAATGTGGCGTATTTGCATATCCTGCATCCACTAGGTAATATTTACCGGGTGGGACAAGGAAACCTTGGTCGATTGAATGCTGAAGTACTCTAGCGTCAGAAGCAGACCCTTCCCAACCAGCTCGAACATATACAAAACGTAGATTGAAATCACATGCAACCATAACGTTCTGCGATAAAGTTTGTTTTCTATTTCTATAAGGATCTTGCAAGGCCAAAGAAATGGTGATTGGAATGTGTGTCCCATCAATAGCACCAATACAATCCTAAAATAATAAAAACCATAAAGTTTCTTAGGAGAAATTTAAAATAACGTAAATAAAAAGTGAAAAGATGAAAACTCATAATTTAAAAATTTATAACCTTGAAATATGGGAAAAATAGTCTATTGCTCTGAATAACTGGTGATGTAGTTGTTGGTGGTAATTCTATATATGTACTTGCAATAGTACATATAGCTTGAAGTACTTTACCAAAATAACGGCTAACCGTTTCTGCCGAATGTTGAAAGCGCTCTTGCACATCACGATTACTGGCGTTGTGCGCAAGAGTGTAGACAAACATTGCTAGTTGTTCCTCGATTGTAATTCTTTTTGAGTTGCGAAGAAGAGATCTTTCTCTCAAACAATTAGCAAGAGCTTTAAATATGCGACTTTCCATACGTAATTCTGCTTACGGCGTACCTCTGCCTTCAGATTTCTTGTACTATGCCTGTTAATATGGACGTATGACAAGGTCTACTTTCGAGCTTTGGAAATAGGTTTGGTAAAATGCCGAATATGAACTCGTCTCTCTTCTTATCTTCCTCCTTGTCCAAATCCTGTTAAAATAAAAAGGCTTGAAGTGATTTTTGAGTTGAATGGAGATAAGTTTACATGTTGAGTAAAGAGTGTTGGCTTTAAATAGAGGAAGTTGTTAACGGCTAGTTTTTAAAAACTCTAACACGACTAGTTTTTCAAAACCATAACGCTAGTTTTTTCAAAACTCAACGCTTTTTTTGATGTCAACTTTTTCTTTTCAAATTAAATTTTAGGAAATTTGCGTATATCCAAACCCATTCGTAATTTTTGTGTAAATTCTGAATCATCTTCAAATCCTATTATTTTTATGGAAATTTTTTCAACCAACCTAACATGTTTGATTACTGTAGCAATGGTAATATTAATGGTAAAGTGAGATTACTAATAGTGAAATATTACTAGATGAAGTGGTAATCTAATTACCACCAAAATAGGTGATAATCCAGATTACCAGATTGATGGTAATCTGAAAATTTTGTTTTTTCTAATTATACCCTCACTTATTTAATTTAATTTCATATTATACTTATTATCAAAACCCTAGTTTTGTTCCATTTTTATTAAAATATTTATAACATAATATATATAATTTAAATTAAAAGTTTTTAACATTTTATATGTAGAGATATTTGAGTAAATTTATTTAATATATAATTATTATAATTATATATAATTAAATAATTATATATTAAATAAATTTACCTAAACACCCATATATATAAAATTTTGAAAATTTTAATTTAAAATAGTTAGATAAATAAATAATAAATATATAATTAATTAATTAATTAAATATATAATTATATATTTAATTATATATTTATCTAAATATTTTAAATTAAAATTTTTAAAATTTTATATGTAGAGGTATTTAGGTATATTTGACATATTACTGAGGTGATTACCCTGACTAACCAAATATAGTAATGAAAAATTACTAGTAATATAAGTTTTCAACCAAATATAGTAATCTCACATTACCTCAAGGGCATATAACATTCCTGACCCATTATCATGGTAATCTCATTACTGTGGTAATATATCATTACCGCGAACCAAACTCCCATGAAGATTCAAAACTAGAACAATCCCCTTCAGAACAATAGAATTATACTCAGAAGTCATCGATAACACATAAATCTAACCATCTTGAACAAGAAAACGCACTGCAAAAGGGTATCTAAAACCCGGTTGCAGTACCTACTCACTTAAACATCAAAAGCAAAAGAGTTCTGAACAAATAGCAAAAGTAACTATTTTCCAAAAAAGGAAGAAACCTTCAAAAAATGCAGCTTAATCAAATAAGCTGAATCCCATGTCATCATCACTCTCTTCCTTGGGCTCCTCCTGCAGGAT
The DNA here is from genome assembly GCA_902712375.1 of Dioscorea dumetorum. Lineage (NCBI taxonomy): Eukaryota > Viridiplantae > Streptophyta > Magnoliopsida > Dioscoreales > Dioscoreaceae > Dioscorea > Dioscorea dumetorum. The sequence goes on from CACTHL010000784.1 coordinate 1,430,755, forward strand.
AAATAGTAAGCAAAAATAAATAACAATTATAGAATCCTCATGACAAGGAAATTAGAATTAGTATCTATTTGGAAAAGCTTAGACATAAGGGGGCAATATCAAACCTTCTTCTCCTCCACAGGAGCAGCAGCGGCAGCAGGAGCTGCACCACCAGCAGCCGGGGCAGCAGCAACAGCAACAGCAGCGCCTCCTCCACCTAAAGATGAACAAAAACATAAATTTAATAAGTTTTGCTTCTCTATTATACTATAATGTACTCTAAATTAATGAAAACAACACATATGCTAAAAAAATTGTTCTTTATCTTTCACACAAAAGAAGAACAATACTGATAATGCAAATACTCAAATAACCAAAAGAATAGATATTAGAGTTACTGTTGATTTCTAAAGTTTGGCTGGTAGTTAGTTTTGATCGTTAGAGTCAATATAAAAAGTTTGCTTTGGCACCAAACTATATAAATTTGTTAGTTTTGGCTGAATTAAGTAAATGTGCCAATGTGACTCGCCACAAAAGCTGCTACAGTGGGCAGAGAGGCCAAGCTGATAAGATTAGGATAATTCAAGTATTATGAACATATTATGACTTCAGACTAACACAAACAATCTTCAGCAACGATAAAGAGAGAAATGTGCTTTAAAAGGTTCTTCTCTGCCATACAATCAATGAAATTATAGTAAAAGCCAACATATTTTCTGCATTAAATTGAATCAATGAACAAAAATTTTGGGTTAATAAGCGTGATCTTACCATATAATCAGAAAAGAAGAGAAACCAAATTCTTTGATAAATTACGCTATGTCTCGCATAAAATCACCGAGATCAAAAGGGAAGCTTTTCATGATAAAATCAATCTAATAAACAAAAGAATATTAAAGGAGCGAAAATGGGAGAAAAGATCAAACCGGATGAACAGCTGAGGATGAGATCATCGATGTTGCGCTTCTCGAGAAGCTTAACGAAAAGGGGAGCCCAGTACGGCTCAGTGGTCACGTTAGCGGCCTTCAGCAAGATATTGATTTTTTCGGCCTACAAACAACGAGCAATCAAATAAAACACCGATCAAAAAGGGGAAAAAACTCAAAACCCTGGAGAAAAGTGAGAAAACCGTGATGGGAATGCCATCATCGTGGAGGATGAGACTGGCGTAAACGACGGGAAGCTCTCCGCTAGCCATTTCCGAATCGATCGAACTGCATCACCAAAACGAATATCATTAGGAGAGATTTCTACAAGAGATTGAGGGATTGGATGCTGGGGGTAGAGAGATTCACATACCGGAGAAGTCGCGGCGCTGCCTTGCTGGATCTCGCTCTAGGGTTTCGAGAGGGCGAATGGAGGCGGCGAGAGATGGGGTTATATGGAGCGGCACTTTAGGGTTTCTTCTTGAGTTTTCCTTTTTCTACTTAATTTTTTATTTTAAATCTTTTTAAATATAAATATAAAATATGGTTTTGTATATTTATTTTTTATATAAATTATCTAAATAGCTGTCCAGCTATTTTGTTATTCCTTTTTGAGTAATCTAATTATAAAAAAAATAATTTAACATTTTAATTTTAAATTTAAATTCAATCAAATCACCTATTTTCACACCATTAATTATGAATATACATGACATAACATATATAACACGTTATACCATTTTCTCCATGAGTATGACATAACATATAGAACACATTAAACCATTTCCTCCATGAGTGCATAATATATATTATACTGAGATGACATAACATTCATCATGGATCATGTTATATAAACTCGGCATTAATTGATGTGAGAATTTACCGTGTAATTTTATTGAAGTAAATCTAAAATTAGGGTATCAAATTCAAATTTGTTTGTAATAAAGTGATTTAAATGTTAATTTTTAAATAGTTGACTGAACATTTAGATAATTTACTTTTATTGTTTTATTTTTATTAAATACTTATAAAAGTGAGGATGACACCGGTGTTCTTTAATTTTGGAAATGTGTTTTGTTCCTTATCACTGATAATAATAATAATAATGTATTTAAAACATTTTTTATTTTAAATATATAATAATTTTTTGTTACTTTAATGAAGTAACTATTTATTAATTATGATAATTAAAATTATGGCTTGCTTTTTTATAATCATTTTAGTTTTAAACCAAATTATGTTACTTCCATCAAATAATTTTGAGCTAACTTTGAGCTAACCTTGTACAGCTTGTGTGGTTTATTTGAGAAAATAATTATATATGCATATAAATTAAAAAAATAATTTGTTTGCCTTCTATCTAAATTATTGAATATGTGTCATTTATATAGTTTTAGCGCAAATTATATTAAAACTTATATAATTGATAGGTTGCAATTCTAAAATACACAAATTTATCTTAATAAATAAAATATCAAAAGGTTGAAGGAGTTTTAGCAAATAATTCTAGGTGATTGTCTAAAATAGAAAGAGCTAGGGTCTTCTATGCAAATAACGGTAGATAAATGCTTCCCCTCTTCTCCAAAAACCAGCCTCTCCGCCCCGATCAGGGTCGAAACCTCTCTTCGTTTCGTTGAGATCCGTCCAAATACTTTCGGTACGCTTCTCTCTCCAACGATTAGATCCTTTCTGGTTTTTCAATTTGTATTTGAGAATGTGTCTTCGTTTTCAATTCTATTCCCTAGCGAAAAAAGTAATGAAATATTTACTCAGGGTTTTAGGCTTCAAGTTCTTGATTCAGTGTGCACGATGCGCTTCATAAAATCGAAGACCCTGCATCAGGGAATTGAATTAGTTCTTTGAAAATCATCAAGAACTGAAAAATAGATTTTTTTTTTGGAGTTTTGATTTGCAATTCTGCTTTCTGAGCAATGAGTGTTAGGTTTAGTGGCATTATGCTTGTTAATGGTTGTCTCTGAAGTTAAATCTTGTTATTTTGTTTCTTGATGCCATAGTGGTTAGTGGGTTTTAATTTTTGGAAGGCATTGTTGCCGCAAGCTGTGAATTTGTTCGAGATTGCCGCACGGTTTTGATGAGGACAATCGGTCTGCCATGCTTATAGTCGATGAGTTCTTGATGGATTTTCCCCTTCCATGATCCCTAAGGAGCTATTGGACAGTGCTGTTGATCAGAAAGAATGGCACTTTGTTCTAGAGAAGGATATGATTCAGTAATATATAGATTGCAAGGCCTTTAGAAGTTCAGTTTTTCCATTGGATTGCCATTCTAATGTGGGAACTGATAACCGTATGTCCGTATGTTATTTAAAAGCTGAATTCAGACTCTCATTGAACCCAGAATTCATAATAATTGTCAAGATGAGATGTATTTCTGTTAGAAATAAATGCACCATCTGCTAATAAAAATAAAGTTAATTTACCAAAGCCAGCTTTCGTTAATGTAAGGCGGCTGTATCTATTGATGGCTTGTTGGAGGGAACGTTCTCACTGTTAGAGTACCTCTGAATTCACTTTCCTTTTATTCATATTTGGTTCTACTTTCTGTATAATTACTTTCTTTTTCCTGTAGGGGACATGATTGTTTTCTATTTTATTTAATTTATTTTATTTCCATCAAGAAGTGCATTTATACCCATTTTTGCCTGGTGAACTATTTTATTAAGTTGCATTCCTGAAATTTCTTTTGATGTTCTTTACCAGTAAGTAACATGAGCTTCATTTGTTATTGGCACGCAAAGGCAGATTAAGCCTTGCATCTCACACTTTTTCCAAGGTCCCTAGTGTTGTTGTAGTAGTAACCTAATTGAGGTAAACATAACAATCTTTTGCCACCGCTCATGCATCTTGTGACAAAGCATAGTTTCTTTATGATAGATGAAAGAGGCTGGAACAAACATCAGTTTTGCAGCTGTTCATAGGGCTGTAAAGGAGTTGGAGGAATCAGTATGGAATTGTGTTTTTTTTGGGTAGAGGGGATTCTCACATACATAATGGAGCTCCACTACAAAGAGATAACAATGATGAATGATTGGGCAAAATTTCGATTATGATGCCAATGGAGCCTTTTGGAGGATATGAGCAATGGAGCTTGGAAAGCACCATTTGGATCAAGAAATGTTCTCTTGGTTTGCTACATGGCTTTGATTTGGTTCTTCTCAAGCATATCACAGTTTATTCTATTTCTTTTTCTTTCCATTTTAGATAACCAGAAATATGCAAAAGAAAATTAAAATTCTTGTTTATGTTGCTTGTGATAAATTTTTTGTTGATAGCTTATTTCCTTCACATTATAGGATATACACATTGCAGTGCCAAACATGAGTGGCCGATTGAGTCATACCATATATGTTGGTAATCTTCCCCTTGATATACGAGAATCTGAAGTTAAAGATTTATTTTACAAGGTAGTTCTTCTCCAATCTTGATGTCATTTTCATTGTCATATGAATTGATAATTGTATAAAATACATCATTTGAATTTATACAGCTGTTTGGTTCTAGCTAACTCAATTGATGGCCTCTTTTGATCCTTATGTTGATCCTTATGTAGAACACTATATTGTCTGCATGTGTGGAGTCAAAGATGCATTTTTTCCATCTTCACAGCTTTATTTGTAAAAAGACCACGGTTATTTTAATTTTTGTTGTATCTTCACTTTTTGACATCCTGATTACAGTATGGTCGCATAGTGGAAGTTGAATTGAAAAATCCACCACGGCCTCCAGGGTATTGCTTTGTGGAGGTATATCCTGGTTCTATTACTCCTTGAAAACTACATAGTATATGTATGCATGTTCTCTCTTCATTGTTTTGCATCTGATTCCCTAGTTTGAAAGTTCTCGAGATGCTGGGAATGCAATCAGGGGCCGTGATGGCTACGTTTTTGATGGTCATCGGTTGAGGGTGAAATTTCTTCCCTGTCTCTGTTCATGTTCACCGTCCACAAATGTTTAACATTTTCTGTCTACTCCATAGGTTGAGCTTGCCCATGGTGGTAGACGACCCTCATCTTCAACAGGTAGAGCCAGCGCTCACGGAAGTGGTGGTAACAATAAATATGGAGTTTCACACCGTTCTGAATTTCGAGGTGCATTTTGTGATATTTTATTTTCAATATAGTTCCATTGAGTTGCTGATCTCATTAGTTACTTATTATGCTTTGCCTTTTACTTGTAGTGATTGTTCATGGATTGCCTTCCTCGGCTTCATGGCAGGATTTGAAGGTAAAATTTTTAAGTTTGCCTGATTAATTGGGAAATTCTATTTTTTGTTACCTACTTCTACATTTTTTACTTCTTTGGATTAATATCACCATCAACTTGACTAAATTTTCAGGATCATATGAGGAAGGCTGGGGATGTATGCTTTGCTCAAGTTTTTCGGGAACGTGATGGTAGGTTTTATAGAAATAATTTATCTACATTTTTCTGCTTATAAGGATTGTCGGAAAAATAAAGAGCACTCATTGGTTTTCTTCTATGCCATCAATAATTTTTTATTTGACTTTTGGATTCCTGATGAATTCATGTTGGCAACATGCTGTGAACATGATGGAATGGATGGATGCTCCTTTGCCTACTGATTGCATTACGTTTACTTCTTGTCAGCTTCCAAAATTTGATTGAGTTTACTGTCTGATCCTAACTTTTGTCCGGTTGCATGCCATCTGGCATAATCTTCCCGGATCTAATTTGGTGTTCTGATAATAGTCCAAATCATAGTCCTTTGACTTATCATGATATTCTATTCAGTGGTACATATAATATAATTAAGTGACTTTGTTTGTTCTGTTCTAATAAGATTGGGACACTACCTCCCCTGTGTTGCCTTTCTGTTATTCTGTGTTGAGGAGATCAGTGGTATCACAATCCATATTTATAGTTCTAAGATTCTTAGCTTTTAAGTAGAAATTATTTTCCTGTTAAGTTAGTATTTTACTTTCATCTGTCTCAGTTTGGATTTTTTCACAAGCTTTGAAGCACTAGTAAGAATTTACTTTTAGGCAACATTTGATATAGGCTATGTTCATGGTTAAAACCCATTGTTTCTTATATAATTTTAAAACAAAGGCCAATGCTGTACTGAAATTGGTATAAATCCAAAAAAAACTGATGCTTTGTCGAAAATGTTGAATATAAAAAAGGTCTGGCTGCCTCTTGCAGCCTGCCTATCTCCATTTCATTTTTTTCTTTTTTTTTTTTTGTTTGAATAAACGAGCATGTGTTAAGCGTCAGATTTAATGGTTTTTTGGCCAATAACCAAACCTGCTTCTGTCAGTCTAAATATGATTCTCCATGAAAATGGCAGTCATAATCATCTGTTATTTTTAATTGGGTTCCAAAATAACCTTGATGAGCATTGTCGATATCATCTCTCAGGATGTTTGTTTCTTACTTAACTAATAGTTTCATTATTGCTTCAGCTTTTATGTGCTCGTTTGCCTGACTGTACCACTTTGAGATGTTTTCTTTGTTTGCCTGCTGTTGCGAGTGTTTTTTCTATCTCAAACGTTTTCTTGCTGTTTAAAATTTTAGGAACTATTGGTTTGGTTGACTACACTAATTATGATGACATGAAATATGCTGTAAGTATCTTTTACTCAAAGATTTTAAATCAAGCTTCTTTTATTATATCCTATGTTATCTCTTAAATCAGATTCGGAAGCTTGACGACACTGAATTCAAGAATCCATGGGCAAGGTCTTTTATTCGTGTAAGTATTACTATCTCCTGTATGATTTTATAGTCCATATTGCATGTCCAAGGTCAAGTGATTCTTCCCTTTCTGCAGAGTTGTTATTGCAACACAGTGCAATCTTTGCTTATAGTTTGCTGGATATATTTTCACTGTTGGTGAAAGGTTTAGTGGCCTCGCACTAATCACCTGTTGCAAGAGGATCAAGTGAGGAAAATATAGTAGTTAATCATAAATAGTTTCCTGGTCACTTTCTTCTGAGTTGGTGAAAGGTTTTTTGGTTTAAAGTGATAGTCCTTTACTGGTTCTTATGAATTTCTTAGCCAGACCTTTCATTTGAATTTGGAGTTAGTTCCTACTGTTGTTTACTTAGTAAATACCAAGACTTTATATCACAACATTGTTGGTTAATCACTATATTTTATTTCAAGCAAATCCAACACTTGTAAATGTTTGATATGTTCTGAAAGCTTAGTAATTTGTATGAGGACTTGTGCAACATCTTACTGTGGAAATACTTTTACTGTGATGAACTTGCTGAATATGAAGCTCTGCATTTCCATTGCGGTCTATCTTTTGGAACATAGTATTTTGCTAATTTGTGCATGCATCTGCTTTCCAGTGTTCATATAAACCTGCTGATATTTGCATGCTAGAGTAGGCTGCCAAAGTAAACCATAACACAAATGGAAAGAGCATATGCTGAAGTTGCCTTTATTTTTGTGCCTTCCTTTTCCTGTTTTTAAAGGTGAAAATCTATAAAGGAAATACATCAAGGAGTCGAAGCCCAAGCAAGAGTCGCAGTAGAAGCAGAAGCCCCAGAAGGAATCGGAGGTTTAGTTTCATAATAACCCATATTATAAATAGTTGTAAATTGAGGTAGGACTCTATTCTGCTTATCTCAGTGCTTGTTCAAATTTTTTTTGTCTGCAGCATCTCAATTGAAAGACCTCTCTCTAGATCGAGATCCGTGTCTTCTAGATCTAGATCTGCGTCTCCGGCTAAAAAAACAAGGTGCTTGCATTACATATTGGCGTATTTTTCGACCTTTGAATTGAATAATATGTTCTATATGTTATTGTCTTGTGCATCAATATCAAATGCTTTATAGTGACCATCCTTACATGTTTTTCTTTCTTATTGTTTTCATTGCCGATATAGGTCACCATCTAGGTCAAGATCAGCTTAGTCACTTCAGGTAACTTCAATACTATTAGAACTTCGTCATTAATTTGAAACTTTAACTGAAAGTCTGGTTGCCAGTTTTATTTATTTATTTATTTATTTGTTGAGGCATTAGTGTTAGCCTGCTTGCCTATTTTATCACTAAATAAATAAAATTTTAAAAAAAATCAATGCCCTCAAAAGTTTAAATTGATGAAGTAATTACAAAAAATTAAAATTTGCATGCTAGAGTCATTTGTAAAATCTTTCATCAACTGCTTATATTTGGAACTAAAAGAAGTTATATCAGAAGAGAGCTTGTTAATGATTTTTGCTTAAAATCCTATGGGAGGATTCATCTTACTGTTTAAATCAAAGATACATACACATATATTTAACCTACTACTTTCTGTAAATAATTTGAAGATTGAATCACTCTAATCTATTTTCTAATGTCAGGTTTCTGGCACGAGGTACTTATCTCATGCTTACCGGTTACAAACTGCTGTTTTGAAAACTGTCAGTGCTATAAAATTTGCACTTCATGGAATGTTAAATGAATAGATCCTATCTTGAAGGTGTTTGACAAACAAAGTGTAATTGTGAAATTCTTAATTATAAATCTAATGCCTAGCTATTTGTGGAACTTAGTTACAGCTATCTATCTGCTCTCTATATGTTCCTCAGGAGATTGGTGGACAACTAAACATGCTTCTTTTTCTTGTGTTTGTGAATTTTGCTAATAGAAACCCCAGGGTGAAAGCTGTAAATAATGAGGATGTCTGATAGTTCATAAGCATCACTACCTTGTGCATAAAATCATTGTTCCTTGAAGGGAGTGTTAGTATTTACCACTATCCATTGTTACATTTTTCTTCTTTCCAGTTATCTGTTAAAAATTAGGGCAGAGGCATTTCATTAGGATTGATGTGTTCCTCAAGACTTTTTTTTTTTGGGTCCCGGAATAGTTTTTTATACTCAGATTTTATGCATTTTGCCCTTCGGAGAATTTAAAAATACATTCCACACTCCTTTTTAAGTCTGTTGATTACAAAGGTGGGTGCGTCAAGGTGTTTAGAGTGACGATATCCCTCTTGAGGGACTATTTGTCACTTTTATTGTCATCTTCTTTGTGCTTTTCTTTCCTTGAGGCTCTTCTCCTCCTCTCTTTTGCCAACCTACCTCCATAGCCTTTAAAAAAAAAAAAAACATCTTTATCCTCAAAAGCATGATTTATCTTCTCATTAAAAAAAAGGAGAAAAAGGTAAAAAAGACTACCCACATGGAATAAAGCACAAACATTCAAAACAAAAAAAGCCCATAACATCTGACCCATTATCAATAAAAACTCTTCAGAGATCCAACCCAAAACCCTTCCCCAACTCTCAAGCAATCATGTCCATCCATCTCCTCCTCCTCTTCCTTCTCCTCCGTCCGATTCCTCTCTTCTCCACCTCCCCCTCCCCCTCCTTCTCCTTCATCGGGATCAACTACGGCCAAGTCGGCGACAACCTCCCCTCCCCCTCCTCCGTCCTCCCTCTCTTCCACTCCCTCTCCATCACTCGCGTTCGCCTCTACGACTTCAATCCGGCCCTTCTTCGTCCCCTCTCCGCCTCCTCGTCTCTCGACCTCACCATCGGCGTCCCCGACCGCTGCCTCCCCTCCTTCGCCTCCGATCCCCATTCCTCCCTCTCCTGGCTCCACTCCAATGTCCTCCCCTATCCCTCCATTTCCCTCATCACTCTCGGCAACGAGGTCCTCACCTCCAACTCCTCCCTCCTCCTCTCCTCTCTCCTCCCCGCCATCACCAATCTCCACTCCTCCCTCCTCTCCCTCAACCTCCACCAACGCATCAAGATCTCCACCGCCCACTCCCTCTCCATCCTCTCCCAATCCTTCCCCCCTTCCTCTTCCTCCTTCCGCCGCGATCTCCTCCCCATTCTCACACCTCTTCTGTCTTTCCTTTCCCGATCCAAATCCCCTTTCCTAATCAACGCTTATCCCTACTTCGCCTACAAGGCCGATCCCGACCGTGTCGATCTCGATTACGTCCTCTTCCAACCCAACGATGGCGTCATCGACCCCGGCTCCGGCTTGCACTACGACAACATGCTCCATGCCCAGGTCGACGCCGTCCGATCCGCGATTTCCAAGGCCGGCGGCGATGTGGGTTTGGAGGTTAGGGTTTCTGAGACTGGGTGGCCGTCTGCTGGCGACCCCGATGAGGCCGGGGCCACGCCGGAGAATGCTAGGAGGTATAATGGGAATCTCATGCGAATGGTCGCTTCCGGCCGGGGAACTCCGGCGAGGCCCCGTGATCCGCTCCGCGTCGACATCTTCGCGCTTTTCAACGAGAACTTGAAGCCCGGGCCGGCATCGGAGCGGCACTACGGGCTATTCAAGCCTGATGGTACTCCGGCGTATCAGCTCAGCCTCTCTCCGGCTTCGTTGGGGAACAGAACCAGAGATGGCAGCGCCGACTCACCGTCGCAGCAGTCCGCCGGCGAGGGTCTTTCGCTTATGGGATATGATATCTCCTCGGCCGCGGTTCCGGTTTGAATTCTTCCTGCTTATATATATTTCTTTATAAATAATAAATCGTTAATATATACAACTTAAATTTACACATATACCTCTCTTAAAATTACACTTGTATATTAACCTCAAAAATTATAAATAGCGACGTAATTAATAATTTCAATAATAAATTTTAATTTTCTTTTAGGTGTGGGGGTGGTGGGCCCCGCATGGTGGTGGAGCATTAGGGAGCTTGAGTTTGGTGGCCTTGGTGTTGGGATGGGTGTGATGAAGATCATTAATGGTAATGGATAGTTAATTACATTCTAATATAGTTCGCAGAGTAGATTAATGAGGGGATTAGTTTAGGGATTTCATTTAATGGTTTATTTTTTGATGTAATTTATGGGTTTTTTAGGGGGGGGGCATTTAAATTAGATGCGCGTTTGGATGCCATTGTAGCTCTGCTTGTTACTGTATTTGATTTAAAATTTTAGTTTTAATGAAAATTTATTTTATGTAGTATGAATATAAGGCTTTTTTTCCATCTTTCTTTGATATATATATATATATATCACACAGTGAATGGCCAGAGAGAATTATATATATATATATATATATATATATATCACACAGTGAATGGCCAGAGAGAATATTCTAATAAAATTAAGTAATTAAAATACAGTTCTAATTCAAAAACTCACTCTCAAAGTTGAACAATAAACACTGATAACTGATTTTTTTTAAGAAAAAAAAATAGTAGATTGATATATGATTACAAACCTTGAAAAAATAATTTAGAGACAAAATCAAAGTTTGAATACGCTTACGAAAATATTAGTTTTTCAGGTGGTATGTATGAAATGGTAAACCTTAAGAGATTATATATATATATATATACATAATAAATCATTTAGATAAGTACGTAAGATAGTGTTCACCACGAATCGTTGGATTATGAGTATTGTATAAAATATTGTATATTTTTTTATTATTTGCATTATTTAGTACTGTTTGATACTATGTCTAAATGAATTATAACCATTGAATATAAATCTAATGACTATTGTAAATGTTTATAAAGTTTTCATTCTCACATAATATAAAGATTAAAAAAACTTAAAAAAAAAAACTTGGGCCACAATTTGTTGAGTTTGGATCTTCACATAAACCTCTGCAATTAAATCATTAGATTGGCTGCATCATATCATAAACTCTGTTAAAATAAAGCGCGCAGAGTTCAATTAACAGAAGAACTAATAAGTTTTACATAGAATATTGAATTTTTTTATAGTAGATAATATAGATTAAAAATTTTGTGTTTATTTTTTTACAACAAAAGAGCCGGTATTTCATTCCTTCCATCCAGAAATCTAAAAATGAAGGTTGAAATTCATGATTTATTCACATTTTTATTAAAAAAAACTGTGTTTGTTTTTCTTATAAAAAATATGCAAGTGTAGGGACCTCATAAATATTACATAAATATTGATATTTTGTAAAGGGCGTATGTATGGTAATATGTACATCTTCACAGTATATAAAGAGTTGGTATTTCACTTGTTGGAATCTCTTCTCTTTAAAATATTTTGTACACTTATAAATAAAAAAACACATGTATGGTTATATTTTCTATAATATTATTTGTTTTTTTACTAAATAATATTGTGCACTAAATAAGAAAACATGGTTCACTTGCCAAAGAGAAGAAATTGGAGCAATTTACTTTTTTAAAAAAAAAAAAAAAAAAAAAATCTACAGTACAAGACAATGTGGTACCAAAAAGCACTAGTGGAGAAAAAAGAGCACTAATGCATAATGGTTGGCCTACATCAAATAGAAAAATTGGCCAACATCCATCATGAGTTCTTCAACCCACTTTCAAAAACTTTTTAGGTTTCTGTATATATATTGCACAATATATATCCCTGTAAAACGTCATAATTTCATAAATTATCATTCTTATAAAATTTGTTAGAGCTACTCTCTGTGTGTGTGTGTATATATTTGTGTGTTTTTGAAATTTTTTTTGTGAGGGCATTTGTCATTTTTACAAAAAAATTTATTATCATATTAATAATTTTTTGATCTAGTGATACTGAGTTTCATGGGTGAAGTTTTTATTTCATGCTGAATAGTTAGATTTGAACTTTAGCATAAATACATAAAAAATTAATTTTATGCACGTGCACATTCCAAATAAAAATTTTTTTAATATAATTGAAAATATTTTTTTTGAAATCTATTTCATCTCTTTAATTAAAGTGGCTATTTTTATGTAAAAATTAACAAATTCATCTCTATATAATGTTTGACGATAATGGATAATTTATGCATTGAGCCACTTAATCATCCCTTGTTGTTTGGAGTGACTTTTTTTTATTTTTTTATAATCTTCGTGTGATTACCTTTCATTTGGTTATTTTTATAACCACTCTATTTTTAATATATGTTTGTGGTTTATATATATATAAATCCATTATTTAATATATATATATATATATATATAACCATCTCGAAGTAAAATTTCATATTTCTTCAAATATATAATACGCCATGCTATTAAAATACTAAATTTATAAATCATATATTTATACACACATGCAAAAATATATAAGAGAATGAATTGAATAGTGGGAGTTGCTATCAACATTGATTCATTGATTCATTACTTCATCGGTTCAAGTGAGTGCTTTTTGGTTGTTTTCTTGGTAAAAGACTTCTACTTAAAAACAAAGCTTTCAGTTTCAATGATGTGCTTGTCCTTTTCTTCCACACAGAAAATTTAAAAAGATAAATTAAAGCCCATGAAAAGTTTTTTTTTTTTTTTTGTTTTATTAGTTTACAAATTAATACATGATTTGATCTCATGCCCTACGTCACCCTTGTATCTTTTCCTCTTTTTTTTATTTATTTTTAAATAGTATCAAAGTATTAAGACAGATATATATAATACATAGCAAGAGTCAGAACTTTAAAAAAGACAAAAAAAAAAAAAAAGAAATTGAGATTTTAATATTTGTTGTAATTTAGTAGTTTTAGTTCTCAAATAAAAGTTTAAAAGCTCAATTAATTAAATTATTTCAAAAATTAATCTTGAACATTTTATGGCATGCTGAAAAACCAAGAAGTAGGAATATTTTGAATGGAAGTCAATGAACAAAAGTGAAAAGCATTTTTCCCAAAGATTAATTAAATTAATTTGCCCACCAACCCAATGAAAATTGCTACCCATAGGCTTGGATGGTAACCATAAAACTATTTCAAAATATAAATTAAATTAAATTAATTTTACAACATAATAAGACAAGGGAGATGCACTAGATACAAAAGAGCATTGGACAAAAAAGTTATAAAAAATAAAATAAAAAAATCAGGAGAACAATTGACCTCTAAACATCATGTAATTTGTTTTATTTACAAAAACAAAAGAGTAGAAATATATTTGCTATGATATACAACAATATACAATTAATGATCAATTACTACTAAATCATGAATGCCAATTAACCATAATTAGCATTTTGTTAACACAACTATTTAAAATAATAAATACAATATATAATCTAATTTAGTAAAGATATTTAATAAATTATTGGTCATCTTAATTACATTCACATATAACTACATAAAATACCAAACTAAAGAAAACTAGTATATTATAATAAAAACTTGGGAGAATTAATTATAAATCCTTGTAAATTTCAAAACTCCATTTTGAATTTCCGTGCCTTTTTTTAGTTATCTTCCTTTTGTCCTTCCACTCTGCTTTTTGCATAATACACTTTGCCCTATTTGTCACAATTCAAAAATGTATAGTTTAAAAGGAAATGACTTTTTACTTTGGGTAGTGGAAACATAAAATGCTAAACTAAAACTCTAAAATCTAAGAAACATAAAATACTAAGGGAAACTCTAAAATCTAAAGAAACTCCAAATTTAAGTGGAAACATACAAAATCTAAACGGAAATTCTAAAATTTAAGCGAAACTCAAATCTAAAATAAAATTCTAAATCTAGCGAAACATCAATACTAAATGAAAAACCAATAGTAGCGGAGCTCTAAAATCTAAACGGAAACTCTAAATCTAGCTGAAACATAAAATACTAACGAAATTCTAAAATTTAAGCGGAATATCAAATTTGAATGGAAACTCTAAAATCTAAACGGAACATAAAATACTAAACGAAAACTCTAAAATTTAGCGGAACATACAAAATTTGAATGGAAACTCTAAAATCTAACGAACTCAAAATCTAATGGAAACTCTAAAATCTAAGTGGACATATTTGATGGAACTCTAAAATCTTGTGGACATGCATACTAAATAGAAAACCATAGTAGTGAAACTCTATGTATAGGGACCATCATAATAAATGGATTTTCATTGTAAGTCAACATTGCCCTAAATGGTTCCTTTGTTTTTATTTTATCTCTGTTGGTTTAATTTTCTTTCAACTTACTGGTTCGTTGTATTGTATGTTTGTTTATTGCTTGTTTGGTTGTTTTTTATTTTAGGTTTTTTTAGTATTGTGTTTCTTCATTTTGTTATTATGGAATTAATTGTAATAAATGTTCTTTCTTCTTTATTCAAGAATAAAATTATAAATGTTAATCCTATCTAAAAGCTCCTATTCCACTATTGTGGGGTTTTGTTTATTTGGTTTTTATTTACTTGGAGTTTACTTCTACGAGTTTGTGTTTATTTTAAGTTTTTGTTTGTGAGTTTGTTTACTTTTGGGCGTTTATGTTTTTTGGTTTGTTTATTCTTGAGGAACGCTAAAATTTTTATAGAATAAAAAATATTTAATTGTAATAAATGTTATTTACTATCTTTATTCAAGAATAAAAACAACCACTTATAAATGATTAATCACTTCTCGGAATCCCCTATCGTGGTTTTCGTTTGGCGTTTTTGTTTTGGCGTTTCTTTGTGGTTTTTTTATTTTTGGGTGTTTTTTCTAGTTTGTGTTTATTTTCCAAAATTTTTGTTTGATTGTGGTTTCGTTTAGTTTTGGGCGTTTTTTTTGTATATTTATTCAATAATAAAATTTCATAATGCTTACATTCTATCTCGAAACGTAGGTGGTGGAGGGGCTCTTCAATCTGTTCTCATGGCGGTAAGTAACCTAAAAGATGTTTTGTTCTTTTAAATAATTTATTATTTAATTTGTTTTTTTTTAAAAACTTTGCATGTTATATATAAGTTAATATTTATTTCTCTCTTTATTTAAGTGTTAAGGATTCAATTACTAGGCTTGTCCATGCCCATTTAAAAAAAAAAAATACTATCCAACTTAGGAACAAGATCCTTCATTTAAAAAGGAGTAAAGGACTAAAAAAAAGCTAGTATTTTACCTATATATATATGTATGATAGTAATTAAAAGGAAAGAAAGAAAGAGAGAATATAAAAAGTTTTTATTAAAAAAAAAGAAAAAAAAGGAAAGTGTAAGTGATGAAGAAGATCATTTCATAATTCACTACACTCCACTAACCGACCCACTTGCAACAATTGCATGCGCGTTGAAACCAACTTCTTTCTTTCTCTCGCCATCATCCCCCTTTTGCACTAAAAAACACATACTCTTCATCATCTTCTCTCTTTCTCTTAACCCTAAAGCAATCACTGAAAGAAACCTCCACTTAATGCACCTCCCCTCCTTCCAACCATATATATATATATATACAACCACCTTTGCCTTCTCTTCATATCTCATATCTTGCTTTCACTCTTTCATTAATTCATCCTTCATTCATTGTATTTATATTTCAAGGGAAGCATGGGCAATTGTGTTACTATCTTGAGCAGAAGAGGAAGTACAACAAAGCATTGCAATGAAGAAGACAATGATCAAGTGCTAAGAATAGTGAAGGTTGATGGCAAGGTCTTAGAGTACACCACATGCCTTCTTGCTAGAGATCTTCTATTGAATTACGGTGGATATGGCGTCGGTGTTTCTCCGGGAGCTTCGCGGTGTCTTTCACCGGAGCATGAGCTTAAAGTTGGAAGAGTTTATCACCTTATTCCTTTGGCTAAGGAAGGTGATAATTGTCATGAAGGTGAGAAGAGTGATGGAGTTTCAAGTTCAAGAAGGATTAAAGTGGTGTTAACTAAGAAACAAGTTCAAGAGCTTCTTTCTAAGCTTCAGAAGGAGCATGAGCAAGAGAATGAAAGTTGTGTTGCAAGTTGGAAACCTAAGCTTGAGACTATATTTGAAGAAAGTGTTTAGGTTTTCTTTTCTTTGCTTCTTTGTTTAATTAGGGTTTTAGAACTAACAATGAATTTGTATATGTTAGTTCGAATTCTAGTAGAATTAACTTCGTGATGATATTAATACAATCGGAATTTAAACTAAATCACATGGTACATGACTTAATCATTAAAGTTTTAAGTTAAGTTAATTAATTGATACTTGGATACTGATCTACTTAATATTTTTAAGTGGAGTTAATTTTTTAATTGTAAATTAATGTTATATATAGAATAACACTAACGTCCCTAATCTATCGTTCTGAGCAAAATACTTAGCTTTATTGATGGGAGATAACATGATAGATTGAAAAAACCCCTGGCTTACTCTTGTACATTCATTCGCAGGACCTACTATTTATCAAAGTTAATTTACATTGTTTATGTGGACATTACCCAGTTGATTTGAATCCGATAGATTGCGTTCCAATGACTATCTACGAACATCTGTTGATAAGAAATCTACGAACATTCATAAATGACACAGCATCTATATTTCATATTTTACAAGATCCCCTCGGTTAACTTGGAAAAGAAAAGCAACAATAAGTATAGGAGTTCAAAGTTTGATTGCAAAGAATGGAGTGAAATTATTACTGCCCAATATATATAGTTACTGAAACCATAATGTTGGCTATGTTAAAAGTTGCGAAAGAAAGGGAGAGAAAAAAAAACTAATATATATGTTATAATAAAATTAATAATATGCTCATATACTTTCTTAATATACTTTAATTTCAGATATATTCAGGAGATAATATTTATAGTTTAATTTTCTTCTTTTTAAGAGCTAGCAATGACGTTATTATATATATATATATATATATATAAACCAATAATCTTTTTTTTGAACTTGAGAGAAGGAAAAAAAAAAAACTTTATATATGCTGTAAAACAACCACCATGAAGTTGTGGTGCAATTTTGAACCTTTCATAGGCTTGTCAAATCCAAATTGCTCTTCAAACTTATACTAATTCCCAATTTTATAAATTTCTTTATATGTATACCATGCTAATACTATATTGTGAATTATTCATGTAAGTTTAAGCTGCTTCATTAATTATGTACAACTTAACTTAATATTACATGTAGATATATTTTTGTGGTTACATAAAGATCTATATAAACTATCCAAAAACTTTTGTGGGCTTTATATAAATAAAAATAAAGGTGTCATTTCTTTATAATTATATAATGTATATTGCCCCCATGATATCTCCATGGTATGGTTTCACTAACCCATAGCAGTACTATCGTGTTGATGGATTTAACTAGCAAATTATTATTATTATTTGATATATGGATAATTATCACATGATGTTTACAGTTTATTTTTAAATAATTACATAAACATTTAAAATAAATATCCAAATGTGTAAAAGAAATACTTGGTCGTGGCTTAGGTTATGGAAACCTTTTCCATACTCATATATATATATATATATATATATTGAGAGATATTGACAAGCCACAAGTAGCTAGGATTTGGACTGTTGATGTTTAAGTTGGGAGGAAAATAAAATACCAACTGCAGCTACATGGCATGATTGAGTTTAATTAAAGCTAATTAAATTAGCCAATAATATCAATTTTCTATAATTAAATTTTTTTGTAGAAATAGAAAAATTCACACACACACACACATATATATATATAAATATGTTAATTTGAAAACTTTACTAAATTATAGTTTATTTTGATGTTTTGATGATATTGGATTTTTATTTTTATTTTCTCTCACATTCCTCATACTTTGTCTTTCTTTAATGGATGGTAAATGATTTTGATATCAAATTAGTGGACCTAATGATTTAATTCTACACATGGCCCGTAACATTTCTAAATATTAGTGGGCCATTAACATTGGGCCTAATTTTGTCCAAAATTTAACCCCCTTCCTCATTCTTGCTTAATTACCTTTCAAAGTTCAACCTAATTCATACATTCATTTAATATAATCAAACCAAATTAAATGGCATAAAAAAAATTTAAAAAAAAAAAAAAAAGTTGAAAGAAACATGTACTAATTAAATATATACAGAAAAAAAAAAAAACTATTTACATGATTTATAATCATTTACATCATATTAAAATCATCAAATATTTCAAGAGTAGCATTAAAGAAATTTTGTTCGAACGTAATTAAAACAAAGTTAGGTATCGGTGTCGATTGATCAATCGAATCGAATGAGATATCTTTCTCAACGTCGACAACCTTAATTGTTCACCTCAATAGTCACATGTGCTCTATTGCCCTAAGAGTTTAGGCAAGAACTTTAATTGTGACAAGCAATCAAGTATGTTCTCCTAAATTTGTCTCATGAAAAGCATGGTCCAAGATATCTACATGTCTTTTGTGGAACACCACAATGTACCCAACCCCCCTTGCTTGTTATGATAATCACAAGCCATCAACCATACACTGTTTCCCTTTCCCTACAATTTTAATACAAATTAAACTAATTGATTACTTCACTTGATATATATGTAGTTTTTTTGGTAGGAAAATCACAGGCTAGCAACCACACGTACACTCATTATTGCCTTCATTTCTAATATTTACACTTATATATATGTACTTAACGAATTAATAACTGTATTATTATATAGTCATGAAAGAAAGAGGGCCTCAAGCTTTCAAGGAAGTCAAAAGGAGTTGGCAAACAGACACTGTTGATCAAGACTAGAAACAAAGAATGGTAGTGAAAATGATTGGACAAACCAAGTCCACTTCATGTGGAGAAGGAAAGGATATAAACAGTGTAGTAGATCTTATTATTATTATTATTGTTGTTGTTGTTGTTGTTATTGTTATTGTTATTAGGGTTGCATTCTTGGTAGAAGGTCAATAATGGAGAGCAGTAGTAATGCTTGGTGGCCATTGACATTAGCAGCAGCAGCAACAGCAACAACAACAACAACAACAACAACATGAAATTCATGATGATCAAGATGCATATAATTTAGTCTTTATCTTTTTTGCTTTCATTACTGCATGGGGATTGTTACTTTGCACCCACCCTGGACTCCATGGATGCACAAGTGATTTCCCTTGATCTTTAGTTTGGTATGTTGTTGAATCACACAGACGTTTCTTTTTCTCTTTCTTGAAACTTTGGAGTTTGAAAAATTTGTGCTTTCTTTGGTTCACTTATGTTTGTATTTTAATCAATGGATTTATTCAAGTTAATTGTTTAACATATCCATGCATGGCTATGTACACACTTGGACTTGCAGAATTTGTTAGTTTATAAGTGATTCATCCATCTCATATTGTTTTATTACAATATTGTTATTATGACGTTTGGTTGAAATGTAATTGTAAATGCAGTAGATTTCTAATTACAGTGTAAAATTGAAAGTATATATATAGTTTTTAAAATGTTGTGTTATAAGATTTAATGTTATTTTAGTAATTTTAAGTACATATTTATTAGTTTAACTATTAAATTTAAATTTATTACTATATTTATCAAAATTTATTATATATTAAAATTTTGAATTTAATTATTAACCCCAAAAAAGAGCATTTTTAAGATTTTCATCCATTCTGAATAAGTTATTTAATAGTTTTAATTATTGTACTGATAGTTTCACTGTTAATTTTATTATTAAAATTTATAAATTTTTCACTATTTATGAATATTTAATAATATTTGTTTTTCCTTAGTTGGTCACTTATAGGTCACATATACTATGCGTGCGAAAAAGTAAAAAGACAATAGATTTGGTTTTACAGCCAATAAATTGGTTGTAAAACCAAATCTCTTATTATAATCTGAATTACATGAGCTTTTGAAATCATGTGAACTAAACACTGGATTTTCAAAAACCCAATAACTCAAATTGTATATAACTCCAAAACCTTCCAAACGTACACTACCTATCAATTATTATTCAGGTGTTTTTTCTTGTCTATGCTAGCCAATTTTAATCGCTATTATTTTTCCATAAATGGAATTGAATAATTCTAAATAATTAATTACCTATGGGTTGTGGTAGGTCCTCCAAACTAAATGCAATGCATGTCACCATATCTTTTGAGCCTTGATGTTTTTGCTTTGTTTTGTGTGATGTCTTTTCTCCTAAAATGGTAATCAAGGTAATTAACTCTACATTGTTCGTTTCTAAAGCAAAAGTTTATAGGCAATCCATTTGTTTTGAACCTTAGCGCCATCTCTCTTTTTAAGTATTTTTCAATGCATCTCATGAATATATATATATATATATATATATATATATATATATATATATATATATTACTTCTACAAGGTCAAATTGATAATTAATGTCCTTGATTTTTCATATAATTAGGTCACTTTCTCATTTGTTCATGAAGATGATGGACTTGAAGGCAGCTTTGTAGAAAATAAATGAAAAGATAATTAAAAGAATAAAGGAAAAAAGCAATGGTCCTTTACGCCTTTGAGAAGAACTTTCAACATAACCATCACCAAGATTAATCATCAAATGATGGTTTCATAAGATATATACATCTAATGAACATATATATGAAACACATTAAGTTACCAACTTATTATCATGCACCAACTTCTCTGAGAGTGAGCTAAGGAAAAGAAAAAAGAATGGAAATGATAGAAGGGAAGGAACAAGACAAATTGTTTGAAATAATTAAATGAACTAAAAATCAATGGTTGATCATTAATTTTGCTGATTTTACCTTTAGTGAAGTCCAATGTGATGGATGAAAAAGATGGCACTTTCTCCAAACTTTTAACTTTGTTTTTGAACATTTATTTCATGCCTTAAAGATAACAAATTGTTTTAGCTTTCATAATGTTGTTCTGTGCTTGAATTTCAAATCAGCTTGTGTTCTTGATGAAGACACCGAATCGATGAATTCACTCGATATATATCAACTTTGAGGATCAAATTTCATTTTCCTGATTACTTGTATCTATGAAACACATGGAAAACACAAGGCTGCTCTACATATAATTAATAATTACCAAGTTCATGAATCAAATGGTTAAATATTAATTTAATTAGGAAAAGATGGTGATGGTCTTGTAAAAGCTACATTAAAGTTCAAATGATAAACCTGAGTTCATATATTGATTAGATTGATTGTGCAAGTTTATGTACATATCTCATTTTGCACATGAGCTTTGGAGGTATCAAAGTTTCAAACATATATATATATATATATAATTTAGACCAAATACTTCAACATCACTCTGAATTGCTTCTTATAATTTAACAGCAAAGATGATATTGACATTTACATTGCAACCAAATTCCACCAATCAACTTGAAGGTAATCTTTGGATGATGATGAAATAATAATTAAATCATGAATTTTTTCTATTAATTGTCCATAATAGAATTGTACATAAATATTGATCATCAAAGTACATGCCCTAGAAAAAAACAATGTCATGTATTTGAATACAAATTGAAAACCATATTGATCGAGTTTGTCATTTACACAAGAGGAGATATGATAAGAATTATTTTTTATTAGACTACTAATCAAGATGGTAATGACTCTTAACTTTAAAACAAAAGTAAATCTTGATGTATTGCAAAAGCAAAATAAGGTTGAAATATTTCATATGATTGTGATGTACCATGGTTTTGACAATGGCAATGCTCAATAATAATAATAATAATAATGATAACAACAACAACAACAACAATAATAATAATCCATATATTGACTAATGAAGTTAAGATGTTTTATTTCATCGGTGGAATTAAGGTTATTAGCAAAAACAATTCATCCATTTTTGATCTTTCTTCACATAGATGAAACTAATAATTTATTTATTATGATATCATTTGCATTAGTATATAGGATCGTTTTCAAGAAGTAATATTCTCTATATTTAAATATATTGCTATAAAATGTTTAGTCATATATATGGATCCCTATTTTTGTTTTCTTTTGGTTTTATTCATTCTCAACAAAGAATACTCACTGTCTTGTTAATTTCATGCTAAAATATCAACATATAATTTTCTTAGCAAACATCATGTGCACACAAACACATTTTTTAGACAATTTAATGGATACAAATATGATTGCATATTTAGTACTTCATTATATATATATAGAGCACAAGATAAACATGAGTTACATTATAGCACTTTCAACTTTCAAGGATATATACCTAATCCTTCTTCTTTGAAATATTCATATCTTTTTCTAACCTTCAATAATACACACACACACACACATCGATTGAAAAAGAAGGGTAAATTGGTCTTGAGGTATTTCTATGAACCTATATAATTAAAGGAAAAGAAGAGTGACGTTATCAAAGAAAAGAATGACACAAGATTGAAGAGACGTCTTCAACAATAGAAATGTGTGTGTGTGTGTGTATATATATATATATAATGCATGAAGTTTCTCATTATTGGTTAACAAAGTGAGTAGCAATAATTAACAGTGTAATTAATTATTATTTTGTTTTCAAAGAGTATTAGATAAACTAGCTAGATTGAAGAGACATCTTCAACAATAGAGGTATATAAATATATATATATATAATGCATGAGTAAGTACCAATAAATTAAGTCTATATATATATATATATAACTTGTGTTGAATGAGCATTAGATAAACTCTCTTTTTCTTGCTAACACTTCTCTATTGCATTAAATCTAGCTATTAAAAGATTAACCAAAATATGTTCCTAATTGCAAAAAAAAAAAAAAAAAAAAAATGGAAACAAAAAAAGAAGTGGAGTTTGTACACCTCAAGGTCTATGTATGTTTTTCTTTCAACTATTATGGCTCTTGTTGAGTAGTGTAAGCAAAAGAGAAGGCAGGATAGAAACATCTAACCATCCATACCAAGCATTAAACTAAAGTACTAAAGGCTTATAATTAAAACAGGTTAGGAAAGAAAGTACCAGCTTGAAATTTAATTATGGCCACAAAGTAAAGTTAGCGAAAACTTAAACCCCACGGAGATAAATAGAAAAGTCTTTAGCATACTATATATTTTTAATACAAATTAGATTAATGGATTTAATGGATTTTAACTAGTTATCACAGTATCGGTAGAATAAGAACATTTGAATTAGAATATTCATAATTGATATATATATATATATATATAGTCTTTGTTTTTAATTTCTCCATGAATAAAGTTTGCGTGTTTAACCACTTTTGTCGATTTGTGTACAAAATTAAACAATTAGTGAACTTTTAATGTGGAAAAGATGTTGTTACTATTAAAATTAATTCTCTGATATATGTATGGCCCATTCATGGATCTTGCTAATCATACTATATATCTAAGGCACTAAATGACACCATCAAATGGCACCTTGCTACCTCAGTACACCATTGAATAAAAGTGAACCCAAGGACATGACTCACTTGTCTGATCTTAAAACAGATCTTAATCATAAAGAAATTTTAATTTAATTAATTGATTAATTAATTATTAGCATGAGAGGCTTTCTTTGTCAATATGTCAAGTTTATGCATGCCCTCTCCAATGCCTTGATTATGAACAACATATAATTAATCTCATGAAATATATATATATATATATATATACCTACAACTACACATTAATTAAATTTAATATATATATATATATATACCTACAACTACATATTATATATATTTATATATATATATATATGCTTAGATGAGTAATTTGTGATTAGTAAGTAATTAGCCAAAGTTGACAAACAAATAATTAGAATTAAAGTCAAGCTTATATATCATTAGTCATGTTGAATAATAATATGGTTGGGGTGAATAAAATTTAACATTTGATAAAAAAAGTAAAATATAGATATATAAAAGTTAATGAAGGTTGGGGGGGTATTAAAATGACATAAAATCCTTAAAGATTTGATTCCTTTGGCAATTAGTCAAAAAGATTTAACATTCAAGGTGAGCATTTTACATGTAAATTAGTGAGAAGGAATGCCCACCTCTTTCACATCTTCTCTCATGACCTCATATGGACCTACTCACCTAACATGAAAATGGACCTTGGTCCTGTAATTTAATGTTTTTAGGACTATAAAGGATAAAAGGTTACATGCAATGCAAAGGAGGGTCCATAATATTTCCCTTTGTCTTTATAAGATTATATATATATATATATATATATATATATATATATATATATATATATATGAGAGTGTTAAGACATTGACATTTCTCCATTGCTTTGAGAATTAAGAGTGAATGGAGTCACCTTGATGAATATTATTTGTTATGCCAAATCTCACTAATTATTAAACTAATCTCTTGAAGCAACATTAATGAGAGATGCACATTAAGCTGTGTTCATTGGCTACTTGCACTGTTAATCACTCATTCTAGAACTCAATTATTGAGTTCATGGACTTAATTATATATATTCACCATCTATTAATCATTCTTATTTTATTTTTTATTTTTTTAATTTGAGATCAAAATCTTTGGTATATATATATATATATATATATATATATATAGAATTTCTTTTTCATACATATATATGAAGGATGGTATATTGTTTTTATATTAGGTAGGATTATGTCATGGAATCTAAGAATCATTTGATATCCATGATAAGCACTTGGCATTCAGTTATAGCTTTATATATTTCTACTATTTGTAGGCTTTCACTATCAAAAGCCCTATACACCCTACATATCTCTCTAGAAACTCATTTGGTATTGACTTATTCAATCAAATTAATCATCTAAATAAAGTTTAAAATTAATTTTTAGAAAAAGCTTAAAATATCTACATTTAATATTTTTAATCAATTTTCTTCCGGATTATACTTTTAGAAAATGTCCTACTTTATTTAGTTAGTAGGTCAATAATCAGTGCTAATTGATCGAGACAGATGTTTCACTCTAGACCTTTATTATATACAAATCATAATCAATTATCACCTAAACTTTTTTTTTTTTTCAAAATTTTGCATTATATCCTTAGTACGAATATTAGAAAATTCAAAAATATATCATTAATAACATAAATTCAAGTGATAAAGTTTTCAAAATTTTGCATTAATACTACACGTGCACATATTAGAATATTGAATAATACATTGTCAATAACATAATAATTAGGTAATATAAATAATTAAATTTGTCAACATTCAATTATTTCTCTTAGTTTGGTGTTTATAAGCAATGTATATATGCAGCCATAATATGATTGGGACCAAACTCAATTGTACCAAAACCCTACCCACGCTTCCCTTCATAAATATTCTTCTTTTTTAAAATATATATAGTACATAAAAAATTAAAATAAAATTATATGTACACAACAATAAGACTACTTTTTTTTTTTAATACCTTGATATACCCAAACACTAGTCTTTTTTTATTTTTATTTTAATTTTTTACAACCTTTAGTCTAAGCTAAAACCCTACTCATTCTTATATATACACACAAATATATACGTAGATAATAATAAGACCAAATATTATAAGCTTAATAATAGGCCAAAACCCTAGTCAAAATTGACTCCACAACTTTCTCTCTCCCTTATATATAAAAACTATATCTGTACAACAATAAGATTACAAATAATATAAAAAGACCAAATCCTTTGTAAACATCTCTCTCTAGTTTTATATATATATATATATATATATATATATATAAATGAAGGTGGATAGAAGACAAGTACTCTCATTTTATTAATGTGGCTGAGTTGTTTACAACACACGGAGTAACATGCCATAAAAAGTTGTCTTTACGTAGTCGTCCTCCTACAAACTTAATTTAAAAAAAAGTAGTTTTTTCTAATTCTTCACTCAATAATTCTCTCTTGATCTTCTTTGCTCTCTCTCTCTCTAGTATTATTAAAGAAAAAGAACAGAAAGACAAGGGTGATCTATGTCACATGTGAGGAGACCTTTCTCTCTCCAATGCATCCTTCTCCTTCCTACCTTTTTCGTTAGGACATGAAAGATAACGATTTCCATTGCCCACAAAGGTGGCAACCCATATAATTCCATCCCACCTCTCAAAAGCATTCACTAATATATATATATATATATATCTTCTTCATATTCTTATAATACACTAATAATAATTAATTAATCATCATCAACATCAACAACATTACCATTCTCATATAACTACATTCATTCATTCATTCATTCATACACTCATTCATTCATTCATTCAAGTCTAGTACTATACTCTAGCTGGTTATGTTTGGATCAATGAGAAGCATGTCTAAAGCTCCAAAGATCACCATCCCCGCCGGACTGATAGTCGTAACCGGTGTCGTCGAAGCAAGAAAGATCATGCTTTGACGCCTCTGATTCACTACCGTTTAGATGAGACGCCACAAGCCGATCAAGTGCAGCCCAATCACCGAGCCCAGCTGGCTCCGTTGACATGTCGGTCGAGCACATGTTTACCACCGCATGTAAACCGTCAGGCGTATAACTGGTCTGGCTGCCAGAAGAGTTATCGGGGTGTGCCGGAGGGTATTCGTTGCTCATCGGACTTTCTAAAGCCGGCAACTTCATGAACCTTTCATGCAGACTTGATCCCAAAGCAGTATCAATAGGAAGTAGATATTTCCATGCATTATTATTATTGTTGCTGCTGTTGTTGTTGTTGTTGTTTGTAGTGGGAGTGTTAATGTTGAAGACTTCATTCTCTTGCTTGCATGACCTTCCCATGTATTGGAGGATTTGGTCTAGAGCACCATCATTGCTAGAATGCATCACTTGTGTCTTGACCTCATTGTTGTTGATGGATGATGAAGTGTTAGGACTATCCAAGGCCTTGTGATGGTTCTTCTTTTTGAATACCTTACAAACAACCCATCCATCTTCCTGTCCTCCTGATTCTCCTCCCATGGTGCATGATGACACCTACATAAATATAATTATAATATTAATTATTGTTATTTAATTAGGTAATTAATTAGACATGGTTAATTATGATAATATATAATTAAAGAGAAATTAAATAAGAAGAGAATAAACATACATTGGAGCTATTGTTATCTGAACAGTGATCATCAAGGCGGTATTCATGCATGATCCAATCAGACTTTTGGCCATGAGGAGCTCTGCCTTTATAGAAAACAAGTGTCTTTCTCATGCCAATACGTTTGTAACTAGTGTGTATGACCTTATCACGACCGGTGGCCTTCCAGAATCCGGCAGCGGTGGCTCTGTTTGTCCTTGTTCCGGTGGGGTATTTCTTGTCCTTGTGACTGAAGAAGTACCAGTCATTCTGTGGGGTTGACCCAATCCTACACTTCTCTGAACATATACATACATACATATAATATATATATGTATAAATATCAATTCAGCTGGCCATTGTAAATGAAGTTTCTTCTACTTAATTATAAAGCAATAAAACAAGCACTAATTAAAAAGTGGATATATATATGAATATATAAATATATATACCTTGAATGTCCCAAGGTTCAAGTTTATTGAGATCAACATCACGAATGACATCCAAGTCTATCTTCTCACACGCAACCTTCTTGGTGAGATAATAGTTGAGAAGCTCTTCTTCCGTAGGGTGGAACCGGAAACCGGGTGGCACCCGGGACTGGCCATTCACAGAGATGCTCATGTTTCTCTAAGATCACAAAGAAAAGAAGAAGTACTAGTAGTAGTAGTAGTTGTTGTTGTTGTTGTTGTTGTTGTTGTTGTTGATGATGATGAAGAAGGAGAAGAAGGAGCTAAAGAAGGAGAGAAGAACCCAAATTAATGGGAGGTTATAGGAGGAAAGAAAGAAGAGTAGGGTATATATATATATAGAGTGAGAGAGGAGATCAAAAGAGGAGGAGAAAGAGGAAGGTGGATGGCAGGCATAAGGAAAGAAAAGGAAATAAATGCTATTGTCATTCCATGTTGTTGTACTTAGTGGGGTTAGTTTTGCTGGAACAGGGATATATCATATATATGAGCCACCAATATCAACACCACCACCTCCACCTCCACCCACCTAGCTACTAGCTAGCTTGTTTATTATTTGTATATGTGGTTTTCAACACACTACTGAACTAAAACTCTCAACTCCAATGTACACACAGTGGTCCCTAGTAACATCTACTACCATGACACTTGACCTTAAAAATCTCCAGGAAAAGCACCATGGAAACTACCACCATCCCTGGAAAGAATCTCACTTTTTATCTCTCTCTCTCTCTCTCTATCCCTCTTGTGTAACCACCGCAACAACAACAGGAACAAGGAGATGGAGAAGAAGCAGAAGGGATATGAACTTTGAGAAAGGTGATGTTCTAGAAATATATTAATTAAAATAAATAAATAAATAAATAAATATAATGAATAAAAGGGAAAGGAGAGAGAGAGAGAGAGAGAGAGAGAGAGAGAGAAAAGGTGATGGATGGGGTCGGAGGCAAGGAGCTATCAAGGGGCCCTTAAAAGAAATGGAAATTCATGTATGCGCTGGTGGGGCGCATCAAAAGCATAACGGACACACACTCACCTTCTTGTTGTCGTGTGTTTTGAGGTCTCCATCACTGTGATTTTTTTCTTCTTCTTTTTTTTTTTTTTTCTTCTTATATATTTATTTATTTATTTTTGGGATTTTAATTATTTTACTTGTTATTTGAGATATTGGTGTATGTTTATATATATTTATTTATTGAGTTTCTTCTTCCCACCAACCTGATGATGCATTGCCTACGTACGTAGAGGATGATACTTGGGATGCAGCATGCCTGCATGGGAGGAGCTTCTAATTCTAGCTTGCTTGTCTCTTTTTAAATATGTTTATTTTAGGGTTGTTTCTGTAAATGAGGTTTTTTTATTGGAATTCGCATGTGTACCCCTTAAAATCGCCTTATACCCATTCTGTAAAAAGTCAACCAAAAAAAATTTATAAAAAGTAATTCATTTTGATGGAAAAAATTAATTAATATAAAAGAGAAGCATTGTATTATATTAATTTTCATAAAATTTATAAGCTGATTTTTATCAATGAAATTAAGTATATATGAAAATAAAAAATGTTTTGTAAAGTATGTAACTGATTTTGACGAGGGCATAAATATGGCAGCAATTTTTATAAAAAAGATAAAATAATGATTATATAACATTAGATATCATGTAATTAAATTTTGAAAAAAAAAAGTAATCAAATATACACTTTACGTCGATTTATTTGTTTGTGGTGATCCATGAAATATCTTATTTTGACTTTTCCTTCCTTACATAAACTTTTATGATCATTATTATATATTTCTCATACCATACCCACTATGAACAATCATTTCAAATCTTAAATCAATTATAGCTAACTTACAATCTAATATAATAAATATTTATTTCAAATAACTACACGTACAAGAGAGAAAGGTATAATTTATAAAAATTAAAACCTTATACCTAAATACATGTTTATATAATAATGTTTCCCAAGATCTAACATCACAGGTTGGCCTTGGTAGCCATATATATATATACACCCACACACATTTTATAAGCACCACATTCAGTGAATAAAATTATTTGTTGGTTTAGTTTATATTATTAGTGGATTATATTATCTAATAATTTAGAGTTTTTTAATTTATAATTAGAAGGAGTTCTTTTATATATTATCAGAAGCTAAACTCAACATTGTACGTTTGATTGGGTTGTTGAATATTTTATGTTAGGAAGGTAACATGTGTTGTATATATATATATATATATATAATTGTTAGAGTATCTTGTTTTTATTCATGGCAATCCCCACATTGTAGGAGCGTTTGTCAAAGTATCTTGTATATATATATATACACACACAAAATAAGAGGTTATGAAAACATTAAAAAGAAAAGGAATGTGAAAAGATTAGAAAATTCTATAGAAAAGGGTGAATTCTTTTGAAAATAAATTCCTTCATTTTAATGTTTTATCAACAGTAAAATCAAGGTCAAACAGAAGATGAATAAATAGTATTAAATTTTCATATTAATTAAATACCAGTCAGCATTTTCCTTTCAATTTTTATAGTGCATGATAGTAAAATTAAATTTATTTGCCTACAAGTACAGACGCCCAACATATATAATCACAGGATAGATTAATTAAATATTTTTATGAATATAGATGGTTTTTAATTGAGAAAAACAAAAGTTTAAAATTTTCTTTTAGAATAAAAACATGAACTTAATGAAAATAGCATGCTTTCATTTCATCC
This sequence comes from Dioscorea dumetorum, assembly GCA_902712375.1. NCBI lineage: Eukaryota > Viridiplantae > Streptophyta > Magnoliopsida > Dioscoreales > Dioscoreaceae > Dioscorea > Dioscorea dumetorum. Next base: position 1,461,448 of record CACTHL010000784.1, read on the forward strand.
TACAAAAATTAATTACTCTTGAAGTTGAATAATTTAAGTTATTCTCAACCTTCTCAACTTGTTACCTTTTTTTTTATTTTCATAAATAACATGAATATGTAAAAAATATGTAAAGGAGAGAAGATGCATTTGGAACCACAAAAAAAGTTTCTTTTTGAGTCTGGTGGCTAATAATGTTGATTGTGCCTCTAATTGCTATTCATAATCATCATCTAATTGACTCACCACCCACTTCTATTTATTCCAATAAATTCTCTATCTCTTTCTATATATATATGTGTGTATATTCAAATATTAATTAATATTAATTAATTAATTGATTAATTAATAAATTAATTAATAACTCAAGATAGCGACTTAGGGAACTTATTCCGTTAGACCAACCAAACACAACTCACACGATCACGGACTTTTGGCTGCGCGGCATAAAACACGACACAGCGAAGTTGGGCGATTTATTACGTTACACGTGGCGTGTTTCTAGTGGGTAGTTGTTTTGCTGTTCGATTTCTCGTAGGTGATCTTTCGTTAGATGGCGTCAAGCCCACGAGGCCTAATGGTCAGCTCTTTTATGCTAAATAATTTAATAAATAATTAATTAATATGCTTTTGTTTTTTATTTGCTTTGTTGTTATTTGGGAAATTAAACATCAAATCATTGGCCATAGTTTTGAAACATTTTAGTTTGAATGGGTGGTGAGATGTCGGAAATTTTATTATTTTTATATTACTTGTAATGCTTAAATTCAAGTTAGTGATAAATAAATCTATTGTTTTAGGGTTAGACATGAGTACCTTGTGTTTCTCTATTTATTGATTAGAAAATTCCATTTTTTTAAATTTTATTAAAATATTCAACCTTTTTTTTTATGAAACTTAAGTTTGGGCTCTTATTATTTATTTTCGTTATTATTTTTACATGATTTTATTTATTTTTATCGATATGTTCAAAATTTATTTAGGATTGTTTGATGTTTGCACTCATCTTAATAAAGATAAAATTTTAATATGAAGTAATAAGATGTTTAATAATTAGTTACATTGTGAGATATTATAGATTTAATAATACTTAATAAATTTTAAATATTTTTAAGGGCATCCTATTTATAATGCCAGGTCAGGTGGGCGCTGTTTCACACTATTGGTACTTAATTAAGCACCTTCCATGCCTAAATACCTAGCCATTTAATCCTAACCCTAACCCTAGCCCTAATTCTAACTCTAACCCTAACCCTAACTTCAACTAATACCTTCATTCATTCTCTTTATTTTTAATTTTATTAATTTTATTTATTTTTTGAGTTTTATAAATGAATTATTTCCTCATGGACTTGTAATGAGAAAAATATATTTAAAATATAATAATTCGATTTAAACTTAGCATGAATTTGGTGGTAATTAAATAGTTGCTTGCTCTTGTGCAATTCTACAAGTTTTGGAAGCATGATAAATGTGTTCACCTAACTCAGGAAATCAACTGCTATTTTAAACTTTTGTTTCATTTTCATTTTTTGAATGTCACCACAAAAAAGTTTAGATTACAAAAGTGAAAATTTTGAAAACTGATTGATTAAGGGAATTATATATATACTGTTTTTTTATTTTTTATTGTATTAATAAAAGATTATTTATTTTGTTTGTTTGTTTATTTTAATTTAGGTATGAATCATTGATGAAAAATAAGTTAAAAGAGTGTTATCAGGAAAATCAAGGATAAGGTAGTTGGCAAGTTTAGTTTAGTTTAGTTGTCATCTTAAGTGAAAATTAAGCGGAACTTGTCAAAGATTTCAAGCATAAAGTGATTAAGTCTATGGAGTACTCTAATTGAGTAGAAAATAAGTGTTTTGACTAAGAGTCACCTTTTGCATATAAAAGAATCTTACCGACAACTAATTAAATTATTATGGTATATATATATATATATATATATATATAGTTTTTGATCCACCAGGCAGAGGCTCTAAACTAATTTGGAGATTCAAACTGATTAAGTGACTAAACCTTCTACTATTTGGACCAATCTCTTAGTATTTTTTTTTTTACTTTTTTTTTTATTTTTTAGTTCAAAGATTGACCATGGGATTATATTTGGGTTTTTTGCTTTTATGTCAATATTGTAAAAATGGATAATTACTAGTATATTTTTATAAAATGATATTTGTTGATATACTTTTTACATATAATCCAACTAAAAATCAATTAAAAAAATTTATAAAATGTAAATTTTACAAAAATGTCAACTACTCTTTACTTCCCTTCATTTGTAAAATTTGAAAATGGAAAAAGAGAGAGAGGGGGAAAAAACAAATTACGAATTGTTGTGTATTTTTATTAAATGTGTAAATTAAAATTAGCAAACACTGTATCACAACAATACAAATAAGTTATAAATTTAAATTTTAAAGTGATAATAAATAAAAATTATTATGCCCTAGCTTCCATATGATTCTCATTCATTATTACACTTTCAAAACACTACTTTGACTACACTAAAAACCCACTGATAACTAACCTTGTCCATTCATACCAACTACTACATTGCAAATAGATGAAGTAGAAAGTAAAATGATGGGGTGTACACAATTCAAAGCACAACGACACAAAGCCATGAAAACTAATTAGACCTTCCATCAAACACCACTTCTCAACTTTTATTTAAAAAAAAAAAAAAAAAAAAAAAGCCTTAATTAGTTGGAGTATTCACCGTGTTGTTAAAATTCTGCTTAAGTTACTTGGTTCAGGTGTTAAGTGGCACTAATGGAGGAGAAATGTGACCATAGTTAAATCCTAGATATAGAGAAAGTATTGAGTCTTCAGGAATTTGGATTCCTATGTGGATTTAATAACCCAATGTGAGGGCATATGAGACATTAATTCTATGCATGTCCCTTGACTAACCCATGAGCCTGTACTCTTTGTAAAAAAAAAAATAATAATTTGCATTCATCTAGTGAATTTATTTGTATCATTTTATTTGGTTTGATGTGAAATTATTTATTTTATTTTTTTTTTACAATAAGCACAGATGCTCCCATTTAGGGTTTGCTTGGATGAGGCGAATAAAAATTTTGTAAAGTAGGGTAAAGCAAGGTAAAAAAAGATTTTAAATTATACATTGTTTGTATTGAACGTAAGATAAATGGAGGTTATCAATCCTTGTAGTGTTTGGATTGAAAGTAATAGAAAGTAACGTTTTATAAGAATATTACTAAAATGCTCTTAAAGTTATAAATTGTATTTTATACTAATTTTACACATATAATATTATATTTGTAAATTAAATGTTCTTATTCGACAATTTACAATATTTTACTATTTTATTCCAAAATAGAACTATGCATATTATTCCAAAATGGATGGACATGTTTGTAATTATCTAAATTCAAAAGGGGTATTTTGGTCAAGAAAAATATTCAACCCTCCAAAACCCCCTGATTTGGAGGGTTAAATGGAGGCTTTTCAAAGCCTCCATTTAACCCTCAAATACCTTACTCTTCATTTTACTATGAATCCAAACATGGGTTACTCCATAACCCTACCCCAAAAACCCCTAAAAATCTCCGCTCAAGCAAGTTGTTAAGGGTTCGTAAAAGAATATATATGCACACTAGTTATAATAGAACAGACACCACATAAGGCAATGAATGTTCACAAAGTGTGCATCCATAAAATTTGCATGAACCATACCCAACAAATAAAGAGGCGTTCATCTCAGTGTAAGTAGGAGAAAATGGATTGACTTATTCCACTATGATATTCTTTTTCAGGTTTTAATTAAAACTCACTTCAGTATTTTTTACATTGAAGAGGGAAACGAACAATCAACCTCTTATAAAATCTCACTTCTCTCACTTTTAAAATTCTCTCAAAAATAATAACAATTATACTGAAATAAATACTAAAAATTAAAATTAAATACTTCATATGAAATAAACACAGATACAACTTTCCCTATTTTAGGAAAGTGATTCTCCTCTCACTGCTGATTTCTTTGCACTTGAACTAAAATCAACGCCCCACTTGCTATGTATCTTTACAAGGTGATGGTCAAATCATAGGAGGTTGACAATTCAACTCCCAAACACGTGGACAAATCATCCTCGGAAAAGAAGTGGCAATAGCTGGAGGATTAAAGAACTACAATAGCGGCGAGCCATGTGGATGAAGTTGTGCCATTAGATGGGCATCTATTAATGAATGGATGCGTGGAGGATCCTACACCGTCAGATAAATATCTTCGTAATCATGTGGAGAGGAGAGTGAGCGCTAGAGCTGTCAAACGAGCCTAACCCATCGGGCCGGCCCACGCCACCAATTAAAATTGGCGGGTCAAGTTGACCTTTTTGTAGGCCCGTTTGGGTTAGGGTTTTGGCCAGGGCGGGCTAGCCCGCTTCCAAAAAATAAATTAATTTATTAAATTATTTTATGTTTTAGATTTGTTATCATGTTTATAAATTTTATTATTAATTGTTTTAACTTGATTATGATATATATATATACATAGTATGAGTTTATTAAAAAATTACATTAAATAAAAATGAAATAAAAAAATAAATGTATCCATTTTTAATTACATTAAAAAATATTGATTAATTATTATTTTAAAAATATAACAAGTTTTATTAATTATTTTTATTGGATATTTTTTAAATAAGTTAAAATAATAAATTAAAAAAAAACGATTAATTATTTTTATTATTTTAGATGTGTGATTTATTATAAGCTTATAACATCATATGTAAAATATATTTTGAAATATGACCTTTGTATTATGTTTTATCTTTTAATAAATATTATAAAAGAGAAAGATACACATTGGACAATGGGCACCGCTAAATTTAAAAAGTATATAATTAATAATTTTTTAATTTTTTACTATTTGCTTTTTTTAAAATTAAAAAATATATAATTTTTTTTCATTTTATCCCACACAACAAAAATCATGTATTGATGATGAACTAGAACTAAAAGTAAGGGGTGCTCACTTCAATCTTACCGAAATTATAAATGCTAAAAACTTTTATATTAATTGAAACATGAAATTATAATAATTAATATTTTTAATATATATATATATATTGTTTCAACTAGCTTCCTGATAAGACTTACAAAAAATATGACATTCGACAAAATCAGAAGGTCTTCGAACATTATGAATACCAGTGAAGTTACATTTTTAAAACTTGAAAGTGTATTAAAAACTAATCCGAATAAATTTATATTATATATCATATTATTTATAATATGATTTGATATATGTTTGTATATAAGTATGGGTTGGTTATCTGGGACATCCATAGAATTGAAATTTAAAGATATTTGACGCTGTGAAATCCATATCCAATGGTGTCAAACAGTTTTTCTAAATCCCCACTAGACGTGGCACTTTCATTGTTTCTCTCTCTATTTTTTAATCATAAACTCTAGAATCACCTTTGATTTTCTTATTCTGCAAAAGTCTACATATGCTCCGTATAATCAACCCTCATTAATAATTTCTAAAATTTTTTTCAAAGTCTACAAAAGTAGCCATGATTTTTCCAAAACTTATTTTGCAAACTTATCAATCAAATCTTATTTTGAAAAATAAAATGTACCTTAAGTTAATAATTGGCGAGCTTGAATGATGGGATGTGATTTTTAATAAATGTCTTGATTTTTAATTTTAAGGTTGGAAGTTATCAGTTGAGATTACATATTTAAAGAAGTGTTAAAAAAAATAAAACACTTAACATAAACAAAGAATAATACCACACAAAACATTAAAAAATAATAATGAGAATATGATCATAAAAGAATAATACCACACAGTTTTGAAAGAACATGATAGGAAACTTTTATTTGTTTTTTTAAATGTACTTGTGAGATTTAATCACAATAAGGCAAAGAAAAAAAAGGACTAACTGCTAATTAAAAAAATATAATAAATTATTTAATTTTTTGTATAAAATATACATAAATCCAGTCAAAGATGTAAATAATCTCTTATTATACTTATGTTGTTATTTTAAATAAGTTTAGTTTTAAACCTGTTATCTTATTAAAACATAAAAGATAAAAATTTATTATTAATAAACAAAGAGGTTGCTAACGTTTTGGAAAATTCTCTATTTAACCCTCATATGAATTTTTTATGTATATACATTTGCCAACTGGTAATCGCTTGGGGATATTCAAATATTGATGTTTTTTGGGGGTTGAATGCAAAATTAGCTTTTATGAATGGTGGTGTATACGTAAATATGCATTGGTCTGAGGGCCAAAGCGTAAATTAGTACAGCGCCTGAGCCGGGTCCCCCGCTCTGCTCCCCCGCGTGCAGCGTCTTGTTCTCCTCGAGAGAACGAAAAGAGATCAAGAAAACGCGGGGATGGATGTAGCTCGGAAGATCACGTTCATGATCGAAACCCCAGGTCCTGATCTCTTGTATTTCGCCATCGATTTCAATGTCTCATGTTTTTCCATGCTTTCATTCATTGATTATGGCTCGTCTTGGGATTTTAGGGTATGGATATAAGAATTTTAATTTTTCACTGCAAAGTCATCATGCATGAATGAATTTGAGTCTAAATGGAAAATTTGGATTGTCTGTTTGCCCAGTATATGTACTTGTGATCATATTTGATATAAATTCCGTCAGACATGCTCTGGAGGTGTGGCTTTTAGCTTTTCACTGAAAATGCATTTAGGAATTGAGTTTAATTCGAGAATTCGGAACTCTGTATTCCCGACCTGTGTTCTTGTGATCATATTTGATATGAAATTCCCTGAAACGCGCTCTCCGGGTCCTGATTTTGGTTTTGTTTATTTATGCATTTGAATTTCTATGAATCAATCTTTAAATGTATTGATTAGTTTTTGAAGTAGAATGTGATCATTGAGCATTAATATTATATTATGCCATAGTTCTAGTTTGTATTATCTCTTGGTGAATTGTTCATCGTGTTTGTTGAGTCTTGGATGAATGAGAGAAAACAAAAGCATAAATAATTGCTGCTGAGAATCAAAACCTAAGACTTTCTTATGCTCTGGAGGAAAATGGTTCAGAGATGAAGTTGATGATAAAATTGATAGGAATGAAGGTGATTACGGTAGCATACTAGACAATAAAGAAATGGGGCAGGATTACAGTGAGAGGATTCCTTGATGAATATGTAGATAAAGAATGCAGGTATGATGGCGAGGATGATGAAATGTGTGCAATGTGGATGAGGCCATTCAGAGGGATAAACAGAACCTAGGCCACCTGCATGATAATGTTGACAGGAGGAAATATGTAGAGTTGGTATCTCTTTGGCTTCATGACTCCATGGTTCGGGAGTAACTATTTTTGGATGTCTACATGACTCACAATAAAGGATTTGCAAGGGCTTTGTGAAAGCTTTTGGTGAATTTTTTGAGGTTAAAGTAGTTTTGTCACTCAACTCCTATTTTAATATGTATGTTTGTCTGTTAATATTTAGTTTGCATGTTTTGTGGTAATGAGCAGAAAAGGATGATGAAGGGCGAGGGTAGAGGAGAATGCGAGGGATGCAACCCAAAGGGCTAGTGAAGTGGTCTATGGCAAACAATTCGAGGTAATTATATTTGTAGCAACCTAAGTGCGATGATTGTATTTGATCCATTTGCTTTTCCAGAATGTGTCTTGATTCCTTTTTGGGGAGTAGTTTGAGACTCAATAATTCGAAACCAAGAGCAGGTTATTCATATAATATGGACCAAAGCAATTGTTAGAAGAATTAAGAACTCAAAGAGTATGTTTGGCTACCCAAGTTAGGATATGGCACCAATGCAACACCTTAAGGTCATTGCACTAGCCTTCTTTTGCTATATTTAATTATTTATATAAATAAATTAAGAAATTATATTTAAAAAAAATCAATTTTGATATACTTCTCTCATTAATTCGAAAATAAATTTTTACTTTTAACATTTGCTTTAATCCGTATAAACCAAGTCAAAATTCGATCAACTTCATATAGATCTCCTCCCCCCAAAAATGATTTTAATCGGCCTAAAAAATTCGATCAATTTTGATATACTTCTTTCATTAATTCGAAAATAAATTTTTACTTTTAACATTTGCTTTAATCCGTATAAACCAAGTCAAAATTCGATCAACTTCATATAGATCTCCTCCCCCCAAAAATGATTTTAATCAGCCTCACTTTTCTTACCCCCAATAGAACACAATTAGGGATTTTTACGCACACAAGTTGTGCACCTTGAACTGTGTAAGGTATATACTTGATATTTAATTTATATAGATATAAATTGCTTTGAGAATTAGCCAAGCCTACTATGCGGCTTTTGTAACTTTATGGAATGCCATAGAGATGGGGGAGAATTATTTTTTGTGATAATTGATTAAGGTTATGCATAATTTTATATACGAGTTAATTGTTAAGAAATTTTAACAAGCATTGTTAATGGAAGGAATAGATAAATAACTAGTTTGACAATTAACAAACAACACAACATGAAACTAGATTGGAACACTTAATAATGGTTGTTCTGGGTTAGTTGATTGGCAACAAAATCATTTATTGTCAATATTTTCCAATTTGTAATTTCCTTATTGAAATTATGTTTATACGTCATGTTACCTCTGCAAGAAAGATTCTGAAAGATGATTTGACCAAGTGAAATGATGTAGCAAACAGTACTTGCGGCTGGAAGCCTTACAACTTATAAGTTCCTAACTGTTAACACTGGCAGGATTAGACAACAACAGGAATATTGTAAGCTCATTACCCTGCCAGTGGTGTTGATGCGAAGAATGCCAGAGCACCAACCATGGGCGCATTTATGTAAGTTGCAGGTTCTGACTGCTGATAGTTGTTTCTGTCATCTGAGAAGTCATCTTTACTATCAGGGCCACCTAAAACTGCACCGATGAGAATGTTTGGGTTCGGAGATCTTGAGTAGAGGTATGAGAACCCATTGCTACAAGAAATGTGGCTCGGATGAGCATGCACAGAAGGAATTGAAGAGCCCCTGTGGTGGACATGCAGTGGGTACCGCTCACCAAAGCCCACCATGTACGACATCTTCGCAGGATTCTGGCCCAATATGTAATCAACCTGGAATGAATCTCCTAAAGATTAGTTCAGCTCATATTGAAAGGTATAAAAATGAAACTTTTGTGTTCTTGTCTGCTATATGATAATCTATGATTTTGTTCTATACTTAAACCATCAGGTACAATCAAATACAAGTTTATCCACAATTGCCGATAGCCAAGGTTTTGAGTAATTATCTGTCATATCTAAATTGTCCATGGTTCCTAAATCAGTTTTTCTTCCCAATAAAAGAAAAAAACATCTAGTCTTAATTGCCACCACCTGTTTCTTAGCTAGAGAAATGAGGCTTTCTGCAGTAATAGTTGATGACCCGCAAGTGGTTGCACCTCCGTTGCCTTTGAGGTATTTGGCATAGGTAAGAAGAAGAAAAGTAGCAGAAGTCACATATTGGAGATTGCTCTCAGTTTCTTTGTAAAGAAGCCCTCCTGCACATTCAAGCATCTGGAATTGTCTTTATCAAGAAGATTTTTAACACTTTGAATAGAGCTAATGACTCTTTGCAGGATGAATGACCTGGCGTATATTGGGCCTGGAAGCTAGGTGATCCTGGGACCAGAGAGCAAATATAGTTGTCAGCATGTGCTTTGTAGACCTGCAGGTCTTCAAGCCTGCTCTGCAAGAAGCCCTGGGAGAGAAGAACCTTAGCACCCGCACGCTTGTCATCCCAGCTGAAGGAGTAGTCATCATCTTCAGCACCAAGGGTGTGGCCATTCATGTGAATGTATGCCATGAACGAAGCATTCGCAGATGCCTTATGAAGCCATGAAGCTCCCCATAGAAGCTCATCCTGCTCCCACGTAACAGATCCATGAATGAGAAGTTCCTTAACAGAAACACACACACATACACACCTGATGTTATCACCACTTACATGATATCCAGAATATGAGCAGTAGAATGGGCAAGCGACAGAACTGAGGGAATCACTGTATGATCCTCTATATCGATCAGCGAAATCAAATACCTGCAATTTGATATTTTTGTTGCTCATAAGATACTTCTTTTAACAGGAGAGAATAGTTTTGCAGTGCCAGTTATTACTCTAATGGCTGTTTGGAGTAATTTTGCAGAGTAAGCAGCGTCAGAATCCCTGAACACAATGGACGCAGCAGCCAATGCTGCAGCAGTCTCAGCAGCAACATCAGAGCCAGGATTTTGAGGTGTTACCCTGTATGCATTGCGAGATGTGTCCATGTCTTCTGGCCTCTCCCAGCACCTATGGTCCATATTCGGGTCTGCTATCTAAGTAAGTCACACAGTATAGAATTAGCAAATTGCTTAACTGAACTGACTGATCAGTACCAATAGCATTACTCATCCCCCATATGCATCAATTAAGTTTATGATTATCTGTGTATATATATATATATATTTTATTGTTTTTTTACTTGGACATATAGTGTATCTGGTGTTGCAGTGGCCGCCTTGATAAGATAATCTGTGCTCCATTTGATGGCTGCTTTGGCATGCTGTAGCTGACCATGCATTAAATCTCCAAACTCTATCACACTCCATGCCAGCATTGTTGTTGTGAATGCCATCGGCAAGCCAAACTTCACATTATCTCCAGCATCATAGTACCCTCCTGCCAAATCCACCTGAAAGGTACACACCAATTCTATTCAAGTTCACATCCTATATTACACTTACTATACATATAAATGCATGCCTGATGTTTAGATACAAAGTTACATTGTAAGAAGCTCCGTCGGAGAGGCCGGAGTTGCCTCTCCATGTAACACGCTGGTCAGCAGGTAGTTTGCCAGACCGTTGTGCCTCGAAGAAGATGATGGACTTCTCGAGGGCATCAGCATAGTCTAATGTGTATGCATTGGTGGAGAAACATAGTAAGGAGAATGCTATGAACTTCACTGCCACTATAAGCTCCATTCTCAACCGTTGCTATGGCTACCATGGAAGATGTTTAAGTTGTGCCTCTATTTATCATGCTAAGGAGCAGGGGAGGTGGTGGACAAAGTTTCTTTAAAATAAATAAATAAATTAGATCTACCTTCAGTTACAAGTAGTGGATGACATGGTCAGTTAGGGATTGGTCACTCTAATGTCTGTTTAATTTGAAATATAAAAGAAAAAAAATATGAAAATAATTATCAACAACGGCTTTAGAAAATAATAAATAAAAGCAATGTACACTAGTTATAGGTAGGAGACAAATAGAGTTGGATATGTGGTAGTTGGTCGTTAGAAGCGAAGCAACCGAAAGAATGGGTAAGATTTCGCGGCGATACACGCGGTGGTTCACGGGATAACATGCTGAAAAGCCGTAGTTAATTTTGGAGAATGTCTCCCTTTTGTTAAGAACTGCTGAAAATTATCTGAAATTCGTTCTTGATATTAAACAAAAAATGGTCAAAAATCACAGCATATGTAGATGAAGTGATGGAGTAAATTAGTAAGGCGAAATTTCAAAGATCAGTGCAGGAATGGCGGTGGTTTTCATGGCGTAATTTGAGGATTAAAGATGTATATGAATTTTGGAAGTGTAGCAAGTCACGGGGGGATTGACTAGCACTGTGTATAGGCTAGAGCGTCTTTTAATGGAAATGCGTACATGCATAAATCACGTGCATGAAGGAAGGACACAGAAATGGACGCAAGAGGCCGCAATCAAAGCAGACCCTCCCTCTCTGTTTGTAATGGTAGGGGTGGTCGCTGTGTGTCTCGCCCGTGACTTTGAATCAGATAAATTACCGTTCTATATATATATATATATATATATATCAGCCAATTTTGTTAAAATAAAAGTTTGAAGCATGTAAATAGGGGTTTTTTATATTAGTTATCGTTTTACGTGCTTCTGCTTTTGCTTGACTAATGACTAGTTCTGCAGAGTTCCCCTGCATTATACCTTCTTTGTAAAACAAACACACCATTCCTGAAAAACTGGTCCAACCGGTCCAACAGGAAAAAACTGGGGACAACCATGAGGCCAGTCTAGTTATTTCATTTTGAACTGCTCTTTGTAAAACTCGGTAAAGACCTAGTGTCCCAGTCTAAGTAGACAGGGAGTTCCCATACATTTACCAGGTTTTATGGGTCAAAAATCAATTGATTCAATTTTGAGTTTGTTTCATCAAATCAAAATGTGGTTTTTAAGCTATAACTCACATGATTTGATGGTGATAATGACATTGATTTGAGTATTGATTCGAGTTCATGGATTTTACTCATGCTAGTTGTATTTGAATGCTTAAGTAATTATGGTGATCATTTGATTATGTATTTTTTAGTATTTTATTTTGATTTGTATGCAGCACTTCTTTAAAAGAATATGGTTTAGTTTTAAATATTAAATTTAATTTATTGTGTTTTTTTCTATTATTATAATTATGTTTTATATCATATTTTGTCATTATTAATTATCATAATATGTATTTTATATTTTTTTTTATTGATCATGGTTTGTGGCCAAATCGACTCTGGTTTAACCATTGACTAATGACATGTGGGTTTTGCTGGGTCCAAAGCTCAGGTGAGGTCTAAGAACATTAACCTTTTAACAATATATATAATAGTCTATAATTTAAGATATTTTATATATTAAATACGATTATTATTAATGCTCACCTTTGTTGTTTCATTTTTTACAATAGCTATTTTGGGTAGGATGTGTGGGAATCGATTAGTGCTAGTTTAATTATATTATATTCTCGTGTATCCTTGCTCCATTTTTAAATGTTCTAGGTCCTTAACGATGTGTGCATCTCATAATTTGCTTTATATTCTTATTTGATTGCAAAAATTTCAAGTGCACAAGATGATGTACAGTAAGAATTTAAGTTTAAATATTTCTTGGGCATGAAAAGATGGGTTGAGTATCTTACTATAGGAATATATGCTACTTGGAAAAATATATTTATTTGAACAGGCGGAGATGATTCGAAATTTCAGTGTTCGGATATCTGGTATGTGCTGCTAAATTAAAAATATTTTGTGTTTTTAATGCTTGGTTATCTGCAAGTTCATGGTTTTTTGTTTTAAGCAACAAACATATCTTTTTAAAGGAAGTCAGTAGTGTGTACAAAGACTGAAAATTATTTATCCAACCAATGTTTTTATTTGGAGATGCAAAAATCAAGTAGTATATCCGAACCTACACTAGGGATATGTTATCAGTATTACTTTTAACAATACTTGAACTCGATAAATCTTAAATATCTTACATTATTTGTTTTTCACAATAGGATCTTATCGTTAGGTCATGAGTGCCTTTGGTTGCATTTATTTTATATAATTTAAATTTATCCAGATTTGATGATAAGGTTTGTGTACTTAAAAAGAAATTAAATGCTTGATAATTAAACTACTAGGTGTAATACTACTCGAAAGAAATTAAATTAATATGATAAGAGCAGGTAGATAGGAATTTAAATGTTGATTAAATAAAAGGTACTACTAAGAACCAATATATTTATATATTTAATGGGTTCTTGCCGTAGCTCAACCCAAAGGAATTATTTATAATAATTATTATATATTCCATGGGTTCTTGCCGTAGCTCAACCCAAAGAAAATAATAATTGTAATATTAAACTAAAACTGCTGTAATAAAAAACCAAAACTATTATAAGTGCAGAAATTAAAATAACTACCGAAATTAAATCTAAACTTTTATCTACTGCAGAAGACATCATATTAAGATTGTCCTTACTCGGTCGCACTCGGGAATGCATTAGAGGTCGGATCCTTATTCACTTTTCTATAATACCTTGCCCTTAATCTTTCTCGTTGTAACTCTTGATCCAAGACTTACAAGAAATGAAAACGTAAATCTACCAAAGCATATTTTTCCGAGAGACATTATACTTACGCTACTCTTTTCCCCTTACAACATCCACTTGTTTCGACGGGTACTTCTTCGCCGGTCCTTTAGCCTCTCGGTAGATATGCTTATAGTAGTTTTTTTTTTCAAGTATTCAATCCGGTCAATCGTTATCCAAAGATACTCGACTCAGAGCATCCTTTTCTCGTCTAACCCATATAAAGATCCTTCCTACTAAGCTTTCCCTTTCCCGGAAGAGTTTAAGCTATCATAACAAATTATCAAAAAAACTCTATTATCAAACTAATTATCTTTATTTAAGAGTAAACTTACTTACGTAAAACACTTAAACAGACACTCAAGCTTCTCACAACACTCTTACTCACTCTTACTCGGACCACTCACTCATTTATACACACAAGCTATCTTACGGACTCACGGGCATTCTTATTAGAAAAACCAAACTTGGAATTTTACAACAATACCCTTTCTTTACATGGGTATTTATGGAATTTTAGAAAAGGTTTTCGTACATTTTTCTCTTTTTCAAGAGTAGTGACTAAAGATGGAACCTTATCCCTCCATGGCATTTATTAAAATTTCCTCACCTATGTCATTAAATGCGTCATTGTCAAATCCTCTCGAAGTCGTGGAAGTCCTCTTGCATGTGATTGTCTCCAAACATTCTTTCCAACCGGATCGCTTGGGTAATCTTCGGATGTTCGGTTAGGGTCCGGTTCGCAATTATGATTCCTTGCATGGGTGATTTATATTGTATGTTACTCGCATTGGGAGTAGATCTTCAAATTCCTTTCTTCTCCCGCAAGATAGCATCCTAGATATTTCTTTGGTGCTGCCCCTATAGTGTAGGCTCTCCATCTTTTTATTTTTTCGAGATGTCTATCCTGGACTTGATGTGAGAGAATATCTTTGTCCCATTTGAATAATCTTGGCCTCGCCATACCTATATAGATCTATTTTTATATATTGTTGTATCGGGGCGGGATAATTTCTGAAAGATTGTGGAACACTCGCCAATTCGAGAACCACATAATATTTATCATGGAATTTCATTAATTTTTTTATCATGTGGGTCAATTTCCATGGGAAGTCTCTTAGATGTCTCATTTGGCTTTGATATGTTATCAAGACTTTCTTTAACAATCCATATTCATATAACTTTCCTGGTGTAATTGTTATATTGCCCTTCTTGTATTCCTTCCAGTCATCCAGATTTGTGGTAGCTTGTAAAAACGAGAATCCTTCCTTACATATACAAGCTTTGGTTCCCTTGTGTTCTAGTCCTTCAAATTTTGTGAGACAAAAGCTTATATTTTCTTGGACCATATATGAACCAGCAAGATCTTCCATGGCCATTATCATTTCTTCCATTTCTCTTTCTTTTTCTGAATAAACCATCCCCATAATTATGCTTTTTACTGGGGTTAATATTTCTGGATATTTTTCATATGTTTCTTCTTTTTCCTTGTATTCTTTTTCCCATTCTTTTTTCATTATTTCATTTTTTTCTTTTGTTTTTTCCATTTTTTTTTCATCTTTTCAATTTTTTGCTGAAGATCTCTTACCTTTCCTGAAAGGATTTGGTTAGTCTGTTGCAGTTCCAAGAAGGCATCTAGAGATTTTGGTCGTAGATTAGGATCATTGAGCTGGTTTTTCAAATTTTTTGTGTGGAGATAATCACTAAGTTGGGCCAGGATTTTTGGGAAAAAGGGACTTATATTATTTGCCCAGATATTATCAATATGGTTTCTTTCTTGAGGATCTAGGACTAAGGTTAAAGGAAGGTTAAAAGAGAAAGGCGAACCAATAGGGTGCATAGGGAGTTTGGCATATGGATGCATTGGGACCATTGTTTTTTGTTTCTCCATCTGCAAGAAATCAATTATTAGTTCATGGGGGTTTTTCTAAAACTTGTTCAAGAAAAATACATCTAGATAATCTATATGCTAATCCATTTTCTTTACCTTTAATATGCTCAAATTGAACTTTATAATTACCATTTAATATACGATCCTTAAAGGCTAACCATCTTCTTTGACTAATTCTTTTACTATTTTTATTTTCAAAGAATTTTATAATAGCTTCGCAATCTGTCCTTACTAATATTTCTTTTTTATTTATTAAAAATAATCTAAAACTATCTAAAGCATATCCTACTGCTAGTATTTCCTGATCAATACTACTATTCACCTTCTCTTCTTTATATTTTCCACTACTATATCTACAAATTATTTCTTCACTTTTAGAAGCATATTTATTAGGTTTAGATTTAAGAACAACTCCCCATCCTAATTCACATCCATCTGTCTCTATTATTAAATAATCGCTATCCAAAGGTAATTTTAAATTTGGCAAGGTTTTTACTACTTCTTTTATTTTATCTATTTGTTTATAGTCTTCTATATTAAACCACACTCATATTAATGATGTTTTACTGTAAAGAGGTCCTACCATTTTTCCTAAGTTTTTTATAAAAGGTCTTGCATAATTTAATAATTCTAAGAATTGTTGAAGTTCTTTAACACTTGAAATATAAGGGGTTTCCAGAATTTTCTTAGTTATATGAGGTTGTAATTTTATTTTACCATTTCCTATCTCTACTCCTAAGAATTCTATGTTTTGTCTAAAGAATTGGGCCTTTTTATTACTAATTACTATTCCGTTTTTTAAGAATTCACTTAAGACTAACTTAAGATGACTAATATGCTCTTGTTTGTTTTTACTATGTACTAAGATATCATCTATGTAAATACAAGTAAATTCTCTATATTTATTAAAAATATTGTCCATTTTTCTCTGAAATATACTAGGTGCATTTTTTAAACCAAAAGGCATTACTAACCATTCAAAGTGTCCTAAAAGGCAAGTAAATGCAGCCCATTCTATGCTTTTAGGACTCATTTTGATTTGCCAGAATCCAAATTTACAATCAAATTTACTAAATATTTTACTCTCTTGGATACTATTTATTAATTCTGATTTATCTGGTATATTATAACCATCATCAATTGTATTATCGTCTAATCTCCTATAGTCTATTACCATTCTACTTTTTCCTCTAGTTCGTTTCATCAATTATAACCATTATATTTTTTTAATCTCCTATAGTCTATGACGCATTTGATGACATAGGTGAGGAAAATTTAATAAATGCCATGGAGGGATAAGGTTCCGTCTTTAGTCACTACTCTTAAAAAAGAGAAACTGTACGAAAACCTTTTCCAAAGCTCTATAAATACCCATGTAAAGAAAGGGTATTGTTGTAAAATTTCAAGTTTGGTTTTTCTATAAGAATGCCCGTGAGCCTGTAAGATAGGTGTGTGTATGAATGAATGAGTGGTCTGAGTAAGAGTGAGTAAGAGTGTTGTGAGAAGCTTGAGTGTCTGTTTAAGTGTTTTCTGTAAGTAAGTTTACTCTTAAATAAAGATAATTAGTTTGATAATAGAGTTTTTTTGATAATTTGTTATGATAGCTTAAACTCTTCCGGGAAAGGGAAAGCTTAGTAGGAAGGATCCTTATATGGGTTAGACAGAAAGGGATGCTCTGAGTCGAGTATGCTGGATAACGATTGACCAGATTGAATACTTGAAAAAAAAACTACTATAAGCATATCTACCAGAGGCTAAAGGACCGGGGAAGAAGTACCCGTCGAAGCAAGTGGATGCTATAAGGGGAAAAGAGTAACGCATGTATGATGTCTCTGGAAAAATATGCTTTGGTAGATTTCTGTTTCCATTTCTAGTAAGTCTTGGATCAAGAGTTACAGCAGAAAGATTAAGGGCAAGGTATTTCAGAAGAGTGGATAAGGATCTGACCTCTAATGCATTCCTGAGTACTGAGTAAGGACAAACTTAATATGATGTCTTCTGCAGTAGATAAAAGTTTAGATTTAATTTCAGTAGTTATTTTAAGTTGTGCACTTATAATAGTTTTAGTTTTCTATTACAGCATTATTTTAATTTCTGCAGTTATAAGTTTAATAGTTTTAGTTTTAAAATTACAATTATTATTTCCTTTGGGTTGAGCTACGGCAAGAACCCATGGAATATATAAATATATTGGTTCTAAGTAGTACCTTTTATTTAATCAACATTTAAATTCCTATCTACATGCTCTTATCATATTAATTTAATTTCTTTTCGGTAGTATTACACCTAGTAGTTTAATTATCAAGTATTTAATTTCTCTTCAGTCAGTACCTTATTTATTAGAATGATAAATCAAGTATATGGATATGTCCGTGATATATATATATATAAATAAATATTACACATATTATTCTAATCGTGATATCTCTTTAATACCACAATTAGAACTTTTATATAATATATTGCTAGAAATAAGAAATATTTATGAAGATTATGGGCCTTATTCTAGTACAGAACCCCTTAGATATAATTTATAAGATCCTAGGCTCCCCTTCTAAAGTATTTCATTAATCTTAGATCAGTAGAATAAGAGGTAATTGTAATTTCTCCACCTCCCTCGTATCAGTTTTACACATATTTAAAACTAGATTCAGGGGGCTTGAGAATACATATAATTTTATGTTTATTTTAGCAATTAAAAAATTTAATTTGCTTTTGATGGTAGAGTTTCATGAGCAAAATAATAAACAGTAACGGATTTTACTTCATTAGATATGGTTTAACTGTTTGACAAGCATCTTTGGCAAGGCGCGTGGACGATTGCCAGAATAGTTCATCAGATAACTTCGTGCAAACCAAACTTCACTACCTATGGCAGCTGCACGGGTTCAACTTCATCATCTCCTGATGGAGTTCTGGGAGAGTGAGATATTAGACGCCACTGGATCCTCTCTTGGTAGACTTCACCCTTGATGTAACACGAGCGATATTTGCGACGATTTGCGTTGAGATCGATCTCTCCAAGTCATTAAAGAAGGGCTTCCGAATAGGATCAGAAATGTGTCAAGTTATGGTGGCTATTGTCTATGAAATGCTACCAATATTAGATCCGCACATAAGCTAATAGAGATAAGAGAAAAGAAAAGGAGTGGCTAGTGAAGGGGCTCATGTGGACGTTGGTGAGCCCTCTAGGGCCTTTTTTTTTGCCCTCATTTTTAAGTAAGTTTTTTTTTTTTTTTTTTTTTTTTTTTTTTTTTAATGAAGAAAGAGCTACACATAAGCTAAGAAAGACACATAACTATTACAACATCAAAAACCGAGACGTCTAGACTTTTAAAAAATAATGATAACTGAGGGTTATGTCTCCCGTATGTTGCAAGAGCATCAGCAATAATATTAAGCTCACCTTATCTCGTTGAGTACGCTAAGACTGGTGGTCATGGGGTGAGGTTGACGATGGAGACCATAGTAAAAAAATTAAAGTATAATTTCTAAGAAATTTAGTTTTTAGGAATTTAAATTGCTAGGACTTCAGTTGATTTTTTTTTTATATCTTTAACAACTTTATGTAGAACAACAATTGTCGTTTTTGTCCAAAAAAAAAATGCAACATTGTCAGCTACTTTTAAATACCTCTATGTCTTCATACTTATATAAATAATATTTTTGAATTATCGTTTTGATATTTATATAAATCTTTGTTTGTTTTTTTTCTAAAAATTTATTGAACCAAAGGGTTTAAAATTCAATGGTACTTGGTCTTATTACTGCCAATAAGAGAGACATTTAATATGTCTTGAGTTCAAGATTTATTGAAAACAATGATGGTAACATATCAGTGGTTGTGGGGGCATGTTCGCAAGTCAAACTACTCGTTTTTTATTGAAAGCGCATTGATTGAACGATCAATTTTCAATCCATGCGCATACTCTTGATATATATCACTTATTGTTTTTGTCAGAAAAAAAAAATTCGGATGAAATATATCAAAACAAACATATTTTCTCATAACAAAAATAAGAACTATTTATGAAAATAAAATATAGAACATAAAAAATAATGTTTTCTAAACAAAGGCTCTAAGTGTTAATTTCCAAATGCTCTTCCTAAGTGCTTACGTACTAAACTACTTCTAAATGTTTGATGCGTCGATCCATGTTTACGCCTAAATTACGTAGAGCTCCTAAAAGGCATTGAGATTAATAAAATCCCAACATCCTATTAAGAATGTTAAATACTCTATTCCGGTACTCTTTCTTTCATTTCTGTGCTCTTCAAAAATATTTAAAAATATAAAAAGATAAGTTTAATAATAATGAAATAGTTAAAATCCCCTCATCGGCCATTGAGTCACCATAATTATTACATTTGAAGTTAAATTCCCATATATTTTAACCATCCCACAAGAGTGATTTTATTTAATCAAACAGGTAACGGTTGCGGCAAAAACTAAGCAAGTGTAAAAATATTAAACACTTGGAATGATGCGCATGTTTGGTGATTGCCTCCTACTCTTTAGTCTGTTTTTTCAGCTTATTTTGTTATCTTTATTTTATTTTATCTATGTTATTATTATTATTATTATTATTATTATTATTATTATTATTTTCTTATTTTACTGATTTTTTTCATAAATTGGTCATTTATCATTTTTTTTTGAGAAAAAAAATATAATGCGAATGTCCATAGAAGCCTGAATAATATTATACAAGAATCTAGAAATTTAGGGCTGGAGACCAGCAATAGGTTTAAATACGTAAGCATTTATATGCCAAAAACTAAACAATAGATTTATATATTTGAATTTAAACAAACAAAATATTTAGAGAAAGGAAGAAAAGCCTAAAAAAAACGTATAAAACATGCAAATAATGAAGATTTATGAGTTCTAATTTTCAGAAATTTCAGATTTGCAGAAAAAGGAGAAATTCAAAATAAAAAAATCACCATAAATAATCAATTTAAAATAATTAGAAAAACACGGACCTTGCATTCTAGTGATGGAGGGAAAGAAGCCGCTGGACTTGCATCTCAAGTTCCTCAATCCGTGATCCCCAATCACTCCGGATCTCAATTGGCCGAACCTCGCCGGGTCCGTCAATCACCGTCATCTCCTCACCGCCATCGCTCTTCTCCTTCCTCCCAAACCTCCTCCTCCTCTTCTTCTTCTCTCTCCGAGCGGTAGCGCGTTGAAGCGCGCGAAGGACATCCGATCCGCTCAGCGGAGCGCTGCCTCCTTTATCTGAGGATCCAATCGGCAGATCGGATTTGAGCGCGGCCAACGCGGCGAACCCTAAATCGCCGGCAATGGAGTCATCGTCCGTGGCCTCGTTGCCATATGCTTTTGAGGCGGCGCGGATGCGCCGTGGCTTGATGGCGGCGGTGCGAGGGATGAGAGGGAGAGGGAGGGTATGGGAGCTCGTAAGATGAGCGAACGATGGCATTGTTTCGTTTTATAACTTCTTGATAGAATGATTTGGTGTATATATATATATATATATATATATACACACACAGATCCATTTGAAAATTAGATTGGAAAGTTTACATGTATCCGTATACGTAGATCAAAGGGCAAAGCGTATATTTACTGTATAAAAACTTTATTTAATACAGGCATTAGTCATGCACCAATATTTTAAAAATATTAGTTTTTTTTCTGATAAGTCTTTTTTTCCTTTTATTTTGTTATTAAACTCACTTATAAAAATACTAATATTTTTTTATCATTTTTTATCATAAGTTTATAACATGACACTTAATTATTTAAATTTTTTTAATACAAAGTCCATGAACTGAGATTTTTAAACTTTTTTTGGCAAGACCACGACACCCTACGTAAAGACCAGTGTCATGGATCAAAAATACTTTTCTACTTAATACTAATGTTTTATAAATTATATAATAAACTGCAAAATTTTAGAGAAACACAGAATAAAAAATCTCATAAATTGCTAAAAACCAACCAATCAGAAAATGATGATGATGAGAAGGATTTTGTTGCAAATATTGGTACTTTGTGAGGATATAAACATAAACACACATATTTCCATGGGTTTATATACATGCATACAAACAGACATACATACATACAAATTTCCTATGCCTGCAACATTTATGATAACATACACAGCCTCTAGCATTAACCATTTTTTTGCATATGAATCTTTGTCGCAGGACATATATTGAAATATGTAACATGGATAACATGAGCATTCAAGCAATTGCAAGTTTTGCAAGGTGGACATGCAAAGAGAGTCAAATATTTATATGTTATACGTTTGACTTCTGCTTTTTCTATTTACCATGGAAGAGTCACCCTAAAATATATCCTCTGTTTCAAGTCCTGCGAATATATCTTATTGAATTCTAAATCAATCATGAAATCACATGTAACAAATAAGAGTAATATTTTAAACAAATAGAATTTCTTCTTGAGAGGCAGAGAGAGAAAAGAAAATAAAAAAAAAATTGCACGACTACCCTCGTATATAGGAGAGTTCATACTTCATTTCCCTTCAAAACCAAGTCAAGGGTTTGGATCCCTCCCGACTCAAAGGCTGATTTTTAGTAGCTTGCCCATATTTATCACAAGATTCACAATCAAAGAAAAAAACAAGAAAAGAAAAGAAGTTCAACCATAGGGAACTCATACAAAGCTTTTCCCTCTATGGAAAAAGGGAATTCTATAGCTTTTAACAAATCCAAATCGTTAGCATGGGCTGGATTTATTCTAAAAAAAAGTCCAATTTATGTTTAAAAAAAGAAAGAAAAAAAGAACGTAAGACAGCGCGAGAAACAGAGGAAGCTTTAAAGAGTAAACATTGAGAAGACGCAAACCTTGAGGGGTTATAAAAAACCATCTCCCTATTCTGAAGTTTCGATTGGGGTGATGGCAATCTCAGCTTCTTTTTGCTTTTCTAACGATCTCACTCGATTGTCCAGAGCTTCATATCGATCTTCAAGAGATTGATACACCTCTGCCACCTGAAGAAGGATCAAATATGCAAATCATAATAATTGATAGTGCTTGTAGCAAATATAAAGCAGACATGCAGCATAAATCATAGACTAGCCATTGCCTAAATTGTTCTCGTTTCATTAATAACAGACATAATCCTGTTCAGCAGAGGAAAATTCCAAAGAATGTGTTTTAGATGTTCATTCATGTCAAAAGGACCAAGCCTAGCAACACCTCAAGAAGTTATACAGAACTTACATGCTACAATCGAAATTTTAGAGACATATAGTGATTCATATTAGCAACAACAAATTAAGTGTAACATGGTCAAACAAATTAATCGGTCCGTATATTTGGGGAGCCATTGGAAAATAGAGAGGGATCCACATAAATTTTATTGACCTAGACAAAGCTCGCGAAATGTGAATTAAGGATTCCAAGGAAATGAACGGTTGTACAACCATATTTAAGTAACTTGATTAAAAAAAAAACAAAAAGCTGGTGTGCCTCGGAAATATGTTTAAGATGCATCTTTGATAATAATAATTAAGGATGCAGCAAGAAATTGAAAAATTATTGGAAGTAGTTGTTCACACTTCACATAGATGATAGTAGATCAAATTAGAGCAAAAGTTAGCTGTAAATTAAAGTTCCAAAAAAATACATACAAGAGCCTCAATGCAACATTAACTAAACGGGTAGCTGAGGACCATTTGGATAATGGCTAATTTCATCAACAAAAATTATACGATAAGAAAATCAAATTGATCCCATGATTCGAAGGAGAACATTTTCATTCTGACAATTCCCATATTTTCCATATCTTTCAAAGGAAACAATGGCGCTAACTTAGAGTAGATTGATTTATCTTGAAGCAATGACATTATTAAGGAAAAGAAAATGTAATACATATTTTATTTGTCAGCATTTGAAAATCAGAATGAATGATCTCTGATGCAGGGCCGGGCACATCGAGAGCTGTTAGATTTTAAACAATTCACCAATACGGCAATAAGGACATGATAAAAAAGAAAAATGTAGAAACATGCGTTCTTACATGAAGCCGACAAAATATATCAAGTTTAAGCCTCATGCAATATACACAAGAAATAAAAAAAATAAAACAAACAGTAGAAAACTTCACATTTCTCTATGGCTAAAATATGCATTTACAAGTAGAAAAAAAGTAATTGCACAGATCAAAAACATAAGATGATCATCAGGGAGAATTCTTGTGTACATATAACTCATTTTATACTATTATTTTGAATATTTTTATCAACTGAATGCAGACCCTAGGTTAACTACTCATTAGAAGAAACATCCACATACCAAGGTCACGTGAGCATTCTGTTTGATCTCAAGACAAAAATGTATAAACAGCAAAAGCGCCACATATATAGAAGCAGTAGCTCATTTTACAACCTCTGATATCATATCATATGCTTCAATTTCTCAAAATGAAATTACATGCTACAATAAATAAATTTGAGAGTGAGATCACTTGATCTCTGAGTGTAGCATGCTTCTTACAAAACTACAAAAGGTCGTCAAATGTAAAACTCATATTAACTATAGAAGAAACATAAGTTTTAATCAAAGAAAACAGGATGGAGAATAAGAAATAGTGCCCAAGAAAAAGCAATCAAACAAGGACCATGACCCTTACCAGATGCCCAAACAGAAACCATGTGCAAGTCCAGATTTTATCAAGGGGTTCTTCTTTTGGTCTTAAATTTAAGGCATGTAAACAAATCTTGGTAGAATCCAATATCTACCAACTGCCCTTTTCTCAAAAATTCCAGAAGATGAAGACAATTCCAAGATTTTGAATCTTACAAGAGTTACCTTTCCTCCACAATTGTTATACGAGCCAGAGGGATTCATATCTAAATACTAAAAAAAACAATTTGTTACAACAAAGGCTCGAAGCGATTGCGCCAACATGGAGATATGATGAGGAAAAAAGAGGATACATTGATAACAAAATACAAAGACATGATGAAATTGCAAACCAAATAGGGCAAGAACAAATCATTAATCACAATTAAAGTATCAAAAATAAGAAACAAATCAACACTTAAAAATTCATCAGAACTACTAAAATACTACTAACATTATTCCAAAAAAGGGAGTTCCACAGTATTGACCTATATTCAGTCAGTATAGAAGATTCTGCTCCTTTTATCCATCAATCAATGCATTTGCAATCAGACTCAAGGCCGAATTCGCTAATAACTCAGAGCTCGAATAAGATATTCAAATTATTAAAAGTAAGCGATATCCTACCTGATCGGAGATTGCTTGGTGAGCGAGCTTGTAATCCTTGTAGAGGATGTACGAGCCGGCGACGGAGGCGATTGCTGCGCCGGCAAAGAAGGATGACAGCCTCACTCTGAAGACCAGCCCCATCGTCAACCCCTCTTCCGACAAGCTCGGTTCTCGTCGACAGTGGCGCTAGCGAGAGAGAGAGAGAGAGAGAGAGAGAGAGAGAGAGATTAGGGCTCGTGGGCTTAGCAGAGGCCCAGCTTATAAATAATAAATAGAAGTTTTTTGTTGGGGAAATTAAACAAAAATCCTTCTGTTTCCGAATTTTGCAAAATAAGTACATAATTGTTTTTTTGAACTATGCGGTTTTTTAGTAAAAAATTAATTTTTTTTTACATGAGCAAAATTATCAATTCATTTTAACAGCGGTGAGATTTAAATTTATTTATGTTTAATGAAATTATGAGAAAAATTAATAAACTTACAAAAAAATATTTTTATATCTTATGAACAAGTTTTTAAATGAAATGATAATTTTTTCCCTGAATTAACAGCATGTTAAAGTTTTTTTTTTTTGTTAACCGAAGAACCACATAGTTAAAAATTAAAAAAATTGTCTTTATTTTGCAAAAGTTGAAAACCACAAGGATTCTTTATAATTTTCTCTTTTAAAAAAATTTATAATTAAATTCGAAGTATAAAAAAATATATAAAAAACAGTTTAAATTATTTTAAATAATAAACATATATTTCAAAACTAATTAGTTTTAGGTGATCATTGTCTCGGTGATATTATCATCCATCAAATTCTGGCTTTTAAAAGCTGATATAAATTTAAAAATAAATTAAGTGAGATAACCACAATTGTAGAAAATCATCCTAATTCCTGCAAAATACTATTTGTAAATTTGAATGTTTTTTTGCAAAAATATTATAAAATTCGAAATATTTTTAGTAATTAATAA
The DNA here is from genome assembly GCA_902712375.1 of Dioscorea dumetorum. Taxonomy (NCBI): domain Eukaryota; kingdom Viridiplantae; phylum Streptophyta; class Magnoliopsida; order Dioscoreales; family Dioscoreaceae; genus Dioscorea; species Dioscorea dumetorum. The sequence continues at coordinate 1,487,395 of CACTHL010000784.1, forward strand.
TAATATGATTCTTTTACGGTAGGGGTGGTAACGGGCAGGCGGGCGGGGGCGGGCGGGGCGGGGATTCCCCGTTCCGGACTCTCCGATGGGAGGAAGTTATCTCCCCGTCCCCGTCCCGCCCCCGCGGGGATCGGTCCCTGCGGAGATCCCCATATACTTATAAGATTTAATTGTTTTTAAAAAAATTTAATACTAATGCACACTAACACACATGAAAAATATAAAAATCATTCAAAATAAAGCTCAACAAACTAACATATAAAAATTTACAAAAACAAAATACTCCAAGTGTTTATCATTATAGGCTACAAAGCAAAACATGAAATTTAGAATTCATACAAGTACAATACTACAATCTAATACGAGTCCGATACTCCAAATGTTGACTATAAAGCCTCTTTGTCCTAGGATTTAGTGATTGGTTGTGATGGGTTTGAGTGATGGGCTGTGACTCGAGCGTCGGAGAAGAGAAATAGGATATATATATATATATAAAGTTTAAATAATAAATGAATTAAAACACCGGGGATGGGGATCCCTACGGGACATTAATAGCAATCCCCGCCCAGTTTACTAAACAGAGACAGTTTGGCCCCGTCCCCGCCCCTACGGGGGGAGAGAATTGGAGAATCCCCGTCCCCGTCGGGTCAGATCCCCGCAGGGCTCGGGGATTTTACGCCCCATTACCACCCTTATTTTCTTGTATATATGAGACTCAACATTCCTTTGGTGCTAACTAACATATAAAGCGGACAGAAATAATGAGACATTCCATGGATATTGTTAGGCAGAAAGGAGATTTTATTATTAAAATAAAAATAAAATCTCAAGTGTTTAGACATAAACAAAGAATAAACTGTCATTCTAACCAATCACATTAAACAACAAATTAAAAGAGAATAAAGTTTTCATTTCGTGTAAAATTAGAATGAACATTTCATTCTATTTTTATCCATTTATTTCATTCCCATTTCATTTTATAGCCAAAAAGATTGATTGTCTACGGTATGCATCCCCACTACTAACATGAGATTTAGATTACAAACTCATATTTGTAATTCAGGTCCGTTACAGCTATTGCATCAAACAAAATTTAAACTGAAGATTTAAAAATATCTTCATAGTCGGACCAATACAGTTGGCTATGAACCCTTGGGCTTCCTAATTGCTTATGTTAAAAAAGATTTTCAGCTTCAAACATTTAATCATATTTTAAGGGGAAAAAATAAACACATAAAACAAGATCTTTCCTGCCATTTTCATGGCGCTTTCTCTCTCCATTCCCTGGCTCAAAGACTTGTGCATGGACCTTAATAATGAGTGTGGTGCAAAACTTAGACGCCATGAAGTAGTCCATTTTGGCATCTAATTATTTACTAGTGTAAGCTAAAATCCCAACAACTTCATTTGGATTTTTCTTAAGAAATCATAAATATAAATAAATAAATTTCTTATTATAATTGACATAGTCACGGAGATAATGATCAGCAGCCCACGTTGACGTCCAAAAAATATTTTAACATAATGCTAACAAGGGTATGAACTCCTTTTTAAGTCTTTGACAAGACTAGCCAAGGCTTTTTTTAATTAATTAAAATGAAATAATTTCAAATTTTGTTTTTTTAACAAACACAATAAACGCTCTCATCTCATTTGCTCAAATTACATTTTATGGTTTTACCGATTTTTAATTTTTTTTAATATAACATTTTATTTTCTAAGGACGTTTGGTTTTTTATTAAAATGGTATTGAAAATTTTAATATATTCCTTGATATTCCTTAATGACAATTGATGTTCATATTCAAAGTCGTTCAAATTTTTTTATAAATTAAAAAAATAATTGAAGTTGGGATCCGTGTGCGTGCGGGCCTCTCTCACCAAAATAATAAACAAAACGTTCAAATCTAAGTGCTCCTAAATGTAGCACAATTTTTTATTTTATTTATTTTTAATTAAATTATTATTCTTGCAACGTGTGGTTCATGCCTCATGAAAGCGCAATATCACTAACGCTTGGCTTATTTAGCTGTTAAAAAAATACTCTTTTACTTTATTCAGAATTCTTTAAATATAACAAAAATTGAGAATAGAGAGAGGATGACATCCAAAGAAAAACACCTTTGGAAAAACTCTATCCCTTATATGACTTCCAATACGTTGATCTTGAAAACTGATGGGTGGATATATATATATATATATATGCATGGTTTTCTAATTAGTTATTTTTAAAATGTAGCTTGAGGAATGAAGATTGTTCCAGGAATGTTTACTTTTTATTTTTTTTTAATTTTATTCATTGCAAATAATTCTTTCAAAAAAAAGTAAGAGAACATTATTTCTATTTTTTTTTTTTGAGAAATAAAAACAAGGCATGTGAATCAGAGACGAGTACATACTAAGAGCTGAGCTCTATAATTCTTATGCTCTCCATCTGCACTAAGACTATGATTCGAATTTATTTCTTTAGTAAAAGTGACACTATAAAATACAGAAACTCGGTGCCAATAAACTAATTAATAGCCCTTTGCGCATTTCAACCATTCTTAAATATCAAAACTATTATTTTTTTTTTAAAAAAATTAGAACTTATACGATTAATAACTGAAAAAATAAAAGAAATAAATAAGAAATATATATAATTATCTTGCTTCCAATCAATAAGATAAAAAGCGAAGGAAGTTTATCAAAAAAGGAAAAAGAAGAGATACAAAGGCATTTCATCAAACAATTTGAAGGTATTCACACAGCATCAATGGCAACCATTTCACCGGCGGCGTGGGCGCGGCGCCAGGCACATGAGGCCAGGACGGAGAAGCCGGCGACGATGGGCGTGCCGAGCAGGACGAGGCCGAGCGGGACCATCCACAACTGTTTGTTCGACGGGTGGAACTGGAGCGCCCACCAGATGAGTATTCCGCCGCCGCCGGCGATCGCCAGGATCGAGAGCTTCGTCTCCGTCAAGCCCAACGAGACCGAGGGCTGCATGCGCGCGGCACGTGATGAGGTTGGTGAGCAGCGCAGGGTAATTGGGCTATAATAACTTGTCTGCGCTTGTATTTATCTAGAGTGCAATCAATATTCAGTTACACCCCTAAGTTATACTGAAATATTATTGGGACCCTATGCGTATTATTTGGTATTAGTTAAGAATTAAAGAGACATTTACTTTTAGACTAAAGTGGTTTAAATAATAATTTTTATATAAATCTTGGTGTGTGAGTGTGATTTTTTTCCTTTATATCAATATATTGTGTGTGTTTTTTGTGGTGGGATTTGAATTTTCTGTTTGCATGATGTTTTATAATTTTTTTTTTTAAATTAAAAGTGAACATTCTCAAACTTGCTTGATACTCTTCTCTATCAACTTCCTTAGATAAGACCGTTGGATATGATTCAATAGAGTATTGTTTTCTTATAATTACTATATTTATAAATAGTAAAAATGATATAAACAATGAAAAATAGGATGAACAATGTCAACCCATGTTACTATATTGATGAACAGTGGTAAATAGGAAAAAATAGAATGAATATCAGCTTTTCTATCATGATCACACAATAATTTAAAAAATATGGACGGTCAAAAAGTGATTTACACCCCTCGACAGATAAAAACTTTCAAAATAAACTTATCACCTAAATTTACATTTGGATATAACCGACAACCTTTCATACACCATTGATTATTACGTTTTCATAATAAAGTTAATATACCAACATTTCACTACGCTACCTCTTTATATCACAAATAAAATGAAAAAAATAACACCCTCTTGACTGTTGATATGGAAAATTGTTTTTCCAAATTTTACATGTTGGATAGTGCTTCCAATAAAATATCATCACAACTTTACCTGTTTTTTTTTTTCTTACTTAAAAAAAAATGATAAGTAAAAGTAATAAATAATCAATTTTAAAATTTGAGGGAAGAGAACGTTCACAATTGAATGGAGGCGGTTAAGAAGAGGAAATTGAAAAACATTAACAAATAAATAAACAAAAGTGCACAAGAGAAAGCAGAGTAACTGTTAAACAAGAGCATGGAATGGATCTATACCTTCCTCTCTTTCTCTCACTCTTGATTTCAAATGCATGCTTCCATTGATTCACTACCTTTGGACACTCTGGTAACTAATTCTCATACCACCAACCTCCATTCTCACTTCGTTTTGATCAAAGAATCATTTCATATTATGTTTCCTGTGAAGGTTCGCATCTTGTGCAAACTGAACCATGATGAACTCCAGCCACTTATCACAGTATCGAAATCGTTTCACAATGCAGTGAGTATTGCATTTTATTTTAGTAAGACCTGGAATCAAATGAAAGTCAGTGGGTAAACAATTTTATATGTTCAGGTACATGCGGCTCAAAAATCGTATTTCAACTTTACTACTCCAGCACCGACAAAGCCCCTGGCTTTCTCACTGTATTAGAAAACAGAATATATAGTGATTTTGAGTTGGTATAGTACCTGTCTTTCTTGCGCACTGAATTGCCTTTTGTGTTTCCATTTCCATGAATGAGCAGAGAAATGGAGGTTTCGCCTAAAGCACAGTTGATAAGATCAGAATTCAAGAAGCCTAAGAAATTTAATATGCTTTCGGAGGAGGAAACACGGAGAATCGCCATCGTGCTCTTTCCAGCCTAGCAAACCCTAATTGTGCCTCGTGAGAATACATTGCTGTTAGTTCCGCATGCTGAATACAAGTCACATATTTGTTGGATCTCTTTGCTGTATTGGTTAACTATTTAGGGTGTGTTTGATTGGCAACATGGAAAATGGGTGGAAAAGAAAATTTTTCCATGGAAAATTTTTCCATTGAAAAATTTTCCATGGAAAACGAAAATACAATCTGCGTTTGATTGGCATTATTTTTAAGGCGAGAAAATCAAAAATTTTCCATGAAAAATTTTGATTTTGTTGTTTGATTGCTTGTATTTTCCATGGAAAATATAACATTTTCCATGGGAAAAACCACATTTGTTGTTTGATTGCATCAATTTTCCATGGAAAATGTCATATTTTCCATGGAAAATTTTCTCCATGAAAATATTTTTACCTACCTAAAATGCTATTTAATCCCAATAAATCATTGTTTAAGATTTTGTAATAGATATTTTTTGTGTACACAAGAATTCAATCTCAAAATTGATTCAAATTTTTTTCGAGTGTTTAACTATGATTAATTTATTACTACATTTCATTTTTTTTAAATTATTAAATTGTTAAAAAAATATTTAAAAACCAATGATAATTATTTTTATACCATTTCTTAAACCATTTTTAATTATTTCTTGAAAATATAAACAAATTTAAGATGCAATATATATATAAATTTGACCGATATTTTCATACTAAAAAAAATATTTTTGTTTTCTTATTCATGTTCCAAATGAAGTTTTGAACCATTGTTACAACTCTACACTTGCATATTTTTTTTCACAAAGATATTGTATGTTAAATAAAAACTCAAATTTAAAAATAAAAAGACTAAGCCTTGTACTTTTGGCTACCTAAAATGCTATTTAATATAAAATCAATAATTTTTATCAAGTGATTAATCAAAAAAATTATTCATATTTTGAAAAAGCCAATCATATTAGACCATTCAAACAATGTAATATATACCTACAAATGTTGATTTAGTAAACAAGAAATTTTTCAAAAAACCCCCTCTATTTTCCATGGAAAAGTTTTCCTAGGGTTGAGGTAGGAAAAATTTTCCCTTGTTTTGAGGGAAAATATGGTCACGTGACCACCTCCATGGAAAAATTTTCCATGGAAAATTTAGGCAATCAAACAGCCTTTTTTTGTGGAAAATGGCCCATGGAAAAATTTTCCATGGAAAATTTAGGCAATCAAACGCACCCTTAATGTAAGAAACACCCCTGTTAAAACAACCAAGTAGCATAGAACTTGGAATTGTTGGAATGAAGCTGCCCACGAGCCAGAAGGGAAGCACTCCATATATCTAAAAATGCCATCATAGTCAACACAGTTCAATTAGTTCTATTCGTCAACAAAACTGTTTTGGGATTATTCACTTTTTCTTCTTCTCCTCTGCCCTTATATCAGCATGTAATTTGTCTTTGTCTTTCACAAGTGGATGATGATCATAGAACTTTATTATGTCATCTCTATTGCTTGTCTTTGAAGGATATACGGCTAATCTAACACATTTTGACGCAGCAAAAATAATGCACTGTTTTTATTACTTGACATGCATGATTCAAAAGCAAAACTAGATCGACGCAAAAATGACTCATGTATATACATTTCAGATACCAAATCTTTAAGAAACCTAAAAAAAGTAAACTGTTGTTCCTTGGTTTAAAGTTAACAGATCAGGACCACAAAAAAAGATTTCCCAATGTTACAATTTTGAGAAGGTGTGCAGCTAATTCTGAATTTCAAGTATGCATTTTGGCACAAGTTGAGTGCAGAGGCTGTAAGGATTGAAAATTTTATTCAATTTGGCAAAATCCATATCCAGCTAAATAAACACAACCCATTTTCTATCTAGGTATCAGGCAAATCCTTTTAGCCCAAAGAATTTACAAATTAGTCATACAGTATTGACATCAACAAATTCCTTTTAAATTAAAGAATGCTATAGCGCACACAAGATCAAATTACTGGAAGGAAAACTTCCACCCCCTCCCATCTAGCCAGAAAGGAAAAGAGAAAGAATATGTAGACACATTAACAGATTGGTTGGCAGATTCTATATCCAAAAGCATGCTTCTCACCACGATTGAAAAATCAATACAATATTTCAAATACATATAGAACCAAGTTGTCTCATCCCCATGTCTATTATGAGTATTGAATGAGAAACCGTGAACTGATATCAATCTCACAGTCCAATAAATGGCAACAAAAGAATATCATTTTTCCAAAATCAAGACACTATTTTAAGAGTTTCAGCATCTCAATTACTCATGAACTAAATCGACAATGCGCCACAAACAACAAGCATATTTACAAATTAAAAAGTAGAAAAATCATTGTCAACAATGACCACAACAATCTCAAGGAGAAACAATAAACATAACTCATCAAATTATAAGCAGAACAATAACAATAACAATAACAACAACAACAGCAGCAGCAGCAGCAGCAGCAGCAAACACATTAGCAAAATTCAGAGTGTCAGACACTAATCCAGACTGAAATTTTTTAATGAAACAGCTCATTGTATCATCTAATACAGTGAATCATACTCAGAGTTTCAGCATACCAGTCACTCATGAACGAAATCAACTATGTACTACAACAACAAGAATAGATACAAATCAAAAACTAGTAAAAGCATTGTCAACAATGGCTCAAAGAAGAACAATACGCAATACGCATACCTCATTGGATATGTTCATGCTGCCGATGAAACAGGGACGGCTTCAATCAACTTCGCAAAGTAGAATTGAGTGTTGATGAGCCCCTTCTTGTTGATCTTCCATCCAACCCTCCGCAAAGCCATCTCCACATCCCTCTCAGCATGCAAATAGGCCCTTGTCGCCTTTGATGGCCCGGGGAACAGCTCCCCAATCCGCTTCAGCAAATCATAGTAGAAGGTCTTGGGGGCAAAGCTCAGCACCAGGCGCCGCTCCGCCAGCGACGCCAAATGAGCGATCATCCCATCCGCCTTGTCCTGAGGATAGTGGATAAGCACATCCAGGCACACCACTGTGTCCCATTTCCCTTTCAAACCCTCCAGATCGCTAACATCGAATGCCGGCATTTGGGCCTCACCAAGCTCCTCCGATGCTCGGCGGCGGGCCTCGTCCACCATGGCGGCGGAAATGTCGGTGGCCGTGACGACGGCGCCCTCACGCGCGAGAGGGATAGAGAGGCTTCCCGTGCCACAACCGGCATCGCAAATCGAAACGCCGGCGAGGGGGCCTTCGTCCTTGAGCATTTCGATGGTCTTCTCGACGGTCTTGGAGTGGCCGAGCCGGATGTCGAGCTGGACCTTGTTGACGCCCTCGGTGGCGTCAGAGTAGATCTTGCGCCAGCGATCGAAGCCAGTAGTGTTAAAGTACTCGCGGACGACGGCCTTGTCGTCGCCGCCGACCTCGGTGGCTTGCTGGCGGCGGCGGCGCTCGGGGTCGGAGAGGGAGAGGGCGGTGGCGAGGGCCGCGATGGAGCCGCCGCCAAGGACGGCGAGGGCGGTGACAGGGGAGTCGAGCGAGAGGTCGGCGAGGGTGGCAGGGAGTTGGGGGAGTGCGAGGGTTTTGAAGGCGGGACGGCGGCGCGGGAGGAGCAGGGGAGAAGGGTGGCGGTGGGCGGTGGTGGGCGCCGGTGAGACGGACGAGAAACCCGTCGGTAACGCCATCGCGTCCTATTCTCCCCGGCGAGGTCGCTACGGAGCTTGTTATAAAGGGGCGCAGGGATATGTTAAGGTCCACGTGGCGCATAGGATAAGGCTATGAAAATCTAAATATTTATGTTTTTTATAATGAAAAATTCATATATTTTGTTAAACTATTGTTTTTTATTTGAAGAAATATATATATATATATGCTGAGTCTTTTTTTATTGAAAAAAATTATATTGTATTATTTAATGAAATTATATATATGTATTCAGTCTTTTTTTAATGAAAATTTCTTACAAAGTATTATTTGAGTTCCAAAGGCAACGTTATCATCATCACCAACAAAAACCCTAACCCTAAATTATCAAGGAAAAACCCATCCAACTATATATGCAATGTTATCATGATCACCATCATCATTATTAAAATTTTTTTCGCCATAAAGTAATTTTCTTAGACAAATATAAATGATCATTAAAGCATCATACCAAAAATTGTATATATATATATATATATATAGCATCTTAATTAAGCAAAGAACTCATAAAACTAAACAAATAATTAAAAGGAGAGAGTAACAAGAAACAAATTTTATTCTCATTATCAGATATCAAACTATAAAACAAACCCAAAGGACGCTAACTACATAAGAAGTTCAATTCATACCACAAGAAAAACTCAAAGAAACTCAGCATCACTTCACTCTTAACAAACAACTCTCTTTTATGCCTCCTTCTCCTTATTACCAATAACAAACCCTAACCCTAATTAATCAGGGAAAAACCCATCCAACCATGCAACGTTATCATCATCATCATCATTGCCATCAACACTATTAATATTCCCACAAGGAGGTTGGCCAAACTGCTCCCCTCCAATATCACCATGCTCATTGAAACCCAAGCACCAACCATGGCTCCCAACTGCACTACCTGTCATTGCTGAGCCTTCTCCATTTGCAGCAGCCATCTCAGCCTTCTTCTTCCCCACCGTCTCTTGCACCAACTTCAGCTTGTTATCCACCAACCAACTCAAGTTTGAAACTGTTTCAAAATCAAGCCCACTGATATCTTTCCCCTTAAAACATTGCCCAAGCAACACCATATTCTCAAGCTCTCTGTTCTCTTTCTCTTGCTTAAGAGCCTGTTCTTCAAGTTTCATGATTTGTTGTTGCAGAAAACTCACCTGATTCACCATCTTCTTCCTTCTTTCCAGCTCCGGCTCTTGCATGAAGGGCACCAAAACGTCCTTTGGGTCCGGTGTCGATGACCAAACTTCCGGCACCTTCTCGCCAAATGGGTAAATAATTGCGCAAGCTTTTGTATCACATAGTGCGCTTAGCTCTTTCATCTTCTTCAATAGACCATTCTTTCTTTTCTTGTATGCAGCTCTCCTTGCAGAGTCTTTCTCAATCCATGCAAGCTTCACCTTCTCCCTCCCCATGGCAATATTGATTGATGTTAGTGTTTTTGCTTTAGTGGGGAGATATATGAACTTCTTTGGTTTATAATATAGCATGGAGAGTGAGGGGGCATTAAAGGAAAGAGCAATAAATGCTAATAGAAAGAGGGAGGTTTAATGGCATTACATGAGACATTTATTAATAATAATGAAGCATAAAATTAATATTTATGATGAAAGGTTCTTTGTTTGAGGTTTGTAGATGGTAATTCTTTGGTTTGACAACTCATGTTTCCTTTTGAATTTGGTCAGAGCCATAGGAAAGCTTTCATTTGGGATATCATTATCCATCTAGGGCTGACGTGCATGTATCCTAATGGTGCGAACACCTTATTACTACTATTTGCATACTGAAAAATTTCTCACACCATTACAAACACTTGACTCTTAGATCTTATGTATTTATTTTAGTACGTCAACTTAAAAACATATCTCTTTGTTGTTTGATGAACGGAATATCTTAATTTCAATTTACTTTGATATTTTTTTTTTTGGTCATTAGATCATATCTCTGTATATACAACTTGTCATTTTCCTACCATCTCAGCTAATATATATATATAATTGTTCAATCTATCAATATACCTATTGTTGATATGCAACTTCTTCTGTACATGTTCATGTTATGTTTCCTTTTAGGTTGCCAGTCAAACGAAGGGGAAAAGGCCAGATGGCAAGCAGGGACACGTCAGAGCAAAAGAGACAAATTAATTCAGGAGACGGACAGCTAGACAAATCAACGATGGTGACTAACCTCGACGCAGAAAAGTTCGGGCACAGGCACAAGAGCAAATCATCTGGAAATGGGAGCACGCCAATCACTAATAGGCGACATGGGCAGAAGGTTATGGGACACGTGGACGGTGGGATGAAGAAGGTGGTTACTGAAGCAACAGGGGAGATGGAGGCTGGAAAAAGCAAGAGGGCTAGAGCCCGAGCTCACGTCTGAAGGATTATGTGATGATATAAAGAGGGCTGAAGCAAGGGGAGGAGGATAGCGAAGAAGAAGAATCAAAGGCCTATCTCTGCAGGGAAGGAGGAGGAACTCGTCGGCTTAGTCACCGGAGGGTTTGGTTATTCTATGTTTCTTTTGGGTTGATGATTTACTAGTGCTATTAATATTTGAACTCTTTGAGTCTTTTGCTGAAACATTATTACTGCATTTCTGGGAAGTTTTGTCAAGGAGTTTGAACTATTATCACTATTATGTGTTGAAAATTTCTATCAGTATTTATAGTGACTGCATCATTAAGTGCTTACTTAATATTTGACTGCAAGTTCAGTACATATTTGGTGCTTTCATTGATTCTGCCCTAATGGCTGAAAATACTCGTCTTAAAGAGTTATCAGCCAGGATGGAAACGGTGATGACCGTTATGGACCAAAAGGAAGAAAAAGATAAGTTGAAAGATGAATGCTTAACTCTGATTGAGCAATCCCTTGCATCTATCACAAAGTGTTGGAAACCATGCAACTCCAACAAACAATGGCCTCTGCTTCTACTTCTACCCAGTTGGTAGAAAAATCATTATTAGTTTCTGAGCTTCCGGCACTTGCACACTCGCCATGGCGAGCTACTAAAATAGATCTGATGCGTTTTGATGGTACTAATGTTCTCCAATGGATTTTTCAGACCGAACAATTCTTTGATTATTATGACATCTCGGACACATATCGGTTGAAAGTTGCTGCGATACATTTAGAGGGTTCCGTTGTGCGGTGGTACCAAATGATATAGAAAGCTGGAGTGATCTCCTCATGGTCGGATCTGACCAAGGCCTTGGAATCAACCTATGGACAGTGGGTATATGAATGCCCCCATTACGCCCTATTCAAGCTCTTTCAGGAGGGCTCGGTTACAGAGTGTTACAATGTATTCACCGCCTTAGCAAATAGGGTGGAAGGTGTTTCTTCTGATGCTATTCTGGATTGTTTCATTAGCGGTCTGCGACGAGAGTTGCAACGAGAGGTGATTCCATGGAAACCAACCAATATTATTGATGCTCTCACTCTAGCGAGACTTTTTGAAGAGAAATACATTCCGGGGGACAGAAACTATAAACCACGCTCCCAATTTCCTCCAGACGTTCATATGGCATTCAAAACGAATACTCCATTGGCATTACCAGCACCTCCGGTAACCCAAACCAAGACAGCAGTTCAAAATACAACTTCCAGTTCCAGCCCAGCCTGGCGGAAAATGTCCTTTGTGAAGATGCAAGAATGAAGAGCGAAAGGGTCGTGTTATAACTGCGATGAGAAGTTTGTCCCTCACCATCGCCGTGCTAATCGCAAGCTTCTTCTGTTACATTGGGATGAGGACGTTCCTGAAATGGATGTTGAAGCTGAATTATCCAATGAAACTGCATTGCAATTGATGATTCATGAATTTCAAAGCATGTCCTTACATGCTATGGATAGTACTCTTATATCGGGTACACTACGGTTTACTGGTTACATAAATGGACACTCAGTTCAAGTTCTGTTGGATGGCGGAAGTGATGAAAACTTTATTCAGCCTCGAGTGGTCAAATTCTTACAGCTGCCTATTCTACCCATACCATCCTTCAAGGTATTAGTAGGTAATGGCAATTCTCTGCAAGTAGAAGGCTTAATTAACAACTTGCATATCACTATTCAAGGCACACTACTACGTTGTGATGCTTTTGTTTTACCAATCAGTGGTGCTGATTTCATTCTGGGAAGCACATGGTTAGCATCCTTGGGCACCCACATTGCTGATTACAACCAACAATACATCCAATTCCATATTGAGAATTCAATGGTGACCTTGCAAGGTCATCGATCTGTTCGTCCTCATCTTACTTCGGTCCGATAATTATACCGATTATATGCCACGAAAGCTATCGCGGCTTGTTACACAGTGGCGGTCACACATTCTCATAGTCCAGAGCGTGCTGGTGCAACGGGTCCAACTTCAGAGCCCATTAGTCCTGGCAGGACTTTACAATTTCCACTGAATATGCCACACAATATGCAAACTCTTCTCCTGCGGTACCAAGATATTTTTGCGGTACTATCCACACTTCCACCATCCAGAGCCTGTGATCACGCCATTCCTCTCATTCCTAATGCTCCACCTATTCGCGTGAGGCCATACCGATATCCTCATAGCCAGAAGAACAAGATCGAAACTATGGTGCAGTCCATGTTACAAGACTGCCACATTGAACCCAGCACTAGCCCTTTCTCTTCCCCGATGTTACTAGTGAAGAAGAAAGACGAATCATGGCATTTCTGTACCGATTATCGAGCCTTGAATGCTATTACCGTCAAGGATGCTTATCCTATTCCCACTGTTGATGAGCTTCTCGATGAATTGAATGGTGCTCAGTTTTTCACTAAATTGGATCTTCGTTCTGGCTACCATCAGATCTTGTTAAAACCTGAGGATAAATTCAAGACCGCTTTCAGAACACACATCGGCCACTATCAGTGGAGAGTGATGCCCTTCGGATTATCCAACGTGCCCGCAATGTTTCAGGCCCTGATGAATCAAATCTTCTAATTCGCATACAGAAAATATGTTCTTGTCTTCTTCGATGACATACTCATATACAGCAGCTGTTGGGAAGATCATCTTCAACATGTGGAAATTATCTTGCTCACTCTTCGACAACATCACTTGTTTGCTAAATTCTCCAAATGCACATTTGGCTTACAGACCGTTGAGTACTTGGGACATGTGGTATCTCACCAGGGGGTTGCTATAGATGACTCAAAGGTCTAGTCCATACTTTCATGGCCTACTCCTTCCATAATCAAACACCTCAGGGGTTTTCCGGGATTAAGCAGCTATTATCGGAGATTCATAAGAAATTATGCGATATTGGCTCGTCCTCTCACAGAATTATTAAAGAAAGATAGTTTTCAATGGAGCTCTGCAGCTAAAGAAGCATTTAACAATCTTAAGAAGACCATCACCTTAGCACCAGTATTAGCTCTACCTGATTTCTCTCAACCCTTTACTTTAGAAACAGATGCTTCGGGCATGGGTGTTGGTGTTGTTCTTAGTCAGAAGTGTCACCCAATTGCTTTCTTTTCAAAGAAGATGACAAAGCACATGTAGTCCCAGTCTACTTATATTTGGGAGTTATATGCATTAAGAGAGCAGTGGCAAATTTTCAGCATTATTTACTTGGCCATAAGTTCGTAATCCAGACTGACCAACAGTCACTGAAGCATTTGAATACTCAGGTCATTCAAACTCTGGAACAACAAAGGTGCTACCTAAGTTGCTCAAATTTGATTTTACAAATGAATATAAGCCAGGGGTCAATAACGCAGCCGCTGATGGATTGTCTCGTTGTTTCTTACTAGCTGTGTTATCAGCCGCTTCTTCTATGATTGGCCGAATACAGCAAGCGCAGTTGCAGGATCCTCGGATAAAGACAATTGTGCAATCTCTACAGAATTCTTCTTCTCAAGCTTCAGGGTATGACTTGCAACACAATTTATTATGGTGGAAGGGTAAAATTGTAGTGCCTGATGATCCCATCTTACAGTGAGAATTAATCACTAAGTTCCACTCGTCTCTATTGGGAGGCCACGCAGGGCAATTCCGGACCTTTGCTCGTATTGCTTCACAGTTTTATTGGCCAGGGATGAACCAGACAGTAAAACTATTTGTCCAAGCTTGTGATATATGTCAAAGAGCAAAGACTCCAAATTCTTACCCCGCGGGGTTACTTCAACCATTACCCATTCCGTCACAAATTTGGGAAGACATAGCAATGGATTTCATCACTGCACTACCACTCTCTAAAGGTTTTTCAGTGATTCTAGTAGTCATTGACCGGCTCTCCAAATATGGGCACTTCATTCCATTGAAGGCTGATTTTACCAGCCATTCGGTTGCTCAAGCCTTCATTGCTTCGGTTGTGAAATTGCATGGAATTCCTCGCACGATTGTCACTGATCGTGATAGGGTATTCACGAGCAAATTCTAGCAGGCCTTATTCTCGCAAATGGGAACATCTCTCCACATGTCATCAGCTTATCACCCAGCTACTGATGGACAAACGGAAAACTTGAACAAGGGGTTAGAACATTATCTTCATTGTTTTGTTTCAGATAACCCACCTTCCTGGAGCGAGGTGTTACCCTGGGCGGAGCTTTCATATAATACTGCATTTCACACCAGTATCGGGATGACTCCGTTTAAGGCTGTTTATGGCCGCGATCCACCACCATTATTCGCTTCCTCGGTGAGTATTGATCTTCCTGAAGGCGTGGCAGATACATTACAGCAGAGAGATCTTATCCTTTCAAAATTAAAGGCTAATCTCCAGAGGGCGCAGGCGACCATGAAACGTTTTGCTAATTAAAAACGTAGGGCCGTCACCTTTGCTAAGGGCGATTGGGTGCTGGTGAGGTTGCAACCGTATAGACAACATTCCGTATTTTTGCGCCACAACCACAAGTTGAGTATGCGATATTTCGGGCCTTTCCAAATTATCCAACGAATTGGTGAGGTGGCGTACAAACTTGCCTTGCCAGAAGATGCTCACATCCATCCGGTCTTTCATCTCTGTTTTGAAGAAATATATAAACAACTTACAGACCAAGGGCTTCCTCTGCCACCACTGACGGATGAAAGAGGTCCAGCTATTCAGCCTGATGTTATTCTACAAGCAAGAACCATCTTACGTAATTCTATACCTATCACTCAAGTGCTCATCCAGTGGCATGGTTCGGGACCAACAAACACTTCATGGGAAGATTGGGATCGAATGTTACGCTATTACCCCGATCTCTTTTGCTCTGACGTGTCCCTTTTAAAGGGGAAGGTAATGTTATGTTTCCTTTCAGGTTGCCAGTCAAACGCAGGGGAGAAGGCCAGATGGTAAGCAGGGACACATCAGAGCAAAAGAGACAAATTAATTCAGGAGATGGACAGCTGGACAAATCAACGGTGGAGACTAACCTCGGCGCAGAAAAGTTCGGGCGCAGGCACGAGAGCGAATCATCTGGAAATGGGAGCACGCCAATCACTAATAGGCGACAAGGGCAGAAGGTTATGGGACACATGGACGATGGGAAGAAGGTGGTTACTGAAGCAACGGGGGAGATGGA
This sequence comes from Dioscorea dumetorum, assembly GCA_902712375.1. Lineage (NCBI taxonomy): Eukaryota > Viridiplantae > Streptophyta > Magnoliopsida > Dioscoreales > Dioscoreaceae > Dioscorea > Dioscorea dumetorum. The sequence continues at coordinate 1,503,275 of CACTHL010000784.1, forward strand.
GGCTGGAAAAAGCAAGAGGGCTAGAGGCCCAAGCTCACGTCTGAAGGATTATGTGATGATATAAAGGGGGCTGAAGCGAGGAGAGGAGGGTAGCGAAGAAGAAGAATCAAAGGCCTATCTCTGTAGAGAAGGAGGAGGAACTCGTCGGCTTAGTCACCGGAGGGTTTGGTTATTCTATGTTTCTTTTGGGTTGATGATTTACTGGTGCTATTAATATTTGAACTCTTTGAGTCTTTTGCTGAAACAATATTACTGCATTTCTGGGAAGTTTTGTCAAGGAGTTTGAACTATTATCACTATTATGTGTTGAAAATTTCTATCGTATATATAGTGTCTGCATCATTAACTGCTTACTTAATATTTGACTGCAAGTTCAGTACAGTTCACTCCTTTCACACTCATTATTTAGATATAACCATTTTGCTGCCACCATTAATAATTAATCTCTTACATTGATGTGTATATCCTAAAGGTGCCAATACCTTTTTTCTATTTCTCCATTGAAAGTTTCTGGCATTAGTTCAAATAATTAACATTAATTTTCTTTTACCCTAATTTGTCTTTCTATTTTTTTACATTGTGTACATATAACTTATATGTGTTTCTTTGTCATTTGGTCACAAATCTATACACAATTTGTTAGTTACTACCGTCAAAAGCAACGCAAATTAGGGTAGTGTGTTTCCACACCCTAAACGTCAGAAACTAACAATATATATATATATATATATATATGCTTTTTTTTTTTATTGCACATTCTTAAATGTATTGCTTTGTTTGATAAACACCATACCCTAATTTGTCTTTTTTATATATATTGTGTGCTCATATTATCCCCTTAAGGCTAGTGTGTTTCCTCATGGGTGTAAACACCTTATTGCTATTTATGTATTGAAAGTTTCCGACCACTTCAAACACTTAACACTAATTTTTCTGATCTTATTTTATTTTATTGCTCATTCTTATGTCTCTATTGTTGATAAACACCATACTCTTAACTTTTCTTTTTTTCTTTTTAATAATGTTGCAGATCTGCATGTGTTTCTTTGTCGATTGGTCATATGTTTATACACAACTTATTAGTTTATTATCATCTTCGCTAATATATACAATCATAACCAAAGGGCTTGTAGCCTGCCGTACCTCGGGTCCCCTCGTGGGAGGAGGCGCGAGTTCAATCCCCCGAACCGCGCTCCCCGTTCCAAGAGGGGGGGGCGTTGTAGGCAATCCTCCCACCACGCGTACGCCCCGAGAATTGGCGCTTGTCGCCCCATCTCAAAATATATATATATATATATATATATAGTCATGTATCCATATATAACTTATTTGTTTCTTGCCATCACTAGTAAGGGCATTCATCTACTCTGAAATGGTGGGAGAATTACCCAAGTAGGAATGGCATCATCTCATTTGAAATAAATATTTGCCTTAAAATGGATAAAATGACACTTCTTCTACTTCAATGCTTACTTTGATTTTAAGCTAAACTCACTTCACAAATTTTCACTGAAATAGGAGAAGCAAAATTAACAAAACTCATTTTAGTACTCTTTCATTCCTACAAAATGAGCATCATAACTATTATAAATAATACTACATACAGCCACTTCAGAGAAATATCACTTATCAATTCAAACCACTTTAGAGCAAATAAACACCCCTTAATATATACAGGTATTCAACCTATGAATGTGCGGTATTTATATGCGACATTTGGCCTATATATGTTCAGTCCCGTTTTAACATCTTCTAATTTACATGTAGCCTTTCGATCTGCTGCCACCTCATCTCCTATATATTGTCATTGTCATTGTCATTGTCATCAATAATTAAGGAAATATATATATCATAAAAACCGTCTGATTATACATATGCATGGGATGTACAAGACCAAAATCACAAATTCACTGTGGGATTCAATCAATTAAAACATCAAGGATAATCAAGAACTATCATCATGTTTCAGGGCTAACAAGTAAAAAAGATCCCTATGGTTGAGGTTTGAAATTGCTCTACCACTAGATTCACAGAAAGGAAACTGTTGAAAAATACATGAACTGATGCAGCAACAGCAGCAGCTTCACATAACCACTAATAACACTGCAGAAATACATGAATGGTGTGTACATCTTGCTGATGATTCAATTCAACTTTCATCGGCAAAAGTATGAAACGATACGCTACCATGCATCAATCTTACATGTCTTTCAGAACCTGAAAACTCATAAGCCTCTGCAAATGATTTCTTGATTTTTCTAAAACTTCCTTCCTGGCTTAGCGCGATGAAAATCACACATAACTAGCATCAGCAAAGTTATCTGTTCTATCATGCATGAAAGCTTTTCTCATGCATCAACAAAAGAAATCAGGCGTCCTGGGCTTGTTCACAGTGTTTGATCTGTGACTTACAATTTATGCCAGTTTTGATGTGGATGCTTTCTTCCCCATTGGAGTAAATGAATACAACCAGCAGAACATATCAGCCCAAAAGCAGCAAACGCCATGATCATTGCATTGCTAAGAACCCTGCGATAACCACCCTGCAAAGCAAACACAAGTTATAAGAATCAGACTATTACTATCCATCAAATCATAAAGATAAATCGTGCATGGAAATGACATACTAAGACAAGAACAAACAAGAATGCAGCATTTGCAGGTGCCAATGATAAGCTAATCATGCCTCCACGGAACTGGTTTGGAATGTACCTGCTCATGCAGCAGCAGAATAAATTTCAGATGGATGATTTACAAGAATAAAATCAACTAGTGAGCTCAAGAAATACTGCAGCTTACATTGTCCGTAATCTCGCAAGTGAAGGAAGAATGAAGCCAACACAGGCATGAAAGATGCAGAACAGTGTCACTAAAACTTCTATTTCCTGATAGCAAAGCAAAATATTATGAAACAATTGCTACAAATGAAACCCAGCCAATGAATTGTATACCCAGCAATTTCATCCTTCATTTTGTTGCAAGAGTACCTGATAATCATAAGCTGCAATTGAAAATGCCAGACCAGCAACAGCAAATGCAGTTGTGAGATAGTCCTCGTTGTGGAGCACTGAGCCACTAAAGAACCATGGGAATACAGTACTTCCGAGCATTCTTGAACCAAGGAAACACGGATATATCAGTGACAAGTGCACCACTCGCCCATCTGCCTGCACTGACAAAAAAATGACAAAGACAATAACCCAAAAAAATCACTGTCTGATATCCCCAAATTAAATGAGGTAAAAAACAGTTTTAACTTTTTATTTTTCTTTGGTCCTTTCGATCATCAAAATATCCAATGCCCTCATATCTTACTTCAGTTGGAACTTAGCATCGTAGAAATTAAGAACATGCATGAAACTTCTATAAAAGCAAATAACTGACATACCACAATTGTTGGCGCCCAGAGAATCCAAAAAACAGACATGGAAAAATAAATGCTTGCTTGGGCCACTGTTAATGTCCACGATATTTTGTCTGCCAAGCAAGAACAGGGGCAGCAGGAGAGTTATTAAGATTTGAGAATATAATATAAACGTGTGTGTATATATATAAATATATTTCGATTTCGATTGTTAGTAATTTTGGGATTAAATAGATAATATAATATCTTGAAATGACCCAAATGGGAACCTCACAGCTTGCAAAGTACATTATTGCTTCCAGTTGAGCTTCCCTAAGATCCTAACAACATGAAAGCACTGATAAATATGCATAGGCCTTACGGTTCAATTTTTGAAAATTTTAAATTATATAATAAAAAAAATGAATAAATTGGCATGAATCAAAGAGGACATTTCATATAGAACAACATAATCTAGCAAATTTTATTTTTTAAATGTGGTATGCCTACCATTAAGAAGAAGCGAAGAGAGAGACTTTGTATAATTTCCAAATGACGTCATCTGCTCGCATCCATTCCACTTCTTGCTGATGTAAAGAATGCTCAATATTGCCAAAAAGGAGGCTGACTTAGGGAGGGTGAAAAACCTTCTATCAACATCCTTCACTGCCATATTTGCAAGAGCTTGGCTTCCCACAAGAGATGCAGACTCAAAAAAGAACATCAACCAAAAGGTATCATTGAGCATATCTTGCCTGTGACCTTGCTGCATGTTAACAAGATGAAAATTACTTCATGGCACCTCTAACAGAATTCCATTAAGTACAGAATCCATTATTCTAACACAAACCTTCCCATGTTCAACAATCATCCATGTCTCGAAACAGAATGAGAATACTGAAGAAGCAAGTGCCAGACATATGCTCAGTATCCAAATACCAGGATGTCTGCTTATGCTCTTCAAGAACCACATGAGAAGGTGCAGAATGAAAAACAGAGTACAAGCCGACTTTGGGCCTCTGCAAATGACAGCCGAAACTCATCAACAAAGGCATATCTCACAAACTGAAACAAGTAAAACAACCAGACTCAATAGTGGCACAACATCTTAAAGCTGATTATATGATCTTAATCATTCCTCTGTCTAAACAACCTATAAGAATTCTAAGCTAATACATTAACGAATAGGATGTCTTGTCAAAATCATAGAGAGAACAGAAATAAATTCAGCTCTCAATAGTGACATAATATATATGCTTCTATCTTAGAAAGCAAGATACACACACAATTGATAAAATAAGATTGAAGATCAATCTTTTATGATGATCAAAACCTTAAAAATGACTTAAGAATGGCTCAAAATAGATTTTGATAGAACAACTACTCAAAGCATTCCGAGCATGCATTCAAAACCATACTGCAAAAGCTCAGAAGATAAACACCCTAGCATGTGTCAAAATTCAACCCTTTTCTTCTTAATATTTAAACCTATAACTCGGACGCAATTGAAAGACATAAATATCCATCATATTACAAGCCAGTCAACAACACCACGAGTCAAACTCATGCAAAGACAGAAATTCGAAGAAGAAATTAAACAAATATATGAGAACTCACTTGACATCAGAAACAATACCCAAAATAGGACCAATTAAAAGAGCAGCAGCAGCTCCAGCCGAAAGACACAATGCCACGTTCTCCCTGCTAATTCCATGATAAACATAATCATGCTCTCCAAACACCGATCCAAGCCCTTCCATTACTGAAAATCCCACAACTAACGAGATCAAAATGCCGAAATATCTCAAACATAAACAGCAGACATCTGATCCAACACCTAATTAAACAAGAATTGATCACAAAATTCACACAAAACACCAATTCGAAGGGATAGAATTGCTTACGAGAAGCGACAGAGTATAGGATTAAGAAGCGACGCTGGAAACGCTGAAAGGAGCCGTAAGAGCCGAGATCGAAGGGGGAGGAGGCAGTGGTGGGTCTGGAGAGAACGCCATGCTTGGAGAAGTAAGGGTAGAGGAAGAGAGAGGCGAAGCAAGAGGCGAAAAGAAGGAGATGGATGAATGGCTTGGGCGCCCAAGGCGGTTCACTCTCGATAACAACCGCCATGAAAGTGGATCTTTGGAAGTGGAGAAGGAGAAGAAGAAAGCAAGGCGAACGAGTAAATCGTGGTTGGTTCTGGGAATTATATAAATTTTTACTTTTGTTTTTGAAATTTTTTTATTATTTAGATATTTATTTATTTATGTAAAAATATTAAAGTTATTAATTTTTTTTTTAATAGACAACATTCGGCTGACTAATAACTCTGACTTTTTGTTTTTGTTCTGCCCTTTATAACACTTTAAATTTCTCGAATTTCTAATTTTTTAATATTTTTTTACAAGGGAAAACGATAATATTTATTTATTATTATTTTTTCATATAATGTTGATCAACATTATACTTTATTTGCTCCATGAGATAGATACATTTATTATATAAAACAAGGCGTAAGCCATCATTGGTTCTCATATGATTTGTATTTGGAGACTGGAGTTTAATTCTCTCAACTATCACAATTACACAGTGAAAATAAAAATATTTTAGAAGTTTAAATTATTAATCTATAGGGGGTGCTACTAGTGTTTTTTTTTTTCAATTTTTAGATTTTTTTAAATCAAAATATTAAACTCAAATAATATATTTTTCATATATAGTATTTTTTAATTTTAAAATATTATTATTTTTTGAGTCATATCAATGTATTTAATATTTTCCACATAGTAAATCAATCAATTAGGGAATTCTGTTATATATATATAATTTTAGGAAATTACATATACGACTTAATTTAAAAAATATTCACATTATCTAAACAGTAACAAATGATAAATTTTTTTACATATCGATCTTAATCAATTATTTTTGCAACATTTAAATTAAAGCATTTAAAATTCCTTCTTCTTCCTAATGTTTTTACATTATTATCTTTTTTTTTTTGTAATTTTCTTACTCCCTTCATGAGAGAGGCAATTGGTACGTGAAAAATGTTAACTTTTTCAAAAAACAAAAAATGAAAAATCACTTACCCGTCTTCGGTTAGATATTTTCTAAAAATTATAATATTGTTACAAGATTCCGTCAAATTGAGAGAAATAATTAAAATCATGTGATTCACAGAAAATACCCTCACTCTGTTATCATATTTACTCCCCACTCTCAACACTATTTTGTTCAGCACGGAAACACATCTATTAATTACTATTTTAATATTAAAAAAATTTTGCAAAAAATACAATATGTAATACCATTTCTGTTATTATACCAAAAATATTCTGAGAATATTTTCTCACACCAAACATAAAAACATTATTTTTCTATCAATTTAATGAAATTTTTTAATATATACCAAACATAAAAATTCTCATCGATCACTTTTCCATCAATTATTAAATTTCATTACAACATATGAGTACAACACCAAACCCCCTCTAAAATCTTTTTCCAATCTAACAATATAAATACTACCCAAAAAAAAAACAAAAAAACCTATTCAAAAACTCACTTTACAAACAGTTTCAATAACGTTAAAACACATAAAATACATAAATAAATTTTAACTCTTCTAATATATATCTATATAAATGATGTTTAAAAAACCTTTTAAAAAAGTTTGAATTTGTTTTAAACTAAGACTTCAGTTTTCTGATTACTTTGACCGTAATCCCACTCCATAAAAAATTTCACAAAAAGTCCAAGTGAGATTTTTGGTAAGTGACACTTCTTATTTGACACAGCAAACACAGCTATCAAACATTGCACCAAGTACTAATTCATCTTGCACAAAAGTAAGACAAAATAAAATTTTATATATATATATATATATATATATATATCAGAAAATAAACTGTACCCCGGCAGCATAATATTTGTTATAGATCATAAATTGTCTGGTTGGTCCACCAAGCGGGTAACGCAAAATGACAAATATATAAATCAAGACTCCTTGATATCAATATCAAGCTCAACACAAGTTGTGATTTATCTAAATCAGATTCATCACAAGTCAATTTGATAATAATATGTTTACTTCAAGTTTTAAATAATGCATGGTTAGAAACCATCCACTTCATTTTGAGAAACTAGAGGCACAAAATTGGTAGCACAATATGAATTAAATGGAAAATTTTGGAAAACAATGTTCATGAGGGGTACCAAGACGGGAACATCATTTGCCAACAAAACGGCTCCATAAAAAATACATACCAATTTTACCCAAAAAAAAAAAAAAATCATCACCTCTGAGGACGGCTTAATGGCTGTCTACGGATATCCCTGTCACATTATCAAATTTGAAGTGAGTTAGCATTCAACACCCCATCAAGAGCAAATTATGCAAACTCAAGGGTTATATGAGAGAAATTATTTATGTCCAACATCATGATCCAAGTCTCCTATATATTCACCATTGATGATTATGTCATTCAATTGTTTCAGCATCCAGGTGTTAGAACAGTACTATAATCCGCTATCGATCATGTTCTCACATAGCAATAAATTCAAACTAAAGTTTCAGTTAATTCTGTCACATAGAGATACTAAACCTGCTTGAGTTCACATTCACATTCATCCTTCAATTTAGTTCTTAAGGAACATACAATCTACCGCATAATAAGCCGAGTTCATGATGAACAAAAAAATAATGCAAACCTGTAACCATTAAAAATTAAATCCATAAAAAGATTTTCCTCGAGAAAAAACAAGTGCAATCTACTGACATATACTGGGTTAAAGCAGAAAAAGTTATGAGTTAATAAATACTTACTATCTCCAGGATATCGACCCAGCTCCCGTATACCTAGCAACAGAACGTGGCCAATTATCTTCAACTTCGAATGACAAACATACAACATATACAGGTTTACAACATGACATTAATGAAAGAAAATCTTGGTACCTTCTCCCTCCGACGCCATGTCTCCCGTCGCTCAATACTTTGTTTTGTGAAGGAGGTATAACTGCTCTATCAGTATTCCCCCCATTTACAACTGCAGCTTGTATGGGTGAAGGACCAGTTCTTCCGCATGAAACGTCAGATACATGACGATCTTTTGTTTTGCTCAAGCCTTTTCCATCAGCTATTCCTCTCAAAGTATTAAAGTTGTCACCTGAATTCTGAGGGTTAATAGAATTTTCCACAGTTGGAATGGTTGTCAAAGGCTTTGAATCAGTCAATAGAGTTCTTTTAAGGCGACTACTCTGTGCAACAGGAGTGACAGCAACAGAAGGAAACTGTGCTGAATAAGGTGTAGATGAAGCAGTGGCAGCAGCAACCTTTGCAACAGCAGCAGTTGCTGAGATAATCTCTTGAGCTCCTTCACGAAGATTGATAAAGTCCCCTTCAATTACAAATAACTGGATTCGAGCAGTTAGAATATAAAACTATCATAGTAGTTCCAAATCAACAAGAATAATTGAAAACAAGGCAATGGACGCTTACTTCAGGATGACACGCAACAAAATCATCAAGCTTGCCATACTGTTTCTTGTAATCATGCCAATGAAGCGGAGCAAGCATTTTCCCTAATCTATTTGGTAACTGAATAAATGAAAAATATCAATGGCACCAGATATTAAGAACAATTATGTTATATAACTATAGACATATATACACTCACAGTGGTGCTCATCTTGATTCCATTACCAGAACCAGCAGGAATTGCACGGACAATGCAAGCCAAAAGCGCTCTTTCATCTAAAAGGGAAGGCTCCTTTGATCTTACAGAGTTCATTGAATTTGTTGGCCGTGAAACTAAGACAGAACTTTCAGATGAAGTCATCATGTTATCCTTGCCTTCTGCTGAAATATTGGAAGTTACTGAGCTGCTTGGACCAGTAGATCTTGTCACACTTGAAAAAGACTCGTGCTGACTTGAATTGGAACCCGGCTCTTGTGGTTGTCTGATTGGAGGTGTTTTGTTCTTATACTGTACATATCAGCATTTCTTAGATAATCACAGCCATCTCAAAAATCAATTAAGCACATATAGATGGGATGCCGACACGACACCATGGAACTACAACAATGACCAAGAGATACAAACCTCAAGCTCAGTCTGCTGTTCTGGTGCTTCAAATGCAAATGTAGAATGAAACTGAGAGTTTGTGCTCAAAGAATCTTCAGATCCTGGGGACACTTGGTATCGCTTGGCCTCTGGCTCAAGAACCTGACGTCAAGCAGTATGAGTAATGATACCATTAACAAAGAACTATCTTAACTATAATTCAGACAAAAAAAAGCAATCAATTTTAACCTGTGTTTCCAGTCTAGCCCCATTGATTATTGCATCAGACATCTGTTTTTGGTCAATATGGGTATTATGATTATCTTCATGAGTTTTCCCTCTTTCAACAGGAAGCTCATGGCTATAATGAGCACCTGATTCCAAAAGATTCTGGGCCGGTTGATACACTTGATGCTCATTCTGATTAGGAATGGGAAGAGCATCTGGCACTGCCTGCAAGATAACAATAAACAGTGGGTAAAATATGCAATAATCATGCATAGGTAGTGAAACATCTCAATCTTAAATCATTTATACCTGCTGATTCTGCAAATATTGGTGTGTTACAGTTGCCTGAAAGGTATTGGGTGGAGGTAGAGATGCACTGTTTGAAGATGCTGGTTGTGGAGAGCTTTGCGTATGCATAACAAAACGCGGCAATGGATTCACCTGGCCAGGAGGAATAAAACCACTCATCCTTACAATGGAAGACGGAACTACAGGAATGCCAGGGACATATTCAGCCTGTTTCACAGCAATCAAATTCAGACTTGGGAGAAACTATTATAATATTAAACCTGAGGAATAAGGTTAAAACTTGTGGCTGAGGGAACTATAGGAATGAAGAGATATTCAGCTTGATGAAGCAAATGAATTCAGGCTAAGGGGAGATCTATAATATTCTAATCCATCATGTGCAGGCCAAACAACCATTGTAAGCATGCAGGCCAAAGAAGAAGAAGAAGAATAAATTAACGATAAGCATGCAGCAACAATGTCAATTACAAGTAATTTCATGACACAAGATTTCATATATTGTTAGATTGGACTTCGTAATCCATCATGTGCAGGCCAAACAATAATTGTGCTTTTGCCAGTTTAGTGGCATCAATGACAAGTATGTTTATGGCAGAGGATACTGATCAAAGAGGATGCTAATCTGCAATCTTCACAACAACTATGTTAAGCCATTCAAACAGAAAAAGTGTAGCATTGCATGACCATGTTTTGCTTAGATTATCAAATCAACAACATAATCGATACTATCTCATGAAGATTAAAACACAGACCTCCCAAATGCAAACTGAAAGCTAGGTCACCATTATATTTAAGGTCTATTATTTGAATATTTCAAGGATAATGATCTGTATATCTTTCAGTCTTAAAAATGGATCTTCAAAAAACTTAGGCTGACAGTAGAATTAGCAATCGTAAACAAAACCACGAGTTAAAAATGAGGCTTAAAGGAGATGGACTTTCACATCTAATTCCTGACTGGTGCTGACAGGATATTTACTTGCTTCTGGGACAATAGAACAATCATATTCAAAACTGTAAGAAATAAAAATTTAACCATCTTGTGATTTTCATTTTACCTTTGTAAAAGTGTTGGATGATGATATAGATGATGGTATATCATCCAACTTTCCATTAGGTGTTAACTTTGGGTTAACATCTGATGTGCCACTATCATTAGTGGCATTGTTCTGGTCACCCTGACTTTGGACATAAACTGATGAATCCAAGGAACTTCTACTTGCTGACTGCAAGCCATCTGATGTCAACCCATTACGCTCCCTTGCTTCAGTTAGCTCTAACTGAAGCTGTTGTATGGCTTGAAGATGATGCCTTTCCATATCCACAAACTAGCATTATGACAGAAGAAATAGAAGAAACATTACAAGCGAACGATGATTGAACAAAGACACAAGCTACACACATTCCAAGTTTCAAGTCAGATGTTGTTCAGAACAAAACATATACCAACAAACATAACCTACCTCAATTATTCAAATACAGAGCACAGAAAAGGAGAGAAGAGAAAATATGTTGCGCAATAAACCAACCTGACGTTGAAGACTCATGTAATATTGATGGAACTGATCAACATGTTCTCGCAACTCAGCTTGCTGCAGAGCACCCATTTCCTGAAGACGTGCAATCCAAGCTTGTGCATCCTTTAACTGTCCATCCTTAAAAAGGATAGTATCCTGTGCAACCCTATGCTGCATAATGATGCTTTCTGTCATTATCTCACTTAACATAAAATAGTGAAGCTTTAACAAGCATCAAATGATAGTAACCAAGGAACTAATTAGAAATCACAGAAACAAGAGTACATCTGAGGAAAACTGTGATTTTGCAACAAGGTCTGGAAATGGCAAAACTTTTTCTGATTGTGATGATCACATAGAACAGGTTTGGCTTTTTACAAGCAAAATCTTCCAAAATCATGTCCTAAAAAGCAATGTAAAGATTGTGAACTAAGGATACTTATGCATGAAATTGGAACAATAGGGTTTAAAGAGAGGTCCTCTATGTAAGGCAATAGCACCATGAATTGAACTTCATACAGAGTAATAACCATACTAACAACTTACACATGATTAGCAAAAAAAACAAGCACCAAATCACTGGCTTCAAAAAACTATGAAAGCTGTTTCATCGAACTAGAAAATCTTCTCCACTAATTACTCCATTACCCATGTGCATAAAGATATTAAACTTGGTCACCTTGGTCGAACTCTATTATGGATTTATGACCACATTCTCCATCGACCCTCTTATCTTCCTTATCCAATTTCAGGTCATCGAAGAAGGAACTGAGCAGGAGGTACCCACAAAAGTTATATCACTGGACAGTTCTGCCTCCAAGATTCTTTTCCATAACTTTTACATGGTTGTCACTAACAAGAAGCCTTAAGATTAATGTCATTTATACACTTGCCAGTTTTTGATGTTGTGCACACAGGGCAGCAAATATCTATGAACATACAGGTATACATGCCAATAAGTCAGCAAAATTAGCAAGAAACACTCAAAGAAAGCTTAGAAACAATAAATTGAACTTTAAATGTGGTAGTAAAACCAGAAACCAATTATTCCCAAGCCTTAAATACTTAACCTAATAACATTCTTCAATGATTAAAACAAGATGCAAAAAATAAAAAATGTCCGAATCCATTACTGAAATATAGAACCACAGAAAAGTTGTGCCATGAGCATTACATAGAAAATACAGTAAGAATGAGAAGGGAAACCTGTTCCTCCAGTGCAAGAAATTGGCTCTCCTTTTCTTTAAGATGTCCTTGTAGCTCATGGATTTGTTTCAAGTGTTGCGCTCTTTCTGCTTCCAAGCTATCGCGTTCTCTTCTGCAAAGGAAAGATAATGAAATGGTCCAGTTATTAGGATGAATATCTTTTAAGGGTCTCAATGTTTTTATCAAGAGAAACTGATGGTGCCCTCGTCATAATACAAGTCACACTAATTAGAGAAAGAAACAATTTATGGTTTGTGTGTACTAAACCAAACAAGATTCATAACAACAATTGAGTTTAAATCTTACTCTTGCATCAATTACATACACACATAAGACTCAGAGTTCTTATCAATCATTACATTGCAATATCAAGTGCAAATGCAGGTATCTTTTTATCTAGGTAAAAAATCACAACAAATAAAATTTGGTATGTCAAAGTTCTACAGGCATAAAAGTTGTCCATGGGAAGGTATATGGAATGTCAACTATCCCAAAGAGACAGCATGGCAATACACCACAAGTGAAGGGAAGTTCAAGAAAAATTTCAATCAAATCATTTCCAGTACCTTAGAACTTAGCGATCTGGTGTCAATATTAAATGCTGAATAGGATTTATCTAATAGGGTAACATCAAAAAGGACTGCACTGGCTCCTTTAGAATGTAATGTTTTCCTAGTACGTGCGAGACAGATATATCAGAAGGCATTTATCAAATCAACTTTATAAAGTAAATCAAGAACTTGAGAACATATTAACATATGCGACCACAGATATAAGAATAGCAATTGGAACTGGCGATCACCAGAAGTCCGATTTAATGACAACCAAAGTAGTATTGAAAGAGTGGACAGGACAAAGAATAGCATTCAAGGAAAGTCATGCACAGGATTAATAGTTCACATTTAAAAGGGGAAGCAAAAGAAAGACATGCACTGACGCTAAGCGGAAATGCATATGTAAATGTACCCAGTACCAGAAGTACAATGTCATTACAAGGAACTCGGCCTTGAGTGAGAATCAAGAGAAAAAATAGCCCAGTCATCAAATGCAACATTATCCACATTCCAACGATTAAGGATCTCACCAATACTAACAGAAAGTAATTTGTAAAGATTTGCAATTGCAAAGCACTAGGCAGCCATTAATAATTTAAGATCTTTATTCAACAAGAGTCTCTAATTATATAGTTGATACTTCATATCTATGCTCAAAGGATCCCCATGTACCTGAAGTTGGCTAGCTTCTCACTTTGCTCCCTGAGAAAGTCCTCTTTTGCCCAAGCCTGAATAAATGATAGGAAGATACCATGTAAATCTCAAGAAGCAAACCTCAAGTTAATCACTATTCAAATAACAGATAGCAGAGAAATAAAAACAAACCGCTTCACTGTTCACAGCATGTAGCTCCCTATCCTTTTCTTCAATCTTCAGCTCCAACTCACGAATGCGCTCTTCACTTTCGCGAAGTTTTTCCTGTGGAATTGCTCCAAGAGAGAATCGTGACAAAGCATTCATTCTAATGAATTTGAACACTAATATGTACAAATCAATGCAAAAGGATTTCATTGCATTGGTTCAGAGAATTAAGAGAGACATGCTTACAGGACATATTGAGCATTCTATTCCATAAGAACTAAAGCTACACAAGCCCTACAGATACAAAAGAATGAATAAATGCTTTCCACTAACGACATGTCTACCTTCATGGGTTTTCCATGGCAGAGGCTTCGTAATTGCAAACCAAAAATGCTAGTTTATAATGGTGCAGTTCACGAATTTAGTAACAGACCAGAATACAGTTCCATATGACTCCTAAAAGTTGCCGGCAAATGAGGCGAAACAAGGGTTTCTTTAAGTGACTACAGCTCATTATTATCAAGCACCAAAAATGATAACAACCAAAAAATACAAAACCTTTAGCTTGGCAGCAACACCGGATTGCTCCTTTAACTGAGTTTCGTAGTTGTTCTGCACATCAAGAACCTCTGACTTCACAATCGCTTGCGCCCTGAGCTCAATCTCCATCCGCTGCAGTTCCTGCCGCTGCATCGAGATGTGATGGAGCTGCTGCTGCAGTGGGTCATTATTTCCACTGTCAATTCTGATCGAACAGAAGTCAACATCAAGAGATCCCTCCTGCACCTCCCACACAATACAACGCTCAATGCCAGATACCAAAACTTGCCAAAAAGAGAAACCCGTAAACAACTCATCACAGCATCAATACCCACATACCTCGAAAATCGTTCTTTCATCGGGTTGCCCCAATTTTCCATGCTCCGAGTCCTGATAACCCAACACATATCCCGCATTAACTCTGCAAAACCCTAACCCTAACCAACCAAAACCCCAAAAAAAATCCAGAAAGAAAACGACGCTAGCCTCTTTGCCGTTACGGAAGGAGTGATCGGAAGCAGCCCGCCATTCCTTCCTCGGAGGTTGTGAAGACGAAGAAGCCACAGGAAGAGACCCGCCGCGCCCCGCGGCAGCATCCATAAGGATCGATCCCTTCCTCAAACCCTTCCAGACACCTCAGATCGAAACCCTCGCGGAAAACAAGAACGAGAACCCGGTGATAACCCCTAGAATCAGATCGAGAGGATCAATGGAAACCCTAATCAATGACGAGAAGAGCGTTGGATTTCTCTAGGGTTTTAGCAATGGATACCAGAGTGGATTAGGGATCTTGAGAGAAGAGGAACGACCGGATTTGGGCGAGAGTCGAGAGAGGCGTCTCCCGCCATCTATTTATAGGGATTGAGGAGGATTTCTTGTAGATGGGGGTGACCTTAATCGCGGTACAATTACCGCCAGTGCTTGTGATAGGTGGCAAATATGATATTAACACTACTTTTTTGGGTTTCTAACATAATATAATTATTTATTTATTTATTTATTTATACTGCCTGGTTTGGTTTATATTATTATTTGATCCGCGCGAGATATAAATAAACCAAATAATGAAAATATATGATATAAATTATATGCAAATAAATAAAATTATATTATAGAATTATATATGCTTTTTTAATTTTTTTGAATAATTTAGCTTAATAAAGCCCGCAAATGTATCAATAGTGATATTACTAAAAGCATGCAAAATTGCAAACCTTACTTAACTTATTAACAAAAATCATAAAGGAAGAAGTCATCAATATGGTCAAGAAATTAAGACATATTTAGCTTTTTTCTACTTTGAAAATATTTATTTTAAATAATTTGTAACTAAGTTTTCTTTTTATTTTATAAAATAAACAAATCAGCCGCCTTATGATTGTCATAGGAAATAGATGTCTTTAATTTCTCACTTAACAATGTATTTTGTAAATATGATATACTATTTATTTTTCATATATTAATTAAAAATATTTGAGCGATGCTATATTTATTGAATAAAACTTCAAATTTAAACAAAATAAATCTCTCAATTTTAGAAATTATAAAACATTATAAAATCTTATTAAAACACTAAAATTATAAAACCAAATACTATAAATTTTATATCTAAAATTCTAAAAACCTATTTTGGTGGTAATCAAATTACCACCTCATTTTGTAATAAATAAATAAACTCAAAATTATATTGGTAATCTCACATTACCATTGCTACAGTAACCAAACATGGTAATGTTTTCACATTACCGCGAACCAAACAACCCCTAAATATTAAATCCTAAACTCGAAACTATAAATTCTAAATATTAAGTCCTAAACCCTAAACAGTAATGTTTGGATTTTATATTTTTAAGGTTTAAGGAAAGGGTTTCAGGTTTGTATTTACTATCAAAAGTTTAGATTTAGAATTTAAATCATAAAAAAAACAATTTAAAAAAAAAATGACATGGATGTTGATGACACCCCACTAAATATATTTTGTACAAATATCATTACTCAAAATATTTTTATTTGAGAAGTTGTTTATGATTTTGTTTCTGAAAATATTTTTCATTAAAAAAATTTATGAATAAATAAACAATTGTTTGCATCTTTTTTTATTTAAAATAAAAAATTAAAAAAACATTAAAAGACAAAAAAAACTTAATATTTGATTCATGAAATAACAGGTGGAAATTTAAATATCTTGTAGATAATAAATAAACACTTTCTTTCAAGGCCAATCCGATGAACCCGGTGCCTTAAAAGGGCCAAAACTAAACCAAGCCGGTCTTTTAAAAACTCATCCAAGCATCAATGAGGCCCAATGGTTTTCAAATGATCTTACAAAAAAACACATTAAATTAAAAATATAAATATGAAAATAAAAGTTTTGTTGGGCCCAATCCAGTAAGCATTTCCTATAAACTTTTCATACCCTTTAAACCCTTTTTTTCTTCAAACTTTTCCCCCTCTCTCTCTCTCTCTCTCTCTCTCTCTATATATATATATATATATATATATATATATATTTGGAAAAATATCTTTCATGTTCTTCTATTTTGCATGTTTTACTGAAAAAACGAGTTTAAACCTCAGCAACTTCTATTAGATAAAAATGCAAATATATTGAGATATTAAATTCACATCTCCACACCTGTGCATGCTCCTAATATATGATTTGTCCGTATTTTTTTTAAAAAGAACAGGATTTTACATAGATTAAAACTAGATAGCCTAAAATTTTTTTTTCAGTTAAAACTAAAACCCAACATCTAACACAATCCTAAAACAAATCTCCTCTAACTACACTCCTTTCCAATTTAATTGAAACTAGTAATTTTATTTTTTTTATCTTGTTAATTAATGTTAAAATTTTATATCATATGAAAATCATAATGTCTAATACAAGATAAAGTAAAACACTTTATTCAATGTCAAGCACATCATTGTTCAGCACCATATATGTGAAGCAACAGGCACTAATGAACTTTTCATTTAATCATTATTATTATCATCAATAAAACAAATTACTTTGATGTTAATCTCCCTTTAATTATTGTTGACCAAGACTAATATAAGATATTAAACTTAGAATTAGTGGCATTAACAATAAAAAAAAACACTTTTGGGTGGCATAAAACAAATCATTGTTGGTGAATCAATAAAAGTGAAGGAAAAAAAAAATTCTTGGTGAATGAAAGGATGAAAAGGAAAGAAAAAGCCACATTTATTACCTTTATTTATTTTTTTATTTATTTACTTGTTAATTTATTTTATATTTATAAAAGAAATAAACAACTCAAAGACATCTTAATTCTTAGATACAAGACTAAATTTATAGACCTTTTCATATATTCATATAAATACATCTCAAAGTGACATATTTTATTTTATTTTATTTACGTGGTTATATAAAATTTAACTTTAATAAATTTACATGTTGAAAATACATTTATTCATATAATTTTATATTTATATCTTAAGATTTTATATGTATGCATATTCACATTTATATAAATATTTAGAATTAGAATTGTTTGGACAATATAAACTTCAAAATTTATTTGATGGTAGATTTCATTTAATAAAGTAAATTTGAAAGTTTATGTGTCTTTTCATATGATGGTAGGAAATTTTCATCAAAGCAATAAAAAAAATCTTTAAAAAAAAAAAAAAAAAACAAGGTTCCAATCCACCTTTTTTATGATATGAAAATTAAAAGAGATGTGAAAATGATTTTAAAACAAATATGGCTGTTGATTTTTTCAATGATACTCAAGTCTTAAAAAATTTTATTTCCTTAAATTAATGAAACTTATTCTCTTTATGAAAAAAAACTTATTTCACACTACTTTTACTTTATTATCAACCATTAAATACATAAAAAATGAAGCGATAGAAAAAGGTGGAAAAATCCAAAAAAACAGTCAAAATGTTATAGTACATTTTTTTATATAATTTTTTTATAATTTTTAATATAAATAATTCTAGCCATATAATTTATAAAAATGTGTGGCTATGTTCATGGGGAAAAACTTGTGGTGGTTATAATTTTTTTTTAATTTTAATGATAAAATAAAAACTTAGATTGCTGATTAAAGCAAGTGACCTCATATTATCTATGTCACTATGAAAATGTTAGGTTGGTGACTTGGCTGACTACATTCTAGCAACCCTATCCACATTTACTTATTTATTTATTATAAATAAATAAATAAATAAATAAATTTTTAATGATGATGGTAATATACCGTATCAATGTTGAGTTGTGTTTTTTTTTTAAATAATTATGTTGTTATAATCATTATTCTTCAAAAAATTATTCTTTGAAAATCACAGTTGCCACTATAATTGGTGCAAAATGGGTGTCATATATGTCACTTGATAACCTATTTATGGGGCGGCACTAGTCCTTTTTGTCAAACAAAAAAAAATCACTTAATTAAAGATAAAAAATATGTTTTTTAAATTTGTCATAAAAACGAATCTCCTTTTCTAATCCGACGTGGACTTTGCACACAATTTTTTTAATCAAGTTCCCAAATTAAAGACCATTCACAAAATAGATCCCAAATGTGTGAGGAATTATATCATTTTCTTTTATAATTACAACGTATGGGAGATTTATTAGCTCAGTAAATTTTTTCAACATGTACTTGGCATAGTACATAAGTTCTTAACATATTAAAAAGCCACTTTAATTCATCTATCTTTTTATTTTTTGTTTTTTGTTTTTTTTTTATAAAAAAAAATCAATCAATCAATAGAGAAATAATTTGTGGATGACATATATAGAGGGCATATTTGATTAACTTGGTTTTTTTTTTTTTCAAAAGTCCAAAATTCCGGCAATAGGTATTCATTTTTTAAGATTTTTTTTTTAAATTTAATAATTTCGAATCCAAAGTTTGAATACATTCTGTTTTCATAATGTCTTATCAAACGGACAAATTTTCTACCGTACTTGATGACTAAAAACCTTAGTTTTTATTCTAAGCGTGTCACACACTTTCATCTCTTTAGAATCTCAGGACAGTGCAGCATGGCCATGAAGTTTAAGGTCTTATGACCACAAACAATGTGGCATATTCTTTGGCTATGAATCTCCCAAAAGTCATCACCAAATTAATGACACGCTAAATCATGTACCATTTAATCAAGTAATTAAACCTTCTTTGATGAGGAAAATTAATTTTTTGTTTTGTTGCTATTATTATGATTAAAATTTATTCATTTTTTAGTTGATGATGCATGCATTTGATATGTTTTTTTGTCAAGAAGAACGAAACCCTAATGGACCTGCTAAACTAAGACAAAGGCATGCGTATGCCTCGACTGCGGCATGTGGGGCCGCGCACACATGGGCGCTGATACCACTCACAGTTCGTGCTCACAATTCTCAGACATGCACCCTCACCCCGCGTCCTCACGGGGGACCCAAATACCAATTGACTCAAAGGCCGTTGACATGCATTTGATATATTTGTTGGGGATGTAATCCTCTTATGTTATCATCACAAAAAGGCATCCAAGTAAATAACTATTCTTTTTTTTTTTTTTTTTTTTTTTGGTCTTTGATTAACTGGTATTTCATTTAACATTAATCTTTTTTAGTGAGTGTTTTTCTCATTGTACAAATTAAGATTTGAATTTAAAAATTGTTTGTTTAATTAACCCAAACTTCTATCATTAATTTGAACCAACTTTGTTAGTATCAATTTGATTTAGATATATCTAGGAACTTTTTTATATTTTTTCTCATTAATAATAATTATGAAATAATGAAGGAATATATATATATATATATATATATATATAATTTATTTAGTCCCTGAATTATTAGTTGATATGATAATTCTCTACATAAAAATGATGCCATATATATGTTGCATTTTGGATGCATACCAAACTTCCCCATTGGGCAAAAGCTTTTGTTGTTTTGCTTGCCATGAGCCATTAATAGTAGTAATGCATGAGTTCATCAAATGATAACATTCTCAAGGCACACACTACTCAATATAACCACACCATAATAATTGAATAAAGTCCCACAATATCTACTTTGAAAAAGGAGGTGTGATCTTAATTATAGTCACCAAATTTCAACCATTCAATGGCATACCTTATCATGAGAAGGATTTTCTCTTTTTTTTTATACATTACCCTTGTGAAATAACGTTGTTAAAAATCACTAGCAACTTGAAGTTTTTGCTTGTTTCATTTTCACTTTTTTCTTTTCCAATACTTTAAATATCTCATGACAAATAATGTTGTTTTCTTAGTCCATATAACATATAATACAACACGAAAATTAAATAAAATTATATTAGTGATTGACAGTTATTTTATATTTTAACCATATGTGCATGACTCGTAAACTTGTACAACATGTAAATTTTATTAATGAATATACAGCTTTTACAGAATAAAAAAATTCATTTGATAAAAGGTCAAATGATTGTGATTTGGGTCTTTTAATAAAATAATTTTGAGTTTAGAATTTTATATATATGAAACAAATACTTGTTGAAAAAAAGTCTTTTCATCGTAGGTTTTTTCGTATCTCATAGGAATTTTGTTTTGCAGAATATGACTTTTAAAAAACCAACGAGACAAAAAATACTTGTTAAAAAAAAGTCTTTTCATCTCATTTAAATTCTTTTGCAGAATATGACTTCTAAAAAACCAATGAATCAAAAAATGCTTATTGAAAAAAATCTTTTCATAGCATGCAGTATTTCATCTGAATTTTTTTTGCAGAATATAAAAAAAAACCAGCGAATAAAAAAAAATACTTGTTGAAAAAATGTTTTTTCATTTTAGGGTTTTCGGCATCTCATCTGAAATTTTTTTTGCAGAATGATTTTTAAAAAACCAATGAGTCAAAAAACACTTCTTGAAAAAGATTTTATTATGGTAGGATTTATAATATCTCATCTGAATTCATTCTTTTGAAGAATATGATTTCTAAAAAACCACCAAGTCAAAAAAACTAAAAAAAAAAAAAAAACCCTTTGAATTTTGATTTGGCATATGTTGCTTTCTCATCTAATGTCATTCCAAGCTCATTCTTCTATATTCAAGAGTCACATTCTAAACACAAAAAACAGAGGCATAACAACAACAAAGCAAAGACTCCAAACTGAACATACATATATACCTTTTACAATTAATACTAATTATTATATATATATATATAAAACCCTAGTTAATTATGGTTACTTCTCCACCAAACTTAGAAACCAATGCAGCCTTTAGGGTTTGCTCACACTGAAGTTCAACAGGAACCCTAACAAACACATCCTGCAACATGAGCTCCTGCACACTAGAAACACTGGCACGGTGCACCGGAAGCTCCAACTGTCTCAGGGCATCCATGAGCACCGCCGCCGGATGGCCACCGGTCTCCGACCTCACACGGATAAGGGCATCCATCCCCAAGAACCTCACCTCCACCTCCATTCTTTCATCTTTGTTTACTCCATTGATCAGGGTCGGTGGTTTATCTACAGAAATCATCATCATCTCCTTCTTCTTCATCTTCAATGCCTCGGCTTCGAGCTCCTCCACCTTCGTCTTGAGCTCATTGATATAAGTGACAGCGTCGGAGAGCAACGACGCTTTGTCCATGCGCGACACGTTGGGGACGACGGAACGGAGGGCGTAGAACCGGTGGTTGAGCTTCTCTCTCCGTTGTCTCTCGGCTTCCACATGGCTTCCCGGAAGATCCTTCGCCACCGCCTGCTTCCGGCCGCGTTTCTTCGGCCGAGTGTGATCAAGAACTGAGCCACCCCCGTCAGACTCGGAAAGGTCTGAGTTTGAAGAAATGAAGGTGGTGGTGGTGTTTATAAGCTCTTTCTTGAGAGAAACAGTTGTAGTTAGGCGTGGGGTTTCATAGGAAGAAGAAGAAGAAGAGTACAGAGATTTGAGCTGATCCATAAAGGACCGGTTTTCGGGGATGATGAGCGATGAGCCGAGTTCGAGAACGCCGGTGCCGGAGATTGGGATGTAGAGAAGGGTTTGTACGCCGTGGAGAAGAGCTTCGCGAACACGGGAGCAGTTGGAGAGATGAAGAGAAGTGGATGTGGGTATCCAGATTGGGGTGGAGGAGGAGAAGCAACGGGAGAGGTTGGAGGTGGAGTCAGTGGAAGCGAAGGACTTCGTTAGAGAAAGAAGATAGAACCATTCGATGTCGTCGGTGGATGATGAGTTATTGAGGATGAGGCCGTCGGACCAAGAAAGGGAGAGGAGATTAGCGGAGAGACTCCAGAAGATGGAGTAGGACCAGGAGGAGGAGGAGGAGGAGGAGAGGGATTTGAGAAGGCTGTGGAGGAGGAGTTGGAAGGGAGATGGAGAAGGGGGGAGGATGTGGAGATCCTCCATTGTTTTTGGTGGTGGGATTTGGAGAAGGAGAAGGAGGGGTGTGGAAGGGGTTAAATGGAGAGGAGAATGAGAAC
The DNA here is from genome assembly GCA_902712375.1 of Dioscorea dumetorum. NCBI lineage: Eukaryota > Viridiplantae > Streptophyta > Magnoliopsida > Dioscoreales > Dioscoreaceae > Dioscorea > Dioscorea dumetorum. The sequence continues at coordinate 1,526,276 of CACTHL010000784.1, forward strand.
ATTGACAAGGATGGGTAGGATCCATGGGGAGGAGTGTGTTAGTGGCTGAGGATTAGAGAAGTAGCTGCTACTGGTATGTGGATTTACTTCTTGTATGAGGCTTGGAGTCATCACAAGATGACACACTCCATTAGGACCATATTTATTTGTCTGTTTCATCTATTTATTTATTTATTTATTTATATTTTTGTTGTTGGATGATATTCCATTATAGTTTTCAATTTTGAATTTATATTTTAGAGTATATATTTTCAGTTTAGTATGATATTTAGAAATATTATTTAGTTTTTTTTAAATAATATTTGAAATTATCATGATCATCATCATGATGTTAACCTAATTGTGAGTTTTTTATATGGAGTTCTATTATCGATTGTGACAAAAAAATGAATTTGAAAATATTTTTATGTGAATTGCAAGTAATATTTTATTTTATTTTATTTTTACAAAAATAACAAGTAATTAAAAAGCTAAATGGGACAAAGATGTCTATATTTTTCAAGTAAATAATAGTGCATCATTATCATTATTGTTTTCAATGGATCTTGTATTCGAAACTTTTGAATGTCTTATTCTTGTTTTTCACATCAGACAAATACCGCTAAATTATTTATTAATAATTATTTAATAATATATATATATATATATATATTATTTACAAAAATGTATATTAAATTTTTTATGGTTAAGTACCATTTTTAATTTTTATATTGTACTCAATTTGTTTTTTGATCCTTCTATTGTAATTTGACCTTCAGATGTTTCTCTATTGCAGAGATGAGATAAATTTCCGTTCAGCTCAATCGTTTTCTTTGGTACCTGAGCAAATGTTTTGGTATAATAATCCCACATCAGTTAATTTAGTAAATATCCAACATGAATTTATAGCTTTGAGTCTCTTATAATCAGAGCTCGAGTTTTTGCATTGCATCGATTTCATCCTACACGTGTTTGGTTTACAGAAATATATAAGTTTGGGTCAGAAAGTATCAATCAGAATAAAAACAACCACACAGCATTGGTTGTTTGCAAAAATCTCAATTCCTTTTAGTATGAAAAACAAGCTTTTGATGATTCAAATTCATTGGGAACTTAGAAATAAATACCTTGAATTGGGCCTTGCTTGAAGGAAAAACAGGTTGTGGTTTTTCGATTTCTTTGTGATCAAGTGGAATTGCAAAGTCTACTTCACAATCTGTCTCATTGATACTAACTGCTGAAGCTGCATTGCATTCGATAATATCAAAGAAGCAATCCTTATAGTTATGCAATAGCTTTGTAGTGTCATCAAGTGTTAGGCATGTGAAACTCCTCAAAGTTTCTTCAAGGCTGCATATATCGAATGAAATGAAATGAAATTTAAAATGAAAGATAAATTTCCATAGCAATTTGATCGAATCGAATAACGTAAGAGAGAAAAGAAAAGAGAAACTCACACAGCCTTTGTGTCTGTCAGTTCCAAAAAATGTTTTTGTGTGTGGTTGCAACTTCTGATATGCACATTTTGGAAGGCTTGCGCTTTTACTGCACTCGTGATCTGCATCTTGTATTCCCATATTTTGCATCATCTGTAAACAATGAGAGTAAATTATCAGAGTAACTAATAGTTCCAGATCGTATTTTTTTAATGTACTTTATAAATCTTGTCATAATGCTCATTGTGGCATGTAAATGATGCCCTCCTCTGCAACGAATTCAAGCACACCACAATGCGAGACTTGCTCTGATGAATATGTGTTCACTTTGAACGACATTGGCTAATTGAGGTCTAACATTGCTGTAATGTAACTGTCGATGATAATTAGTTGACAAAAAGCAGTAGATTAGGTGAGTAAACTGTTGGCTATAAATTTCAGCTTACCGAGCTTATCAAGAGCAGAGAGTGGCATAATAACTGAAAGATCAAAACATACGAAATAGTCAATCAAGAGTATCATATAAAAAGACAAAAAAAAAAAAGAAAGATTGTGAATGTGATAGGATATATACAAACTTCTCCCTCTTCCATTTGTGGCTGCAGCATGAAAAATTTATAAGATTATGAGTTTATAAGAAAGCAATTCATGATCATTAACTGCAAGGAAAAGAATTTCAGTAGAATAAGAACAATGACGGACCTTATCGATAAAGCACGGTGAACAGAAATAATACAATTGCTCAAAAGAACTTGGATTAGATTCTGAAGAAGACTATTACTACAAAAAATATATATATATATATACAATTTAGAAATCAGTGACAAAGCTAATCATGAATATACAAATACTAGGAAGTATCAATTAGTTCATTGTTTGCACTTGCAGTCTGACACTACATCATTAAGTTATGCAGATTAACTGAAATTAAAACTATGATCACATACCATCTTGTTGGAATTCAGCATATTTTCTCCGAAGATCAAAGATGTAATACTGAAAAAATAGCAATTAAGAAAGTGTGAATTTAAAACTGAAGATGAAGAACAGTTTGTGAGAGCAAGGCAAGTTAGTTTGAAATTAACAATGCAAAATGGCAAATTGACAATTGGAAACTAGCTCTAGTTTGAAATCTAAACTAACGGTATATACTTCAACTAAAACTAATAATTTGTGAAAATAATCACTCATTGAGTCAAATCATCGAGCAATTAACGAGCAACTCAAGTTCAGCCAAAATTCTGATCAAGATCAACTTTTGCACATATAAATACATATTGATACGCGCATGAAAAACATAAATATTCTCTAATTTTACATATTTAATTAATGAGGACCAATAATATTCATTAGTGAATACAAAGAAAATTGATTGATATATAATTTCACAGTGGATGATGGGAGAACGTCGAACGGTTCAACTTAATCTACTTCACACTTTGAGATTCGGAGTTGATGTATTCGATCACCGTCAGATCTGACCGTCCATATCGAGAGACCTAGTTTTACTAAATTTGACACGCGAGGCAGCAGAACGCAGAACCTTCGCTCGAGCCATCAATAATTCAGAGCACCAGATGAACGAGGGGCCATTCACGTCTCTCTCTCTCTCTCTCTCTCTCTCTCCCTCTCTCTCTCCGACCAGATAGCCGGCGACGACGACGAGATGACGACCTTCAGCGGCGACGAGACCGCCCCATTCTTCGGCTTCCTCGGCGCCGCCTCCGCCCTCGTCTTCTCGTGTAAGCCATCAATCCTTCTCCATATTTTAGATCGCTTCCGTCCCCGATCTGGGGCTTAGAGCTCTTGGTTCATCATCGCAGGCATGGGAGCAGCTTACGGGACGGCAAAGAGCGGGGTAGGGGTGGCATCGATGGGGGTGATGAGGCCGGAGCTGGTAATGAAGTCGATCGTGCCCGTAGTCATGGCCGGTGTGCTCGGGATCTATGGCCTGATCATCGCCGTTATCATCAGCACAGGAATCAACCCCAAGGCTAAATCATATTACCTCTTCGATGGCTACGCTCACCTCTCGTCCGGTCTTGCTTGTGGCCTTGCTGGCCTCTCCGCTGGTATGGCCATCGGCATCGTAGGTGATGCTGGTGTCAGGTGAATTCTATCGTGCTTTATATCTCTAACCGAAATAGAGTTTTTTTTTTTAAATTGAGAAAGTAGTCTTACATTGATTAATCTAGCTTATGGTTGACCTGAAATTATTGATGTTCGTCTTGGTCTGAATTGAGGAAAAAGTTTTTAGTTGAGTCATCGCCCTACTGAGACGGCGTGATAAATGCAATTATTGTGTTCTTGTTGTCTTTCAACAAGAAACATCATTAGATAAGTTATCAATCAAGGATTCAAAGGCCAATGTTTCTTGCGTGAGATGGAATAGTTGGCTGTCTTCTGGTTAATTTAGTAATTAATGAGATTGAATTTTTTTTGATTTGTAGATGGGGCATTATGTTTGCAGCGTGTGATGATCAAAATGCTGGTTGTAGTTCCTATTTCTTACCATTGCGCTTGAGAAGATAAACTACAACTTTCTTCTCTTTGAAAGAATTTTCCAACCATAGAATGGATGTTTGGCTGTAGTTTTGAAACACAGCTTCAGCTTTTTTATGGTTTAAAAACAGCTTCAACTAAAATGCTTATAATTGTGGCTCTTTGCATGAAAGTTGGTATCTGAAAGCAAAGCCAAACATTTCATTCCCAGATTAACCTCACTCATATTGGTAACCAATATGAAATGCTGCGATGAATAGGGACACGGCGGTTATCTTTCAACCAGAACCATCATTAGATGAATTATGTAGACAAGAGTTCAATGGCGAATTCTTTATGGGTGAGATGGAATAGTGAGCGGTTTTCTGTTTGATTTCACGAGGATAAACTAGTTTGATCTGGAGATGACACATTTATGTCTTCTGCTTTTGATGACAAAGCAAGCTTGTCACACTGGCTTTATGTTAAGTGACCTAACAAATTAGTGCTATTAAGTCTTGCATCAGGATTCCTGTTTTATTCTTCTTTCATTTGTGAGATAAATTTTTGCTTCTTGTGTGATTATGCGAGGGCATATAAACTCCAGTGGCCTAAAACCTTACTGCGGCAATACATTGCAAATTTTGTTCCAATAGTTGCCATTGTTTTTTTTGGATACCCTGATGTTCTTAGTATCTTATTTTTTATTCTCAGTTGATACTTATGTAGAAGAAATTTCTGCATCCACTAATGTTTTGATCTTATCTTTGCAGAGCCAATGCTCAACAACCGAAGCTCTTTGTTGGAATGATCCTCATTCTTATCTTTGCTGAAGCACTGGCCTTGTATGGGTTGATTGTGGGTATCATTTTGTCCTCTCGAGCAGGCCAATCCAGAGCTGACTAGGGAAAGTGGACCCAAAACAGGTGGTATTCAAAGTGGTTTCTCTTCTGTGTTTGCTGGTGCCAGGTCAGCAAATTATCAGGCAGTTTTCTTCTGAAGGGTTTTGGACAGAGTCATGCTTATTATGCAACTGAGCATTTGAAGTGGCTTGCCTAAATAGATTTTGGCTTGCATGCAAATAAAGATCACATATCATTTTATTTGATGTAGCATACAAGTTGAAAACTCGAATTTTTATACTAGAAGCTTTGCCCAAACTCCTATGATTCAAATTTGTTTACAATTTCCATTTTGATGATCCATTATTGAGGTGAGCTGAAAAAGATTGTGAACTAGCTTAAGTTGATAGTATATATATATGTATATTTATTTTTTTCTTTTTTAATTCCTTGCATTCAAATTGACCCTGATTTTCTCTTTTTTCATCAAGATTGTTTATCTGAAACTAGTAATGCTTGCATTTATTACTCACAATTATCATTCCATCTTATTTCAAATGTTATAGTTGCATTTCTTCATCACAGAACCTCATAGTTATCTGCCTGCCCAGACTCCCTCATCTTGTACCTCATATATATTGCAACAGCAATGACTAACAGAGTTACAGTGGCTACAACATTCACCATCCATTTCCCAGGCTCTTTGGCATTCATAGTTAGCCGACCAATTCCATGCTTCAGCTTCTCCTTTCTGCTTTGCCTGTAACTGATTGGTGACTCCTTAGCTCCAGAAATTTCTTCATCTTTCTTTTCATTGTCATTCTCTTTCTTTGGTACTGTTTTTTCTTCTTCACCCTTGTGATCAGCTTGCATATCCTTTTGGACGACCGGAGGCTTTGGAATTGGCTGTGGCTGTTCATCTTGTTCTCTCTGGGTGATCGGTTTTGGCACAGTCACATAAAGAGCTTCATTCTCAAACTTAGCTTTGATTTCACTAACATTAGTGCTCTCTGGTATGTGGAAATCTTTCCGATATTTGCTCCATCGGTTTCCTTCAATTGGTCTTTCAGCGCTCACCCTCAGAGTTCCAAATGTATCCACTTGTACCTTGACTTGCTCCTTCTTGAATCCTATTCCAATTATATCCATGAACAGTGACAACACATCTATTTCTATACTTCTTGAATCTATGAATGTGATTGTTTTATATATATGATACGAAAATTATGTACAACTTCGATAAAACAAATATCAGCTTCATACCTGGAAGGTGAACTATGAGATTGCTAGAGTTAGGATCTTCCATCCACTGGTATTTAGGTTCAAAAGTCTCATAGGATCTCATCCCTGATAAAGCTCTTTGCTTGGCGTCCATGATGTGTGCAAAATTGATGATGGTGTTCTTTTGTATCAATGGAGGTGATGAACATTCATGGAGGTTTGGGTTTATTTATATATATGCAAAGCTTTAGGGCAATCTTGAATGAAAAGTGATACCTTTTTCATTGTTTTAAGTGTAACAGCATTCATTCCTTTACTAAGTTTGATTCTTAGGGTCATCTTAGAAGCCTGCGGCTGGACAAGTCCAGGTTCTTTTCTTTGTGTTTTGGCTCTCTTGTCTTCTGGATTGTGATTTGCTTTCCTTTTCTTTCTGTTATTTATGCTTTAGTTCCTTTTTTTTCCTTTTTCTTTTCTTCTTTTATTTGTTTTTCTTTTTGACTAGTTTGTAAAGGAAATATACTCTGCTTGATGAGCAGAGATTTTGTTGCTGTGCATAGAACATTTATTTTATTTTATTTTATCAATATGACATCAAAATGTCAGGCGAGTCCTTTCATATATTATTGAACAAATAATTATTCAGAGCTTTGGGTGTTTTATTTATTTATTTATTTATTTATCTTTGAAACATTTTCGTTTTTAATACATTAAAATTATTTGAAGAAAACTTCAAAAGCAATAGCTGAGTGAAAATACTTAAAATTAATTACAGAAATTAAAAAAAAAAACCCTTTGTGGAAAGAGCCGAACATTCTGATTGAAGGAGCTAAGTTAGACTTTCGAAAAAAGTTCTGATTTTTGTCCTACTTCATATGTCCATGAATGAGTTAGATGTCCTAAAATATTTAAAATTTTCCAACAAAAGTAAATTATATGCCCAAATAAATTCAGAATTTTTAAACAAAGACTTGCGGTTATTTTTGCAGAATAGTAATAATAATAATAACAAGAAAATACAAACCAAGTAGAAAATTATATCACTGGGAAATTATATATATATAAGCCTTCATGACACATGTTATGAGTTACGGAAGAGACAATCAAACTTATTAGCTGGAGTTTGAATTTATGGGTGAATTAAAATATTTATGTTTAAGAAGGTAAGTTTAAAAATATTTATTTTTCACTTCAAAAATTTTCTTCAAAAATTTTCACTCACGCAGACATTTATAATGTCCAGTATATTATTTTTCAATTATATATACTCTTTTATTTAATTTAGGTAAGTTTCTAGGTTTTGTAAAAAATGAATATATATATATATATGTGTGTGTGTGTGTGTGTGTTTAGTCCATGGGATTCACTCGCTAGTCACAAGTTATAATCTCACCATCCTCAATCCAAATTCTGTTTTCACTAATCAATTTCTCCATACGTGGGAGTCTAGTATCGTATGGTAGATGCTATAGTAACAGTTTGCTACAATTAATGCTATCGCTACAGTACCCCCCCTCCCCCATAACGTTGACTACTATAATAAACATTCACTATTTACATATTTTACAACACTCCCTCTTGGATGCCTATAACCAAATGATTTGTCTAAGTAAAACTTTATGAGGAAAACCCAAGTGGGATGAAGACCTAGTCAAGGAAAAAAGAATACATTATCTTTGGAATATTTTAGGGTTACTGCTTCATTAAAAATCTTTTATCAGGAAAACCCATCGGGATAAAAATCATGGCGAAGGAAAAAAAAATACAATCTACCCCTCAAATAAATAACCTCTAATTTATTTCATGAGCACTTATATCTACGAACCTCCTCATACCGATTTTGTGAACAAATCATTGATGAATACATTTGGAGAGTGATTTTGTAAATAAATTGTCTTGGTTCTCATTAGATTGAATCTTTCGAATTTTATGACTTCTTCCTTTTGTAGATCATGTGTAGAAAAATTTTAGTGATATATGTTAATCGTTCTATCTTCTTTAATATATCATGGATACAAGCACTGTTGTCTTGTCTACATAATTATTGTAGCATTTATTATAATTGATGGTAGTTTATATGATGATTGTATATGTCTAATCATATATCGTAACCACAGGCATTCCTAGCTTGCTTTATGGAGAACTAGAATTTGAGTATAATTTGATGAAGTTGATGTAAGAGTTTGCATTGTTGAACACCATGATATAGAAGTACTATTATAATAAAATATATATCCAGTTTGAGATCTTCGTTTATGAGGATTAGATAGGGACTTGGCATCAACAAAGCCTGTGAGGTGGATGAATATTGTTGCTGATAAAATAGGCTAAATTTGTAATTCCTTGTAAGTAGCGTAGAACATTCTTTACTCGTTTCCAATATATTCACATTGATGTAGAGCTATATCTTCCTAAGAGATTTTCTATAAAAACTATATCTGGTCTTATATTATTTGCGAGATACATTAATATATCAGTTGCACTTAGATAAAGAGTTTTTTGGGTTAATGACCATTTCTCCTTCATTAGGTGGATGAAATGAATCTTTTTAGGCCTCAAGCGAACAATTATTGAAGTACTCAATGGATAGACTTTGTCAATGAAGTACTCAATGGATAGACTTTGTCAATATTAAATTTTTTCAACACATTTTCTATATAGGTTGATTGATGGACAAATTTTCCATTAGATATGTGCTCAATCTCTATGCCAAGGCAAAATTTGGTTTTTCCTTTATCTTTCATTTCAAATTCTTTCCTTAGACATGATGCTACAATGGGGCCTTATGAATCTCATTTCTTGTGGAAGCATTGGCAGTTAGTATATATGATTTGGTCTTTTCCTAATCTTTCATTGGGTTCATCATTATCGGCCTCAATGGTTTTACATAGGTTTTAAGCTTTTGTTTGAAGATTGATATCTAGGCTTCATGAGATATAATTGCTCCCAAAAACATGGAGTGCCTCGAATTCTCTTCTTGCAATATTTACTATTAAAAATTAAAACACTAGAAAAATATAATAAAGAATTAAAGAAAGTATAAAGTGAAAATATGAATACTTTAAAACTAAATTAAAGATAACATGAAATTGCAAAACAAGATCATGGGTAGATTCAGGTTGATAATATATCATAAAAATAATTAATAATTCATCATTAATATAAACATATATATAAATTTTTATAAATAATATATGATAATTATAAATAAAATATAAGGTAAAGAAAAAAGAGAAAATATATATCAAACATCTTTGCTTTTATTTCCTCTTTTCTTATTTATTCTTTTTCTCTCGCATCGCAAAATACAAGAATAATGATGTTTTTATAGCCATTTAAGAAATGAAAGAATCATCTAAATTAATTCGATTCAACAATCCAAAATATCTTGGTAAGTGGAATAGTAAAAATATTTGAGGTTAGAATACCACATGGGCGTCTACTGTCGTATGATCGGTGATATAGTATCAATTTACTACAATATCATTACTACGGTATCATCGTTATAGTAACGTTGATTTGCTACAATAGACTTTACTATTTACATATTTTACAATAATTTTAAATTTATTTATTTTTAAAAAATTCTAAATTTAAAATTTGAAAAAATATATATATTACAGAAAAAAAAACCTCCAAGTGCATGCGTTTGATTAATTTTTAAATGACTCACAGACTCCCCCAATTATTTTAATCTCGAACATCTCTTTATATATATATATATATATATATATATATATATATATATGTTATTATTATTATTATTGTTGTTGTTTTTGTTTTTTTTGGATAATATGGATAAGTGTATAAAGTTACTACCACTCAAACACTCACTACATACTCAATTATGTTTTGGGAGGGAGGTCAAATCTTTGACCTCCCTTATAAGAATAAAACTCACTAATTTAATTATTGATTGTTTTTATGGAATTACTATTTTGTTTTATTTTTTTTTCTCTTTGACTTTTTATATGTCTTCACATCTTCTTAATTTTTTAATGAGCTAGCAAGAACTAATTAGTATGACTAGTTTCAGAGAACTTTCTATCACAACTAGATTGTCTTGCCATAGACATACTTGGTAGGCTAAAGATTTTTATTTTTATTTTTTATTTTTTATTTTTTATTTTTTATTTTTTATTTTTTTTTTTTATTTTTTTTGGATAAAATGAATAAGGCATGCACCACTACTATTGTAAGAGTGATGATACCTCTACCACTCACTTGACAGGGGAGTTATTATCTTTCTTTCGCAAAGATGATGAGTTCACAAATATCGAGGAGGAATTATGAGAGTGAGGAAAATAAATAAGTAATTAAATTTTTTTAGTAAATTAATAATATAAAAATTAAGAAGTTAGTAAGATATTGGGCAGTTTAGGGTATCAGGGAAGTTAGATAAATGTTTTGGGTTGTCTGAACTTGAAGATGGGCTTAAAATTTACTTCCTTTGTTTGGGCGGAAATTGTCTAGTGGCCCAAGCCCATTACTCAATAGTCAACGTTTGACCCAAGCCCATGATTTAATGGTCAACGTTTAACTTGTTTGGCAAGTCTACGAACTCCGCCGCCTCCGACCACAAACCGCACAAAAGCCCACGATCCAAAACGACCAATTTTCCACGCACCATAAAAACCGACCAGAAACACAACCAGACCCAATCGACTAATAAACACTCGCCACGTCATATCCGTAAACTCGTAAGGTAAGGCTTTCAGGTGGGTGTTGTATCAGAACTTCGTCTATATATGGCCCTCGCGCGAAGGCCAAATCCTCATTGTTCCGTGCGCTGTGGGATGACCCGTGCCGCAGCGAGAATGGCCGAGGAGATCAGCAGAGCCAGCACCGCCGCTGCCGCCGAGCACTCTTCATCGCCGGCGAAGTCGTCGTTCAGACGCCTCTGGCCCTCCGTCCTCCGATGGATCCCAACTTCCACCGATCACATCATCTCTTCGGAACGCCGCCTCCTCTCTCTCGTCAAGTGTGTTCATCTTCGATCTCAATCGGATTTTGATCCTATTGGTTGAAATTTAGGGTTCACGGGTTGGTTAATTTATTTTGATGTTTTTCCCCAGGACGAAGTACGTTCAAGAGCAAGTGAACATTGGTTCGGGGCCGCCTGGATCGACGGTGAGATGGTTTAGGTCTTCGAGCGATCAGCCTAGGTTTATCAATACCGTGACTTTTGATAGCTCCGAGAACTCCCCAACCCTTGTGATGGTTCATGGCTATGGTGCTTCCCAAGGTTTCTTTTTCGGAATTTTGATGCCCTTGCCAGTCGCTTTCGGGTTATTGCCATTGATCAACTTGGGTTAGTTTTCAGTGCTTTTTCTTGGTTGCATTGCTATTTTGTTAATGTTGCATTTTATCAATCAGAAATTATGGTATGAAGTGTTTTGGATGACTCTCTCTTGGTGATGATGACATAGAGATTAGATGTAGAAAGCATAACTGGTGTTTGTTTACATAATTTGGGTTATTATTGAAAAGCTGTGGTTTCTATAGGTACATAACTTGCTGAAACTGTGAAGTTTAAATTATTGTGCATTTTATTTGACTCGTATAACAAAAAAGAGAATTTACAATGTTGACTGTCGTATTTGGTTTATTGATGCAAACAGCCATTTTTTCTTAGAAGGAAGTACACAACTGAAACCTGTGGACCATTTTATTGTTTATATCTTTGTTTAATCTACTAACTTAAACACTGGGGCAAGGGAACCGGTGACCTGAAAATCCGTGTCCACCCATACATATTGTTGTTATTTTTTAATATTTTAGTGGAGCTATATTCATTGAGGTCTTGTGATTGTCAACTTGTGATGGTTATGGTTTTCTTAATTTTGTTTTCATAAGATGCAGTGGTTGATATGAAATGGTCATGATGATTTTGGCCTTGGTTTTGCTTATTAAATAATCTGGTGGTTGTATTTTTGCCATATGAAGGTGAATCATACTTCTTCCATGCATCTTATTGACACAAGTAACTTATATTGCAGATGGGGTGGATCAAGTCGCCCAGACTTTACCTGTAAAAGCACTGAAGGTTGGGGGATATCTTATTTAAAACTAAGCAAAGATTTCTGCGTAAATATTCTGGTTATCTTTCCTTTGGTTTGTGTTTGTTGAATTAAGAAGAAGCTAGATTTGCAGAGATAAAGACCTAAACCTTTGCTTCCTTATCATTTTACTTTACCAGACTTCAATTTTCTTTCACTAGAATATGGTCATCTCTCCTGCTTTTTTAGAAGTTGTAATATGCATTCCATTAGTTTTATGCTTGCGTGTTGGGACAGGAAATAGATCATTATACATCCCATTAAAGTTCACCACTTAGAGGGAAATGGGTGTTGTTGAGTGTCATGATCTTCCTAGGGTGTTAAAGTCAGAATAATACAGAGTTAATTGTAGATTAAGTCCTTAATATGTAGTGGTGGCATATGTAAATATGCTTTACTAATATTGTGATTTTGCAGAAACTGAGGCATGGTTCATTGATTCTTTTGAGGAATGGCGTAAAGCTAAAAACCTGAGTAATTTCATTTTGCTTGGGCATTCTTTTGGTGGGTATGTTGCAGCAAAATATGCTCTCAAGGTGATTCCTTAGTTAAGTTAGTTGTAAATCTTTCTAAAATCCGCTCTTGTTGTTCTGGCTTTCTCATGTCGTTTGTTCTTTGTTATAGCATCCAGAGCACGTCAACCATTTGATTTTGGTAGGTCCGGTTGGATTTACATCGGAGACAGAACATCGGTCGGAGTGGTTGACTAAATTTAGAGCAACATGGAAAGGGATGATAATAAATTATCTCTGGGAATCCAACTTTACTCCTCAGAAAGTGATTCGGTAATGTTCCCAATATGTTGATGGTTTAAGGCCCCAGTGCATATGAAATATTTTAGTCTTTCGTCATGATTACATGTCATGTGCATAGTGTCGTTTTGGTGCCTGTGATTTATGGACTGCTCAACTTCTGGCAATTAATCTTGTGGATGTTTTATGTCACTTGGGTTTGTACAACTTGGAAAAGATGATTTTAGCACTGATACATTTTCCACCCACTTGATGAGTGGTGATAGGTCTTGTTACGCCCTTTTTGTTGCTATATATTTAGTACAAAATGTATTATCCAGCTAATATTCTCAAAGGAAAAAACATGCACATATACTTGTTTATGTCTGTATTTGTCTGCCTATATATTTGGTCTTGAACCTTTTGTTTTTGTTTTTGCGGGGTTTGGGGGTGGTGGGGGAGGTCCTTGGGTAGTAACATGATTGTACAACTGTCACAAAGTGATCATCTAGAAAATTTTAGACCTGCATTGAAGTGAAAAGTAGCACCTGTGCTATCAACAATTGAAATTGGGAATTTGGGTGTAGAAGAAGAAACATAATTTAATGTCTTTAAAATTTTATTCTAGTTTGTTTTCTAGTTCTGCAGGCTTCACCTTAACCTTTATTAGTCATTGTAACGCTTATACTGATAATGTTTATTTGATATTATCATGTGTGTACCTTCAAGGTTGTACAAGTAGTAATTTTCACTTGATCATAATTTTCACATAGGGGTTAGGCCCTTGGGGTCCAGATCTGGTGCGGAGGTACACAAGTGCTAGATTTGGTTCTTACTCAAATGGGTCTACTTTGGCTGACGAGGAAGCTGGATTGCTGACAGGTACCTTCATGTTTACTTATGAAGGTTATTGTAGATATCTTTGCCTCAGTGTTTCTATTGTTTAGAAAATTATTAAACTTTCTCCATGCCTTCTATGTCAAGATTATGTATACCATACTTTGGCTGCCAAAGCTAGTGGAGAACTGTGCTTGAAGTATATATTCTCCTTTGGTGCATTTGCCCGGAGCCCCCTTCTCCAAAGGTAAGTACTACATTTGTTTCTGATTTTTCAAAAGACAATCATTCAACTTTAATCCTTCTTCCAAGTTCTTGGCATATTAAATGAATTATGACTAGATTCTTCTTTTTGACCTTGCCCTTGGGCATTTCATAGAATAGTATCTCTCTAGTATGATTATCTGTGCAAGGCGCTACACAAAAGCAATTGCCTTAAGAATTGCTCATTGACAGCTTGATTGCGTTATCCTGTGATTTTCTTTTTAATCTGTTAAACCTTTTAAATGGTCTGAATGCTCTTAGAAAATTGATGGTTGATTGATTATTTTGTTAGTTTAAAGCATCATCATATCAGTTATGGCTGATATAACACCCGAAGTCTTGAGATAACTCTTCTCAAGAAAATATTTTGCCTTAGAGATGATGAGCAAACCAGTTAACACAGATGGGTCACTGGTTTTTACATTATCTTTGTGCAGTGCATCTGAATGGAAAGTCCCTACCACTTTTATCTATGGTTACCAAGACTGGGTGAACTACGAAGGGGCACAACTTGCTCGTCGAGACATGAAAGTACCATGCGAGATCATACGTGTTCCTCAGGTCTCGTTTGCTCTCTCATTTTTGAATTTACACTTCATCTCACAACTAATTACTTGGTAATGAATAAAATGCAGGGTGGGCATTTTGTCTTCATAGACAATCCCTCAGGTTTTCATTCTGCTGTTTTCTATGCTTGTCGCAAGTTCCTTTCTCCTAATAATGCAGATCATCAGTCTCTGCCTGAGGGCCTTACTTCCGCTTAGCTCTCAACAATGAATATTTAACTTTTTACAGTAATTTACTCCAATTTTATACGTGTACCGATTTATTATCGTCAGATGTACATTACTGTAATCTATGCCTATATTTGTAAGACAATGATCATTTTGAGTTCATTTCCTTAGTCTTTTAGTGGCTGTTTGGCATTGTTTTTGTTTTTCTGTTTTTTGTTTTTGTTTTGTTGCCTTGGAAACCAAAACATATTTGGGTACAAAAATTATTATATGCATTTGAAAAAAAAACAAAATATTATAAATTTTTTTATATTTTCTCAATTTGTATTTTTATATTTTTTATATTTTAACCAAAATTAAGTTGTATTAGTACATAATGCTTTTTTGAATATTTTTATAAAAATTTAAAAATATTGAGATGTGAATTTTTATAAACGTATATAAGTTCAATTTGCTATGTCAAGTTTTTTAAATAGTAATCAAATATTTTTTTTATATTTTTATAATTTGTTCAAAAATATTATCTCAAATTATCTAATCATTTTAAAAAATATTACAAACAAATCTAACACTCTAATTATTTTCAAACCATATTTAAAAAAAGAGATTAGAGAGAATAAGATCAGAGAAAAACCAATAAAAAAATTACAAGAAAAAAAAAACCTCTCGGAAGATCAACTATAAGCAAGTATATCTCCTCTATTTGGTTTGTGAAGAAAAATAATTGTTCAAAAGTCAAAAGAACGTTTTAGAAATATTTTCAAAAAAAATTGAAAACATAGATGTTTTTCAAATTTTTGAAAACAAAAACATCTTACCAAACATGTTTTTTTGTTTTGTTTTTAAATTTTGAAATTGACAAAAAAAACAAGTTTCGGCAACAAATGCCAAACAAATGCTTAATTATGGATTAATAGTAAAAATATAATCATAATTTAAATTACAGATAATGAACAAAACACCTTTCCAAATTTCATGTATTCATAGAAAAACCTTGCTTTTTTTAATTATGAACAAAATATCGCTCCTTTTTGGGTTTACTTCCATCTCTGCATGGACTAACGCCGTTACAGTTTGAGTGGAGTGACGGTTATACCCCTCCGCTGACGAGAGAATGGGAGTTGGGACAATGGTGCGTGTCCTGAAGCCTGAAACTTGGTGCCCAAGACCTTTCAGAGTTATGAACGACTCTTTGGTTTTTTTTCAACTTCTCTCACACGAAAGCGATACCGAGAACGAACCCTGTAGCTCCCACACCGCCGGCGTAACGAAGATGTGGCTGTTATCATGGGTCTCCTGTCAGACGGGGATGTGGTGCAGTTCAGGAAAAATGAAACATAGTATGATTTCGAAGCGAAATGCACGTCCAAAGGCTTTGAAAGGACCCGGGATGCTATGAAGGCGTCCCATCTGAGAATGGTCCGGATAAAGGGGAAGGAGGTGAACTTTGTGAAGCTGCTAGTGCTCTACCTCATAGGGACGGTGTTGTTCCTGAACACCACCATCTCAAACCCAACATGGTTGGTTGACTATGTTGCCAACCTCTCCGCGCTACCAAGGTACGCGTGGCCAGAGGCCACCCACACGTGGATCATGGAAGACGTCCCCAGAACGGTCGCTCGCGTGCAGTCAAGGGCTAGTGGGGAAAAGATTGACACGAGATATCTGCGTGGGTGCTCCATCGCCCTCACCCTATGGTTCTACGAGGTCACTGGAACAGGGAAGAAGGCTCATGTTGGGAGGACTCCCCGGATATTCTATTACGGGGAGAGTAGTTTCAGGAAACAAGCATCGCTGGAAAAGTATTGTCATCCATCGATGACAAACAGGTATGAAGTCTCTGTTTTCCCTTTGTTCCCGTTTACCTTACAAAGGTTCCCGTTTAGAATCCGAAGTTCCTGTTTACTTTTTACAAGTTCCCGTTTAGAATCCGAAGTTCCCGTTTACTTTGTACAGGTTCCCGTTTAGAATTCGGAGTTCCCGTTTACCTTTTAAAGGTTCCCGTTTAGACTCCGAAATTCTCGTTTACCTTTTAAAGGTTACCGTTTAAAATCCGGAGTTCCCGTTTACCTTTACAAGGTTCCCGTTTAGAATCTTGCGTTCCCGTTTACCTTTTAATTGTTTCCGTTTAGAATCCGGCGTTCCCATTTATCTTTTAATGGTTTCCGTTTATATTTTATGTTCCCGTTTATCTTTCGAATTTTCTACTATCTTGTTCACAGTTTTTCCGAAATTGAATCCCTGCTCCTGGTGTACACAAGGAAACATAATCGACGACAGGGTTAATGGAGAATCCCAAACATAAACGTAAAAGTAAACAGAAACTCACAACAGTAAACAAGAACGCCTGCCCTTTGGCACCAACTCGAACATTGTTGGAAGAGACAAACGTACCACCTACAAATGCAAGACGGGGAAAAAACAAAATAAACTCGGCAAACGAAAAGGAAGAAGACGAAGGATGAAAACCTTGTTTACAAAAACATGCATGGTAAGAGAAAAGTTTGCCCGAGCCCGTTTTTTTCCTTTTCGCCGTACAATTTCAAAAAATTATGACGAGGTATTACGGACCTTTTCCACCAAAGCCAAAGACAAAATTGGTATTATGTAAAAAAGATATTGAAAAGTTTTCCTCTAAATTAAATACAATGTTAAATTGAAGTTATGCATAGGCATCGACAATAAGTAACTTTTTAGTCTCTCGGATACCTACAACATCACCAAACAATCACATATTTAGACATTACTTATATTATCAAAACCATCTAAAATTGCCGTTCTCAAAAGTACAATCAAACATTTTACCATGCTCTCCAATTTCTTTTTAATATATATATATATATAATCTTTTTAGTTAACTATAAAGGATTCCCAAAATCCTATTTCTAATCCATCTCAAAACATATCAACCAATCACATAGGACCACATGGATACTGTGTTTCTACAAGTTTAACGTCCACCGTCCGATCTAAACGAACTCCCAACTTTCTCTCTCTCTATATATAAAGCCACCAAACGAAGTGCCCGAATATACCTATCATCGCTTGAGCCTCATCTCCGTCGTCTTTCGCGAAACCCTAACCCTAGTGCGGGATCGTTTCCTCTGATGGCTCGTACCAAGCAAACCGCTCGCAAGTCCACCGGAGGGAAGGCGCCTCGCAAGCAGCTCGCCACCAAGGTATCGTCTCTTCTCTTTTTCGTTTACAGATCTCCTTTGAATCCGATCTAAACAATGGTTCCCTTTTGGCAATTAAGGCGGCGAGGAAGTCGGCGCCGACCACCGGCGGTGTGAAGAAGCCTCACCGTTACCGCCCTGGCACCGTCGCACTCCGGTACGTTTTATCTTTCAATCCACCCAAAATTCACCTCCAATCTAGGGTTTCTTTTTCTCCTTAATGGTTTATTGGGATCAATGCAGTGAGATAAGGAAATACCAGAAGAGCACGGAGCTTCTGATCAGGAAACTGCCATTCCAGAGACTTGTAAGAGAAATCGCCCAGGATTTCAAGACTGACCTCCGGTTCCAGAGCCACGCCGTGCTCGCCTTACAGGAAGCAGCAGAAGCGTACCTTGTGGGACTCTTTGAAGACACCAACCTTTGCGCCATTCACGCTAAGAGGGTGACGATCATGCCCAAAGATATCCAGCTCGCACGTCGGATTAGAGGCGAGCGTGCGTGATCTCTCTCGTCTGCTTCTCTTCGGCATTGACTCTTTGACCATTGCATCTTCTGGCTTTCTTCGTGACATTTTCGTTTTTACACCAAAGTTTGGGGTTTTAGTGCGTTTTGTATATGTGGTATTGGGATTCAATCTTAAATTTCGTGGTATAATCCGAGTGATAATCGCTTTGGATTTTTATTTGCCAGATGGTTTTCAAGTGTGTGAAGATTGTTTTGTTTATGATTGATTAAGAAGCTCTTCTTTTAAACTTTATAGCAAGGTTGTGTTTTTGTGGTCAGTTTGTGTGATTTGTTAAAGAGAATCTTATTGGTTGAATAATAATCTCACTTTAAAAAAAAGTGCTAACCATGGTTTCGAATGTTTAGATAAAGTTATCTTATTTTGTATAAAAAAAAATTATTAATTTTTTATCTTGTTTCTCCGAGACGAGTAAATATATCCAATGACATTGCTAAAATTTTTAAATTTTTAATAGATTACAAAAGTTTGAATTTGTTATTATTAAGTTTCAATTTATATCAACATATTTATTAGAATTTGATTTTGTTTCTCTTCTAAATAACCGCAAGTAAACCACATCACTAGATGAAACGTGATCGGTAAAAATCAAATGTCCCAATTTTAATAATCTAACAAAACTTTAATTTTATTATCTTTCAGAGAAACAAAATCACTAACTTTTTAGTACAAATTAAAATATAAATTAAAATATGATAATTTTAATTAAATACATCTAAAACTTAATTACCTAAAAAAAAAAACATTTAATCCCGTTTTGAGATGCTGTATCGTTGAACAAGTGTAATCTTTGGGGTGTTTTTGAGTTACTGAAGCTAATATTTGTTTGATATTATATGCGCACAAATATGTTGATATGAATTAGAAAGTCTGATATTTTAAATCTGGAGTTTTTAAATTACGTGACTGGAAGTTTGGTTGTAACAAGTTCGTTATATTCTTTATTTTTTGTTACGTTATAACATGTGAATGCAATTTATGAGTTTGTTCCCTCCGCGAATTGTAAAATTGATAGATTTTTTTAATGGAAAAACCTAAAATTAAAACCCTGCTGTATGTTTAGCTACCTTGACGGATTTATTCTTTGGTTTATACTTCATGATCGCATAATTTAAGAATCAAATCAACATTTTTGGGAAAAAAGAAATCATTAAAAATTTAAAAAAAAAAGTGAAGACAGCAACCAAACTTTATGTCCTCTTAACAATTACAATTTATTTTTATTTAATAATATATTTTACCTCTCAAAATTTATTCCATTTAATTTCAGGTTTGCGTTAGCCTCAACAAGAGTCCAAATGATACTAAAGAATCTAGGTGAATTTTCAGCGTGTTTGATTCTCATTAAGAAATCGTTCAAGAGCGAGATATATTTCAATGTTTCAGATTAGAACAACATCTACAAATTAAGATAGATTACCAACCGACCTTCAAAATAATAAAAAACAAAAAAAACAAACAAAAAAAACTGACCATATGACTAAGCCTCAGACCGTCCTAGTTCATGAAGTTCTCAACATTAACCACAAGGTTAACTTTTTACTTCAGCCACAAATTTTGTCATCAAAGGCAAATCAAACAATAAAAAAAATCAAATAAATAACATTGTAAAGTGCAGAAATGTGTCAGATTGAAGGTTTTCAGCCCTGATATGATGAATTCTCAGACAGGGATAACTGTTTTTAAGGAAATTTCTCATCACCCACATCTCTGTTCTTAAAACTTAAAATAAAATGATGAAAACAAATCGATGAAAAAACTTGAAGACAAAAAGGGGGAACCATCTGATCTTCCTATTCATCTAAAAAGATTCTTTGTGTCACCGCATCAAAAGAGATGCATTCACAATCGAAAAAAGTTTCATCATTTAGATCCCCAAACCTCAAAACCCGATCAAAAACCACAGCGAGACTTAAACACATACCTTCAAATCCCATCGCGGCGTTGGTCTTCTCCGCCGCTCCGACGACGAAGAGCTCTCCCCGAAATTTATAGACAAATGAGAACGACTAGGGTTTTGAATCCGACGGTTCTCGTTTCATCCTGTGCAGATAACCCGGTAACCCGATAAGGATATGTGGTTTCGGATTCTTTAAGGAAGAACCCGATAACCCGACAGTGAGGAACGGATTCGGGTTCGTTAATAAAGAACCCGATAAGGAGGCAAACGGCCTTTATGGGCCTCATATCCGCCACGTCGAGGCTTGTGTCACTAGCTCGGTCTGGTGCTATATTGGCCGCGCGGAAGGTGTTCGATGAAATGCCTGAACGAGATGAGGTCGCATGGAACGCGATGCTCGCGGCGTACTCGCGCGCAGGGGAGTCCAACGCCGCGCTTTCTCTCTTCTCCTCTATGAGAGTGTCCGGTGCGAGGCCGGACTCTTTTTCTATCACCGCGGTTGTCACCGGAGCTACTGACATGGCTGACGTCCGGACTGGAATGGCGCTCCATGCGCTCGTCGTTCGGTCTGGGTTTTGTGCGTCGCTTGCAGTGTGCAACTCCCTCGTCGACATGTACGGGAAGAGCTCCTGCGCGTGGGATGCTCGGAGAGTGTTTGATGAAATGCAGGAGAAGAACGAGGTCTCTTGGTGTTCTCTTCTCTATGGCTTCGTGAATTCGGAGAGTTTAGACGGTGCGCGTCTAGCATTTGATGAAATGCCTGTGAAGAATGCTGTTGCTTGGAATATCATGATCATGGGCCATGCTCGTAATGGCGGAGTGGAGGTATCGATGGCGTTGTTCAAGAGGATGCGAAGCTCGGGGTTGGACGGGGACTGCACGACTTTTGCGAGCCTTCTCAATGTCTGCTGCGAGCTCCAAGATCCCATCTTTGGGCGAATGATCCATGGCGTCGTGGTTCGAAGCGGATGTAATGCCTTCGTCGAAGTCAACAACTCCACGCTCAGCTTCTACGCGAGGTCCGGCGATGTCGGTGACGCTGCCAAAGTATTCGTCACGATGAGCACTCGCAGCACGGTCTCCTGGAACGCTATCATCGATGCGAGCATGAGAGCAGGCGACGTCGGTGGCTCGATCTCACTGTTCCAAAGCTCGCCGGAGAAGAACATCGTCTCATGGACGACGATGATAGGAGGTCTCGCGAGGAACGGGCATGGAGAGCAAGCCCTTGTCTTCTTCCACGCCATGACCAGAGCTTATCTCCGGCCGGACGACTACACGCTCGGCGCTGTTCTCCACGCGTGCGCCATCTTCGCAGTCTTGGAAACCGGACGAATGATCCACGCGCTCGCAGTCCTCTCCGGCTTCTCGACCTACGTCTATGTCGCCAATGGCTTGGTGAACATGTACGCCAAGTGCGGCGACATCAAGAGCGCGCAGCAGGCGTTCGACGAAATGCCCAACAGAGACATAGTTTCCTGGAACGCGATGCTCTTCGGCTACGCACTGCACGGCATGGCGACTCAAGCACTGAAGGTGTTTGATGAAATGCTTAACAAAAGAATAGCAATAGATAAACTCACATTCATTGGACTTCTAATGGCATGCAGCCATGCAGGGCTTGTAGAGAAAGGGAAAGCTTTGTTTGAGAGGATGGAGACGGTGCACGGAATACCGTCGGAGGAGGAGCACAAGGCTTGCTTGAAGGACATGGTCCGGCGAGCTGGGTGGGTGTTGGAGACGATGGAGGCGGAGAAGGAGGAAGGGAACGTGATGTTGTCGAACTGGTACTGTGAGAGTGGGCGGTGGAGGGAGGCGGAGGAGGCGAGGAGAGTGATGGCAGAGCGCGGTGTGAAGAAGGAGCCCGGGTGTAGTTGGATTGAAATGAAGGGGAGGGTGTTCGTGTTTGTTGCTGGGATTCAGGCAATTTGTCGAACAGGTGATATGCGTGAGCTCATTGGTTGGTTGGATGCTGAGATGAAATCTCCCCCTTTACTGTAATGTTTTGTTATGCATGTATTTATTTATTTATACCAAATATGAGAAAGCCATTGGAAGGGGCATAGCTAAAGTTACTATCTCAAAATACTTGTTTTCCATATTCGAATCTGTTTTTAGTCACCATATAAATATTCTACAAAGAGGATTTTGTGGTAATAAATTAACTTTATTATAATGTTATTATATAATACATATTTTTATATAATTATATTTATTTTTTTATTATATTAAAAAAATTATAAATAAATTTTTAGTTTGAAATTAAACCATTGAATTTGAGCTTTACTGGATAAATATATTATTTTAAAAATTTTTGAGTTTAGGATTGCACTTAACTTTGAGGTTTTACAATTAAGATGGAGTTGAACATAGATGAGCATCTTGTAATATAAGAAGAGTTGGTATTGTATTTTTCCACTAGCTTAAAAGTTCCAAGCAGTAGTCAATCATGTTGTATATGGGTTCAAGATGTTGTTTTAATTTTATTTTATAAGATATATAAAAAAATTGGATATAACCAAATAACATGCAATATTAAATATAAGTAATATTTTTGGACTCTTGTCGTCTACTTTATTCGATTACTATCATCGTCAATGTAATAATAATGAGCCCTTTTTTTTTTTTTTTTTTTTTCCATAGTAACTCTTGTAAACCATCATTAAAATTTGGGCAAATGAGTCAAACTCAGTGGGTCATATGAAAGCTATTGGCATGGTATATTGTTGCTATAAACTTTGAATTATGCTGTGTTTTCCATGATGTTTCATTAAATTAACACCAATAAGTTAAGTAGACAAAACCTTATCCAAATCTCCAGACTCAAAGTTTTGTCTGGTATTCAATAAAAATCTCTGAACAGCCATGCTTCAAGCATGTGCTTTGATTGATTATACATTTTCTAAGTAGGAAAATTCCAAAATTTATTAGTGTTTATGTCTACATCTTACAAGATCCACATATCTGCAATTATGTTCCTTCACTTAGAAATTCCAATTAATGCTGTCAATAATGTATAATTATTTGAAGCAGATTTGAAGATTAAGGAGATCCGGTTCCCTCGTAAAAACTCAAATAATAATTATTTGAGTTTGATTTTAAACAAAATAATCTTTGTCTAATACCGATGTTTGAAAGGGAAGAATGTCTATCACTTATATGGACATGATAAATCTCAAGTGTTCGATGTGGGACTAATTCTGATTCTGTTATATGACTGTCAATTTCCTCTGAACTCAACCGGTTCTCAATGAAAGCACCGTTAGTTATAGATACAAGTAAGTATTCGATGCGGGCTTAATTCTGATGACGTGAGGTGAAACTTGTTTTTATGTACTTTTTTTTTTTATTTAATCTAAAATTTTAATTATTCTTTAATGCAGTCTATTGTTATTTATTTATTAGATCTCGCTAAGGCACATATGTCTGTATTTTCTGAAAAAATTAAATAAATAAATAACTAATGCTTATCGTCTCGTGAAATCAATAAAAGGCTTTGTGCTCTCGTTCTGCCACGTGGCAAAGGAACGTGGGAGTCCCATCGCGGGCCACGAGTCAAACTCGAATTGCCGTCATTACATCGTTATTTCTCCGCCAATTGAGGCGCCAACGTCGCTCTATTTTCTCGCCGTCAAAATCCATGATTTTTCATAAATTATTTAATTTTCTTATTTATTTATTATTTCATTTATCTCCACTAAAAACTTTTCAATCTATTAATATGGAGTCCGGAATATTCATTTAAATAAAAACTCAAAATTAAATTTTATAGTCTATATAAAATGATAGCACATCAAATTTTAAATTTTATTTAAGATAAAAACACAAATAATTTTTGAGATGTAGGGCACAGGGTGCTCGTTGTCTATTTTTTTTTTTTTTAAACCCAATCTTAAATTCTAATTAAATGAGAAATTAAACAAGATTTTAGAATAAGAAAGATAAAATAAATAAATAAATAAATAAATAAAAATAGTACGTATTTAATTTTTAATTATCCATTTTGGGATGGTAGTAAAAGTAGTCGGAATGCAATTGAAATTCAGACAAGCAGTCAAATCAAACCATAATGAAATGAAAATGAAACTCAAGAGAAACTCACATGAAATGAAACTCCAACCTAAACTTCACGCGGCTTTCTTCCTTCCATTCTCACACTCGGAGTTCTCTTCTCTCGGATGATGATGGAGCAGACCCAAGACTGGACCAGCGAATCCATGCGCCGCCTCCGGCCGTCACCGGCCCCTGTCTCTGGCAAGCCGCCACCCTTGTTCGACCCCTCGTCGCTCAATGCTGCTGACGCTGCAGGAACACAACCCCGTGGCCCGTTCCGAGGCTTCTCGCCGAACTTCAGCCCGGATTCTGGCAAACGGCCTGGCATTCCTCCGCTGTCGCCCTTCTCGACCGCCCGTTCTCCTCCCGGACCTCAATTCTTCAACCCCGGTTCTTGCCATTCGAGATCGCTCTCTCAGCCGGCTTTCTTCTCTCTCGATTCCTTGCCCTTTTTTACACCCCCACCAAACCCTAGTGGCGGAGATGTGGCGATGGAGGAGAGAGAAAGCTCATCACAGGCCCCCGGGATGCCTCCGATGCCACCAGCGGCGATGCCTCCGCGCAAGGCTCATCGGCGGTCGCAGAGCGACATTCCATTCGCGTTACCTTTGTCCAATGCCGCCATTCCTCCGATACCGCAACGATCCACGGCGCCGAACCAGGTGGTGAAGCAGGAGTGGGAGTGGGAGCGGGAGCGTGATGGTGAGAGCAGCGCCGAAGGGATCGGAGAGCGAAAGTCGGAAGGAGAACCCGGGGATGATCTCTTCAATGCATTCATGAATCTTGATACTTTGGACACTTTGAACTCCTCTGGGACTGAGGAACGGCGTGAGGATTTGGATAGCAGGGCCAGTGTGACGAGGACTAATGGAGCTGATAGTAGCGAGAACGAAGCAGAGAGCAGCAGTGGAACTAGTTCCAGCATTCAACCCAAGCTGATCCCTTGTTCATCAATGGAGAAGAAGGAAGGATTGAAGAGGGCTGCGGCTGGGGATCCAGCACCGATTAGTGTGAGTTCACGCCACTGTCGGAGTGTCTCCATGGATAGTTTCATGGGAAAGTTGAATTTTGAGGATGAGTCTCCAAAGTTGCCACCTTCTCCTGCAATGAGGCCGAGGCAACACTCTCATAGCAATTCAATGGATGGGACTATGAATGAGTTTAGCTTGGAGTTTGGAAATGGGGAGTTTAGTGGGGCTGAATTGAAGAAGATTATGGCTAATGAAAAATTACAGGAGATTGCAATGGCAGATCCAAAACGCGCAAAGAGGTGATCTTTTAGTACTTGATTAACGATTTTGGGATTGGATCGAAGTCTCTGGTCATTCAAAGATTGACATTTTTTAGCGTTAAATGTCAGGATTTTGGCCAACCGGCAGTCGGCTGCTCGATCAAAGGAGAGGAAGATGCGGTATATTTCAGAATTGGAGCATAAGGTCCAGACATTGCAGACAGAAGCCACCACATTGTCAGCGCAGCTGACTATGCTGCAGGTTGATCATTTAGTTTGCTAATGAATGGCAATGAGTGATAAATTTGCAAATTTCTTGGCAAATATCCTGCTTGTTTTGCTCTTTCATGGATTGAGTCTGTTTGATGCTCGAAACTTTTATGCTCGTTGCAGAGGGACTCAGTTGGGCTTAATAGTCAGAACAATGAGCTGAAGTTTCGCCTTCAGGCAATGGAGCAACAGGCTCAACTGAGGGATGGTAACTTTCTAAATCTTCTTCATGATAAATATGATGATCACTCGCACAATTAGTTTGAATTCATTATGTTCCACAGTGTTGGAGGTTAATAATGATCTAGAATGGCAAAGAAAACACTTTTCATTGTTATGTTTATGTAGCATAGTAAACTTTTTCACTTCTCTGTTGTCTTTAAGATGCCATGCATTCGCTAAGAACTCTAGAGAGGTGCCCATTATCCCCAGATCTTCAATATCAAACATTAAATGGTTCGGTTGTTTGGTCATTTCCATGTACCCTATATCCATAATCGGTGGGAGAGAGGTAAATGCATGTTAGTCTGTGTTTCAAATGAGGCCCCTCCCCGTCTGTTTCCAGACAGCTGAACTAGGAAATTCAATCGCCTATTCCCTTGCTCTATCGAACTCAAGAACTGGTGAAAAGAAACCTTCTCCCCTGAGCTTTGAACCAAGGCACATAGGTACCACTTCCGCATCTAGTTTGTATGTCATATAGCATGACTGCAACTTGATTCTTTCTTCAAGGTGGTCTAGTCTTCAAGTTTTCTAAACTTTTGTTGGGGGGGCCTGTCTTTGAGAGTTGAAATATATGCAGTTTTTATCTCGTTTAGTCATGACATTGAAAGGTAGAGACTAAATTTACTGGCCAAGAAAAGAATGCTGTACTTATGTGACTCGTTATGCGGTCTTTACTTTTGGAATACGGTTTGTTACTGGAACAATACATCCTCATTTAAGATCAGCAGTGCAGTTGTTTATCGCTGCCTTTTAAGTTTTCAAAGTATCACTTCTATTGAAGACTGGTGAATTGTTCGCACATGCTTTTGAAATAAACCACTCACATCTTGTGTTCAGTTGGAATTTGTTGCTTCTCCCCATATGAATGCTTCATATTTTTTATTTTAGTTTTATCAATTTTATTATGGAAGTAATGGTGACACTAATGGTATGCAGCACTCAATGAAGCATTGACCGCCGAGGTACAGCGCCTGAAAATAGTTACGGCGGAGCTTGGTGATCCTCATCATCGAAATAACTTGAATCAGCAAATGCATATTAACCCTCAGTTGTTTCAGCTACCACAACAACTGCAGAAGTCACCTCACCAGCAGCAACAACAATCCACACCTTCCCCACTCTATCAACGACAGCAGCAGCAGAAAGAAGATGATTCTAGCTCAAAGAATGAATCAAGCAAATGAGAATATGAGTGTCTACAAGCTGAAGTCAGTGTTCAAAAATTTATAAAAGTTTGCATTTCGTTTTTGTTTTGAGTTCTATTTGGGTGTTCTGGTAAGTAAAGCCTAATTATCATATTAAGTTTTTTTTTTTTTGAAAAAAAAAATCAGCTAAGGCAGTGTCTTTATTCTTTTAAACAATATCATTTGTTGTTGTCGTTGTTGTTTTGTAACTAATATGTTATATGTGTTGTAAAAGGACATGGTCAAGTTGAAATATTCTTACGTACAATAGAATTACTATTTTCTAGCAAGATTTCTTCGGAAATTTGGAATAAAAAGCAATATTAGTATAATCAGGTCAGTCAACGTAACTTTCGCACCTGTACCGATGTATATAAATGAAATATTTTCTATTCATTTTCTGTCAAATCGTATACTCAAATTAAGTTTTAACAGCGGCAGATCATTAACTGATAATGCCAAACAAGAAACATTATACGAACTTGACATGGACTGTAATTTGGTTTTAATTATGATTTGAACATAGCACCAAGTACCCCCAGATGAGTATTATGATGTAAATCCAGTTACACCAAAATTTATAAATACACCCAAACAAACAAAGGACTTGTTAAAATAAAGAACCTTCATTTCGAGGTAAAACCAAATATCTCTAAACAAACACAAAAAAAATTACATGGACTCTTTTTTTGAACTTTCTTCAAAAATGCACTGTACAAATGATAGAATCATGTCAGCGAACATTGATTTATAATTCAAGGTATCATACAAAGTGTCTGGCAAGTTTTAGTATCATCAAAGAATTGTGCAAGATTTCCAAATCAAGTATGAGATAACCAAGTATCACTAAATATGACGCAAACAAAGAACTGAGGAAAAAGAATATAGAAAAAGGGTAGAAATTGAGAAGTGGAGAATCACAGGCAGTGGCAATGCGAGATCACTGTGGCACAAAACAAGATGATGATAACTGCTAGAACTGCTCATTCTTCCAAAGATGGACTGGAGCAAAACAAAAGCCACTCTGATGATCACACATTAATATCTGCCCGTTTCGACTTGTTGCTTGAAGCATCCGGCAATCCAGTTGTTGAGTATCTAGGGTACCTGTAATTCTCAGTTACAGACATCGGCTGCTGAGGATAGAGTGTTGGAGGTGGAGCAAGGTTACGCTGCGCGGGAAGTGGTGGGTGCACATTGTAGTTGTATGTTTCGCCACTTAAACTGCCAGAAGATCAAATCATGAGAAAAATGTGATGACAGTTGAACTTATAACTTTCCAGCCATTGAAAAAAAAAAGAGAAAAAAAAAAACCCCTTGCAGCAATGATGGAGTGCTTCCAATAAAATTCCCAAAGATGTCAGCATCATACAATTATAACCGAATGAATATAATGATCAGGGTAACATGTGCAAGAGACCATGCTATACAAATTAGGGATAGCTCATTCATTTCAGTGACGTGCAGAACAATATATCCGCAAATGGTAATCACATTATGATCAGCTTTTCATAAGAAGGCACCACAAAATATACACTCTAGATCAAAGGTGGAGAAATGCTTAGTTAATTCCATATTAACACCATATACAATGCAAACAAACATCATCTTAAAAAAATTAAGAAAACAAATCTGAAAATGAAAACTGATGTCTCAAACAAGATGTCAGCTAGAATATGTCATATACAAATAGCAGCGACAGAGCTGAAGGATGAAAGGAAAAGATAGAACAGGGATTTTTAAAAGATATAGAGAGTATACCTCACTGTGCTATGGTTGTGAAATGGATCACCTTCGGGTACAATCTCATTAGATTGATGGATGGAATTCTGAATTGGAGAAATGGACCATGGATTTGGTGCAGGCAACTCATCAGAGAAGTACCTTCTCCTGATCAACTACAAGATAACAGTTTGCCACCATGGATATTTATGACCACACGAATTTTATAAGAAAATTAAAAATCACAAGAAGATGCAAACCATGCGAAAGAATTTGATGACTGCCTCCTTGTCGTATCTTGCTTCTTTTGCAGCCTGCAATAGAAATTGAATGACCTAGATCAGAAAATTATGGAAACATGGACACTTAGTATTTCAGATTCTCACCCATCTAGTAGTGCCTACAATGAAAATAGTTTGGACCTTTGGTACTGATTGGCAAAGTAGCAATATAAACTTACTGTGAGTAGACCGGTACTTCCTGGAAAGCTCTCTCTCAGAGGAAGTTCCTCACTGGACGGCAGCAAACCTTGTTTCTCAACCCACTGACGTGCAACATCCACAAGATTGCCACTGCTACTCCTGCTATTTTCAGCTGCAATATCAGCTTTGTTTGCAATGACCAGGTAAGGAACAGGAAGGCCTCCAGGTCCACCAGATCCAAGAGGAGCTGAAAATGTCCCTGTTGCTGCAATCTCCAATGCCCACTTCTGCAAACTCGACTTGGTCCTCCTCTGGGAGAGATCATGCACGAATATAACACCTATACAGAGTGAATAATAACTCCAGCTTATTGTTATTAGATAAACAGGCATATCATGAACTATTAGTTTTCCCATAATAATGTAAAGATTATTGTTCTATGCTGAACCAACATAAAGAATGCTAACAAAACAACAGATTGTCTGAGCATTGAAAATCTCACAACAGGGATGACTGGCAAAGATCCAATGGTTGCAAAATAGACCCCATCTCTTACCATTGATTTGTGCATAGAAAAGAGACCGGCAATCCTTGTAACGTTCATGTCCAGAGACATCCCAAAGTTCAACAAAGAAATCCCTTTCTGCATCACCTTTTATACTATTTGAAGAGCTCCCAGGACTTCCATAAGTTATGTGCTGGAAAAGGGATTGATACATTATAAGAACCATCCATATTCACAGAATACCTTTTAGGACAAAGTGCCATTCTAAGTGTCATACATTACCTTTACACCAACTGTACACCCAATTGTTTGTGATGGGCGAGAAATGGAAGAGCCATTGACAATTAGATGCACCAGAGACGTTTTACCTACACCTGAGCAGATAGAAATAGAAGCTTACACCAAATACTCAATGTCCAACAATAAAGCCATAAAAGAAAGCATGTTTATCTTTAGTCTAGAAACACATTACAATGTTGCCGTCCATGTATGGAAGAAACAGAGATGTAGACGAATATCTTTCGTTCCCGTATTAGCCAACATAGATATTGATCATGCCATTTAACTTGGCATACTAAGTCTAGTTTTAAAACTAGCAATGTGAAAAAGGTAACAGAAACCATGGATTTAGCTATATATCAGAAAATAAGAAACACAAGTCATTCACCAGTGCAGTTCAGTAGAAAATATTAATCCACAGAATAGCCAAGCAGTCTTCAAATATAAAAGCAGTATGTATGCGCTAGACTTCAAGAAACCATTGAACTATTTTAAATAGAATACTTCTGACACATGATCAAACGAATCCTTCAGCAATTGATGCTTTTTTTTTTATTAACATACCAGCTTGTGCAGAAAGTTCTGATTCCTGGCAGGTAAATTGGTTTCTTTAAACTGTTTACTAATGAAGTGGTGGTGGCAACTAACTCATTGCAATGAGGTCTCCAACTAACAGTTTGATGGTCAGATAAATGATCGAGAGAGACAAATTTCAGTTAGCATATTTGTTTAAAATGTACACATTGAAATTTTACACCAACTCCTTTATTTCCTGTGAATCTAGTATTAAAACATCTATAAATACACAAAGAACTAGAACTTTAAACTTCACAAGTCATCAGGAAAATATAACCATTTCTCACAATATAAGCCATAAAATAAAGTTACTTTTGAATCTTGATCCTTAAAAATCAGATTCCAATACTTCTGAAAGGTCGAAAGTTCAAAAGCATAATTCCTGAAATCGACCATGAGACACTAGACACATTTCCTCTTTCTCTAGAGAACTTTTAGGCATACTTACATTAAAAACAATTTTAATTGATTATTTGCATGTTCCTCTGTAATCAATCTTTGGAATACAATAGACCGCACACTTAGTAGTGGCTTTAATAGCTGTTTAAAGAACAGAGTAATGCTAAACATATAAGTCCCAAACTTTATTCGAATACAAGATGAACTTCAAGAATTCACTAAAAACTTAGAAACTACATAATTCTGACATTCCTAAGTCGTAACCTCCTGACTGGTTATTCCCCAGCCATTGGGTCAAATTCAAAAAATTGGAGTTATATTCTCAACTTCTTTTATTTTAGATTCTCATCCACATCTGACATGACACCGTCCCAGTCCCAATCAAATCCTCGCTCATCAGCCGTGCATCCATAATTTCCCTTGTGTGATTGGATAAAGGGAAAAAGAGAAAACACCTTATGAGTTCATTTTCTTCTATTTGCTTATTCATCTTATTTCCTTTGCTCGGTCAAATACAAGGCAACAACTTTCCTTTAATTTCCCTTGCATTTCCAAAAGTGTATATGCATAAAGGAAATATAGACGAAAACCAAAGTAAAAAACAAAAACATTTATCATCATTCCAACAATCCAGAATACCATAACGAATCAGTGTTAGTTCAACAACTATACTAACATGGACATATAAATTTCACAATAGCAGTTACCCAAAATTGATTCAATAAATCAGGGTGAACACTAGGAAAGTAAGTATCAGCAGAGCAATTAACACCACAACAAAGCAAAGGAAATATAGAGAAATTTGTGAACCTGAGTCTCCGGCGATGAGTACCCGGACCTGGCCGCAAGGAGGGCCTCCATTCTGCTCCCGATTATCTCTCTCCTTCTCCCTCCAAAACATCATTGCCTCCTAGCTCTCCGACCAGAGAAATCGTCCGTCGTCCAGCACCAAAAATCCCATCCTACACAAGCTTGAATCCAAGATCCATGGAGAAAAACAAGAATCCTCCAACAGAGAAGCTCATCAGAGACGCCCAAACTCCGCCAAATCGGAGGGTTTTACAGGGAGTCCGAGAAAAAAACGAACAGAGAACGAATCAAGATTGATCACCGCCATCCATTCTCAGCTTTCATGCTGAAAAACGAGATTCGATTGGAGAAATCCGATGGAAATCCGTCGCCGGCTCCGAGTGGCTTCCACCGTCGGCAAAGCCAAGGAATGGAGGGGGGAGGACGAGATCTGAAAAAGACTTTCCACTAAAACTAAATTTAAACTTGCGTATAAGCCCCTCAAAATATATATAATCAAGTATTTAACAGTGTTTGTAACCTTGAAGCTTTCTTCTTCTTTTTCTTTAACGAAATACCGAAGCATTTTCAATTTAGAACCCAACAAAAAAATTAGGGAAGCTTTGTTTTTCAATCAGAAACCTATAAAAAGAGATAATTACATAAAAACCCTTCAAAATACACCATAAAACTACTTGTAATGCCATATAAGCATTGGCTGTCTCCTAAAGCGGTCATGGGTTTATAAGGGATTTAATAATATTTTCTTTTATACTAGTTTTTTAAGATATTGATAATTAATCTTTTGAGTGTTGAAATATTTTTTTTTGAATAAAACTCTAATATTTTTTGTATATGTGTGATATGGATTAATAGCAAGATGTAGTTTTGGATACGTATTATATACTTAGTATTATATATTACATATTAATTCGCTATATAATTAACTTTTCTTTCTCACGTTTAAGTGCTTTAACATTATTGAGTGAATGCTCATGTGAAGCATGTACCTAATGTGGAGTTCACATGAAGACAATATAAATTGAGTGTTAATATAATAATAAAGATCATAATACTCTATGAGATAAAAGTAGAATTGGCAAATGCTTTTGGTAGGCATTGGCTCAAGTCTATGTACATGAATTTAGGGGTAAATTTTTTTTTTACATGGTACTAAATCATGGCTTATTTTTATTTTTGAGTTTAAATTTCAATTTGAACCAAAATGGTTATCTAACCTCAATTTTGTTTCACCAATTTATCATCTGAAAAAAAATTGATCTATTTTTGATGATGTAAATGCCGAATTTTTTCTATTAGTACATACATGATACATTATTTGTCCAATTAGTAGTTCTATATCAGTTGTTGACAAAAATAGATCAAAATCTTTCTGGTGACCAAGTGGTAAAATATAACTAAATTTGAGTCACTGTTTTGATTCAAATTAAAATTTGGATCATAAAATAAAAATGAGATATAGTTTAGTGTTTTACTAAAAAAATTATGCCCAAATTTAAACGGCTTATTTAGTCAAATCCTTATAATTAAGGTTACATGCTCCTTAGAATCTCTCACTCCATCCATGGAACCCAGGAGATTAAGACTTTTTTTTTATTAAATTAAAAAAAATCCTCCAATTTGATCATTTTCTCTTTGTCTGCAAACACCTACAATAGTAGAAAATGATTGATTTTAAAAATTTCAAGATTGGTGGCAGAGTTATAAAGTTGAAAATATACTCATTTCGATTCAATCAGATACTCCAAATGATATCCCAGAGATTCTATATTTTTTTTAATCAGGATCTCGTTATAATTTCTTGTTGTGAGATTTTTCACAAATAAAATTTCTTTATTCCATTCCAACTAAATGAAAATATTGATTTTTTTTAATAGTAAATACATTTCCAAATAAGAGGAGTAATTTGATAATGCAATCCTTTATTATAAAGAAATTTATAGTAGGATTTATCTCAAAACTCTAATTTCGGTTAAAAATTTTTTTAACCAAAGAATAAAGCGGGAGTTTAAGAAAATAGTTACATTCCTATTTTGGCTTCTATTTTGGTGAATTAAATAAATGTAAATGTCACATCAGCTTTCATTTCTGTCACTTTCATCTTTATTTTGGTGAACTAAACATATCCTTAATCACCAGTTGAGCTTTACCACAAAAATGATCAAAGGGTTATAAATATAACATAATCAATTATATATTAAAGTGGCTTAAATGCATAAATTCCGCAACTACCTACATATGCATGTTCAATATTAAGGGTTTGCATGAAAATTTCCAATATTGAAAATCTAGTCTTTTTTATTCCATTATTAAATTTTTATTATTTTCCAGCAAAGCAATAATTTTTAAGGTCACAGATGTAAAAAAAAAAAAAGTTTCTGCATTAGTATGCTGAAATTTACTAGTTTATCATGGATATGAAAGAGGAAAACCTTTTAATAATAATTTAAATATTAATTATAGTGAATCAAGTAAAAGAAGCTCAATTTATACATTTATCATGAAGCAAATATAAAGAAATGCACAATATAGGAAGGTCACTCTAAAACTTGGAAATCACACAAGAGCATGGAATTAATAATTTTTTTCATTTTGTATCTCGGGTATTCTTTAAATCCTCAAATTATTTAAGGAATAATAAAAAGTTAATATTTAAAAAAATATATATTACTTTCAAATTTTCATAGGGACATATGGGCAAAAACGCCGTCTAACTAGTGCGTATCATGTGAGGCATTAAATCCACGTGACACGCGTACGTTGAGATATGGGCAACATCGTTGAGAGTGCCATGATGAGCATCTTATAATTTTAATATATATATTTACATTTTTTCTATCTCCCTACCTCTTCATTCTCTCGTCTCAAGAACCCTCAAGAAACCCTCTGCTTCTCTCCATTGCTCCTCCTCCTCCTCCTCGCATTCGCCATTGCTGAGCTTGATCTTCTCTCCATCATGGCCAATGCCTCCATGCCTACCTCTGTTTCAAGTTGAATCGCTGTCATTTGCCTTTTGGAAGTGAAGAAATCGAGGGAATGGCTTCGCTCTTGCTATCTGTGAACTGTGCCCTTGGTTCTAGGTTTGATCTTTCTAGATTAGTTCTTCTTGTGAATTCCTGATGATGGTTTCTTTCTGCTGTGAATTTGATGAATGGAATGTTGTTTGATGGTGGTTGGTGTTGACTGTTGTTTGTTAATGCTTGAATGGGGTGATGGATTTATGCATTTTGTTCATGGTGAGAGAGTTGCTGTTGGTCTTCTTCTTTGAGCTATGGGGTTTTTGTGCGCTTCATCCTTGTTTGTTACTGCTTGAATAAAGTGATTGATTTGATTTGATTGATTGATTTCGTTCAATTCCTTGTAGGGTAGTTGGTGTTTCGCCCTTGGTATGATTTGGTAGAGGATTTTGTTAGAAATCAATCAGGATAAGTGACCTTTCATCACCTTTTGCAATTTGTATTGCTAACGTTTTTATATCTGTTTTTTTATTCTCAAAGTTGTTGGTGGTGTTCATTTGGTGTAAATTTATTTTTAAGATGCATCTATCTTATAAATTAAGTTATTATCGTTAATTTTTTGTTAACTTTGATGAAGGACGCTGGTGTGCCAAACTAAATTAAGGGCTTATGTTTGTGTGGTAAAATTTTTTTTAACTGCTTTGCTTTAATTGGTCTCATTTCATGAGGCTGAATCTTGTCAATCTGTATAGGACCGGAAGGTGGAAATCACCTCAGGCAGCTGTAATTCCAATTCAAAGTCATGAAGTTAAGAACAGGTTAGATATAAGATTGTTATTATTTGCCATCTTGAAGTGTATTTGGAAATCACCTGAGGTAGCCGTAATTCAAAATATTCATCTTCCACTTTTAAATTTTCACCTACTTTATAGTGGTCTCAATTTGCATTTATATCTCAATTTCTGTTTGCTTCCAATTATTTTGTACCCGTGGTAAAAAATTTTATTCTATTATGTTATCCCTTTGTTTTGATAACTTCGATTCTTGGGTGTATGTTTGGAAGTTCTTTTAGATGCACACCTTCTGGTCACGCTATCAATGATGATATATGTTCTTAAATGCAGTGCTTATTTTGAGAATGCTTTATCTTTTAGTTCATTCATAGTTTAATACTACAATCTGATTACTGTTATATGTCTAAGTAGAGTGTTCAATACTTTTATGAGAGGAACACATTGTTTTAATTCAAAGTTTTCTCTGATTTCAGCCTATCAAAGATAAGCAATCCTTACTGGGCAATTCATATGGCCCATTTTAATTCAGTAGTCAGCAAATAGAGGGGATAATTTGAAGTAAATTCTGGCAAGACAGTCCCCTTGCTTTTCAGAAATTTGTCCTGCTTTAGAATATATGAAAATTTCGTACCTTCATTTTATTATTTGGGCTTGACCTCTTAATGATTGTAGAAGAAAATTGCCTGCTAAAATCCAACGGAAATAGCTATTAGGATCCTTAGAACAGACTCTGGATTACGATGCTGCCTGCATAATGACATGGATTTTCACCCCGAAGTGGCTGATTGCATCAAACATGTGGCCGATCACTTATTTTGTTCTCCATCTGCTAAATTTTCCTGTTGTTTTGGTTTTAGTTTCCCTCCTCGAAGGGCATTTTAAGTATTAGAATTTGAATTTCTTTTCCATTATTACTGCTTCTGTTCTGCACCTGTGTGAATAACATTTCAGAATGAAGGTCTGTATTCGTGTGTTGACTTTTAGTACCAATTTCTGTGAAATCGTACGTTTCTAAAGTTGACAAATTCGGCAGAACTGTTTACATTGGACTCAATTCAAACCTTATAATCATGATTAACGCTTGCATTTAACTTGATTCTCGTGAATATAAATATTACACTTCTGGTTAAATGGTGTTTGCCACTAGGATGGTGGTTCATAGTTCATACTCTTTTTCCATCTTCTAGGTTATTTTCTCTTTAGTTAACTATGTTTGTGATACTTCAGGACACCGGTGGAGGACATAAAAAGTCTCAGATTGATCACCACCATTAAGACCCCCTATTTACCAGATGGCAGATTTGACCTCGAAGCATATGATTCCTTGCTTCATATGCAGATTGCTAGTGGTGTTGAAGGTGTGATAGTGGGAGATATAGCAGGTGAAGGTCATCTCATGAGCTGGGACGAACACATCATGCTCATTGGGCACACTGTCAATTGCTTTGGTGAAGCAATTATAGTGATAGGGAATGCTGGAAGCAACTCAACTACAGAGGCAATTCACGCAACTGAGCAGGGCTTTGCTGTAGGCATGCATGCGGCGCTGCATGTTAATCCTTATTATGGGAAGACATCTATGAAGGGAGTAGTTTCACATTTTGAGACCATACTTTCCATGGGTCCAATCATCATATACAATGTGCCCTCCAGAACTGGACAAGATATTCCCCCTCCCTTGATACATACACTTTCGCAATATCCTAACATGGCTGGTGTCAAGGAGTGCATGGGAAATGAGCGGATTAAAGATTACACAGATAATGGTATAGTGATATGGAGTGGCAACGATGATCAGTGCCATGATGCTAGATGGATGTATGGAGCTAGTGGAGTTATATCTGTAGCTACTAACCTTATTCCTGGCTTGATGCATGCCCTCATGTTCTGTGGGAATGACCCCTTGCTGAATTTAAAGTTAATACCTCTTCTTGAATGGCTGTCCTGTGAGCCAAATCCTGTTTGTCTTAACACAGCATTGGCTCAGCTAGGTGTGGTGCGACCCATATTTAGGTTGCCATATGTTCCTCTTCCTTTTAAAAAAAGGCTGGAATTTGTCGGTATAGTGGAGGGTATTGGCAGGGAGAATTTTGTTGGTGAGAAAGATGTTCAAGTTCTTGAGGATGATGATTTCATTTTGTTGGGTCGCTACTAATTATTTATCTACAATACTAAGCTGCTTTGCAACTTCAATGTTTACCAGTGACTATCTCATGTTTATTATTAACGCTTGTTGTTAAATTTCTGGGCGGAAGGCAAAACCGCTTCAACTAGAAGATCAGAAAAAATTGGAGAATTTATGCAAGGCATTCCTTCTCTCTTTCTATATATATTTAATTATTTGGATGACATACTTCAACTATGGTGGTAGGAATTCTTTACCCCATATATTCAAAGAAGTAATTTAAAGAGCTGCCAAAGGTAAGGAGTTCTATAGGTGACTTTTTGATGTTTTCCCTTATTTTTTTGCTACTCTTCGCCTGTTGTGCTTTTCTCTTGTCCGCCCTTATATGCCAAAAAACTATATTTTTTCCAGTAATTATATCAAAGTTTGAGTTCAAACAAGCTCCCTTAATATATAATCAGTGATTTTATTCTACTTGATACCTCTGATGTAAACTCCCATAAGCAAACCTCTGGCTCTGTTGATATCCAGTAGTGTTATGCTGCTACTGCATACTGTTTTCACTTTTATAGCACGGTAAAAAAGCAGCTTATTCTCTGTAGCAAGATGATACAGATAGAATTAGAAGCTATCCCTATTTTGTATTTATGATACATGAAAGTTTCGAATTCAGTGAATTATTTCTTTTTGATGAAAAAAGGTCTTCAAGTTTTTTTTTTCTTGCCTATACATGGGCCTTATATTAACGCTTATTTGTTATTTGGAGGACAAACAGCAAAAGAACTGCTGCTTACTGTCGCCATACTGCCTTTTCTGAAGCTTAAATCAGAAGTCCTGCATTCATTTCTTAGGACATCAAGCAACATTCTGTTAGGAGTGATGGATATCTCCTCCTTTGAAATGGGCCTTTGACAGAACAACATGTGAATTATGGTTGATTG
Organism: Dioscorea dumetorum; assembly: GCA_902712375.1. Taxonomy (NCBI): domain Eukaryota; kingdom Viridiplantae; phylum Streptophyta; class Magnoliopsida; order Dioscoreales; family Dioscoreaceae; genus Dioscorea; species Dioscorea dumetorum. The sequence continues at coordinate 1,564,952 of CACTHL010000784.1, forward strand.
GTGATTGATCAGGCATCATGTTCATGGTCCACAGCTTGTGATCAGTGGCCCCTTGAAAAAGAAAGGTCTAATTAGATCCCAGTGCTTTCTGTAAGGCAATCCTCCTATTGACTTTGCCTATTATCCTTATTGATAGTTAAACGAATAAACTGTATTACTAAAGTTAATTCAATGATTGTTTAATGTAGCAGAGGGATTATCAGAGATGAAATGGTGATCTTTGTCACATGGTTCACCTTTTTCTGTCTATTTACCTTTTTTTTAATTTCTTGCCATGATGTTGTCAATTACAATGAATCTCCTATAGATTTTCACTTGGTGTCATTAGCATTTGGGTTATCATTACACCCTGAAGCTGCTGTTTGATTCTTGTACAAATTAGTTTTAGAAAAAGTATAATGGCATAGTTGAGATAGTGTGACTGTGTATCATGGACATCTGTATCTTTTTTCTGACAGGATGGGAACCTACTCAACTGGGATTTTACCTTTTGATTTGCATGATTTGAACAGTTTCTGGATTTACAGATGTGAAGTTTTTCGGCAGCTATCAATGAACCTGGACTTTCACCAGTTGCCAACTTCATTTCAGAATGCATTGATTCTTGATTACTCTGGTAAATGTCTGAGATCATGTTTTTATTTTGTGCTGTAATTTGTCTTGTAATTCCATCTAATTATGCTGCTGAATCAAATTTTTGTGGACTTGCAGTTAAGTTTTTTCTGCTGATTTTTTTTTTTTTTTGTAAAATTTATTTATCTGAGTGTGATATCTATTTGCCCTCACCCTAGAGTTCCGAGATCTGTGCATTGTTTGAATTTTTCCAGTCACATAATATATTTCCGCTGTTGTTATTGCAATGACAATTTGGCCTATCTCACACATCATGCATCCACTGTCTATCTATCTTATGGCACGCATCAAAAGCACAAAGTGTATGTGCAAACCATCTCAACCGTATACTTAGATTCACAAACAGTTAGTGCCACCAGTACAAGAGCATGTTATTAGAGGAAACCTGAGAACTCAGAGTAGCAAACACTTAGCAGCAAAGGCACAAACTACCATTACTGATAATCTAGTGAATTGTAGTCAAGCTATAGGCATCACTGAACATAGTCAAACCAAGAAAAGAAAAAGACATGCATACTCATGGCTAGGTAGAAGATACCGAGTTCTTTAAGGGTTGTGAAGTGCAGTGGCCTCTCGGCTGTTGCTAGAAATGTGGGATAGCAAGGCTCGGTTTTCTCGTCGGAGAAAGAGAGCCCTCTCCCTCAGCCTCTTGTTCTCCTCCATGATGCACTTGTTCTCCAAATATAGTTTCAGGTTTTCCAACTCCATCTGCTTCATACCCACCCTTGTTTTTGCCCCTCTAATCTTCAACCTGCATGGTTGCCACCCCACCCATTAATCAGTATTCAATTCAGCAAAATTTCATCTCTACAAATACAGATGGCTGTTGTTATCACAGTACCTTCTCATCTTCACCATGGAGGAGTAATCTCTGTGATCTGGGATGTTTGAACACATAAGTGCTTTTTCTATGTGCCAAGTTGTTGTAGCATGCCTTTGAAAACACAGAGACTAGATATGATACTTATAAGCACTCATGTTGTTGGTCTGTTTGTAAATTTGATCTATTTTTCATGCATGCAAAGCCAGGAACAAAGAGGACATAGAGCCTTCAAATTTTTCGAGTCCGGGCTTTCGGGCTTGTTATTTCTTTTGTCTTTAAAACCTCTGTGTGTGGAGACTCATACACTCAAAACCATGTCCCAGTAGTGGACGGAAGGTACCAACTCTTTATCTTATTGTAGATCTGAATTATCATCAACAGGCACAAAAACAAAGCGTCAAGGTGCTGCCCTGATGTTAAACTTTTAGGTTAAATTTTTAAAATAGGGCTTGGGATTTAGTTGGGTACGGGCCTGATATATAGTCTCGGGCCCGGGTTGTTCAGGTCGGGTTTCGGGTTTATTTCGGGCTAGCCCGAAATAATAAATAGGCTTGATTTCAATGATGGTTTGAAGGATTTTTATTTCAGTTTGGTCCAATTTGTAGCTTCTTTAGATGATTTGCCTACTTTGTTGCTGCCAAAGGAACCATGATTGCAGTTTTCATTTTCAAGGTGAAGTGATAAATAATTTATATGTTTGCTCTTTTAATTCTTTTTTTCAAAAAAAGAATTTTTGTGAAATAAGTTATCTCATTATAAATGTCTGATGAATACACGGCACCTGAGAATAAGAAACGTGAAAGATGCCTTGAATATTTGCAGCTATTATTTGTTTCATTAAAGTATTAATTGATGTTGATAATTGAATAATTGGTCTTCATCAGTGAAAAATCCTGTTTAGGTGCTCATACAAAATTGATTTACCAATAGAGATTTGGGTGCATCATGAGCAAGTGTTTTATTGGGGGAAAAAGAGAACAAAAACCTTTTTTTTTTTTGTTACATTTTATTCCGTTGCTCATTTTTACCTTTTTTATTTTAAAAATCTTCAGGATGGTTTGAATTTTTTATTTTTAGTTTATATTCTTCAAAATAATAAATTTGCACCACACAAATATTTCATGGTGTTTATTAAAATAGATAATAATTATTTATGCTATATAGAAGCAAATGTTTCATATTAGTAGAGAAGTAGATAAAAGAGTTATAATATATTATTTTTGAAAATAAATAAAATCAATTTGGTTTATTGATAACCAGTCTTTAGTACAGGGTGTTAGTTTTGGAGAGGATTTGAAATCAAACCCCAAAGCCTATGTTAGGTGAGTGTATATGTGTGTTGAGGTATTAACTCCATGTCTGTGCATGTCACGCGTGCCGTGCCATCTATTTGTCAAAAATAAATAAATAAATAAATAAATATATTGAATAGATTACCGACATTGATCATTGTTGAGTTACGGAAATTTTATAATTAAAGGCGTGTTCATTTCGGCGTAAGTGGGAGGAAGTCAGGAAGTGGAGGAAGTGCCACTTTCTTGAAGTGATGGAAAATGGTGGAAGTGATATGACTTCTATAATGTGTTCATTTTACAGAAAGTGTTTTTCCATGAAGTGCTCATTTTTCCACTAATGGTGTTCATTTCGGTGTAAGTGATGTCACTTCCGAAAAATCTTTGGAAGTAGCACTCACTTCCCCCACTTCGGTGTAAAAAATGCTGAAGTGAGTTATAACTAAAACTCACTTCAGTCTGAAGTGGGGGAAGTGACCACTTTCTCACTTCAGAGGAAAATAACATCAGAAGTGGAGGAAGTCAGTCCACTTCCCTGCACTTTTCTCCACTTACACCCAAATGAACACGCTCTAAATGTAAATATAGGATTAGGTTTGGAGAACATGCTTTGCAAGCATTTTGGATTCGGAATGGAGATGGCCAATGAATGATTTATGAGAGGAAAATAATGGAATCGGAAGGGACCATCTATGGATTAAACGAAAGAAAAGTGGAAAATAAAAACGAAAGGATGGGGGAGCAGCATGCCCACACCAATGCGATGTCATGGTCTGAATAATAGCAAGAAATCATAGTCAAGCTCACCATTGAGTATTTATATCTATTTTTTCAATTTCTAAACATGTCTCTTTGTCGCTCTTCTTCTCTTCTCATTGTCTCTTTTAAATTTCCTTCCATATTGTTTCTGTTACTCTTTTTGAATAAATTTCTTTCCATTGAGGTGAATTACTTATTAGAGGTGCCAATCCACAGGTTGGATATAAATGAGATTGGGTTTAGATAGGTTAATTTGTTGATCTCTTGTAATTTTCCTAGCATTTACAATTATTTGAATTTTAATAATAATATGCTAGCTAATGAGATAAATTAGTTCATAAGAACCAATTGGTTTTGGCATCTATATTTCATATTGCAAATGATATGATACATATAAAGTTGGTACTAGTTTGGGAAAGCCTCACCCACTTCTTCATGATGATGCTAGGGACACTAGTTCATGAATTTGATGATGAGAAATGTGAAAAAGTAAAAAGTTTGGGTGAGAAGAGACGAGGAAATGTAGTCACGGTGTTCTCATTGTCTCATGGTGATGCTCATTCATGCCCGCTGATTCTCCAAGGACCTGTAATCACGTGTAGCTCGTAGTGATATATATAACAAGTAAAATGCATGTAGTAAATTAAAAAATAAAATAAAATAAAATAGTTTATTGGGTTGGAATAAATAATTAGGTATATATTAGCTCTTTTGTTTTAAAAAAAAACCAAAAAAAAAAATTTAAAGAAGTAAAAAGTGACATCCATAAAGCTAAATCCCACCTCATTCATAAATAATGATTTATCCATTTTATTATACATGCACTATCGTTTTTGTCAATAAAAATAAAAATGACATTGTAGTGTTTAACCACTAATAATTTTGGCATCCAAGGCTTCGAATGTCATTCAAACCTCTTAAAGAAAATGTTACAAATTATTTAATTTTTAAATAATTTAAAATTGTTTAAAATTTTCTAAAAAATTAAGGATAAGTCATACTGTATGCTTTTCACATTTCCAATCACACAAATACCCCATCAGAGTCTACCTGCAGTTGTAGAGACATATAAAGGACAAACAAGCGAAGTGCAAGAGTACAATGATTTCCTTGCTTTTATATTATCACAGAGCACTGAAATGTATATATATTTATTTATAAAGTGCACAATAATATTCTAACAAACACAAATTTTTTCATTAGGCTCCTAAAAATAATTAAAAATCACTAGATTTTAAATATAAATAAATAAAATAATATGCAAAGCCTATTTAGTTAATTTATTTTATTCGCAAAAAAGTATAACTCAGATTTATAAATAGATTAATTCCCATTATTTCATTCATAGAATCATAGACTACTGCAGTACCAATTTGACACAGGAACCAACGCACCATGGAGAAAAGAAAAAGAAAAAAAAAAACCTATCTTAAAGTGAGCACTTTAGTTCGGAACACATGCCATCAGCTTCAGATCAAACCTGTGCATGACCAGAATAATTCATCATTGAACCTTTGAACGTTTCATGAAAGGACCATTGATTTTGAAGGATAGCACACAGGAATATGTCAACAAAGGAATGAACAGGATCCTCCAGTCTCTGTATCCCCAATACCTCAGTGCTGTTCATGCCTTTCTCGGTCCTCTTGATTCACGTTGGACAGTTGTACAATTGCACTCATGAATATGCTCCATAGTCATCGTTGCTCTGTGTCTCTTGATTATTCATCATCATCATCATCATCATCATCAATACACGAGTGTGTTTTCTGGAGTATATTACATCTCACAATTATACAACTGGACAAGGAAAGTACAAGAGGAATACATGTGGAGTCATTAGTCATGTGATGCCATCTGCATAGTAGTTGGGTTAGATCAGTAAGATGATGAATGGCTAATTTAATATGAATCTAATGCCATAACTATATAGACTGTCAGGTTATATCTCAAAGGTTATCAGAGATTTTTAAGATCCTAACTAATAGAAAACATATACCGACATGAACTGCGGAGAAAATGGTGCACCATGATCATCAAGGCTCGCAATGATGCACACAGGTTTAAGGTCAATAAAATTGAAAAACTCGCTCCACAAAACACTCTGCAGATTTTGCAGTGTGTGCAGTGTGACTGATCAACTCCCAGTCCTTTACCTGGAAAAGAAGCAAAGGCTCCTTTTTGACATTTTTGCCCCCTTTATCTGGATTGGCAGATATTATATATTTAAATCTACCTAAGGATTTGATTTGGGCAACTTCCACTGGTTTCTAGACAAAATCGATCAAATTGCATTTTATGCTAAAAACATGGACCATAAAGTATGATATGACCTTTTGATAAACAAAAATGATCGATGTACAATTCAATAAGCAAAATCCAAACTCAAGGACCCAAGTTAACTAGGTCCAAGTAGCTGTTACCATCATGTTTTGCACTCAACTTGGAACTAATAACTTATGCACCTAGTTTTTAACTGAAATACTAGTTGAGCTTGGGCAGCACACAAACCACTTTCACAGTTATAAGACGTCATATAATGGTCAGAATAGTCACCAAGACAAACAGAAGTAGAAAAACATACCCTTCATTGAATGGTGTGGTGACTAAGAAACACAATGAATTGCAACAATGTATTTGAGAAACAATTAAGGATCCTAGGAACTTCCTTGAGCTGATTTAAATATTCGATATGCAGCAATACACATTGTCAGGTTACCGACCACAGTCAGCCCACCTTGAAGAGCCACGAGTATCTACAAATTGCATAGCATAGTTGTCAATTTAACAGACACTAAATGTAGTAAATGCGAATTATATATGAAGCACTCATAGTAATCTAAATTACAATACAGATATGTAAATGGAGATATACAAACAATACAATGCCTGACAAACTGGGTTCAATGATCCTGAATCTTTTATCGAGTTGAGCAAGAAGTATCACAACCAATGGAAAGAAAAAAGTACATAGCACAACCACTCCTATGAATTTAACCATGTATAAGGTCAGCTTTGTGTTCGGAGATGACAATTCCGCTCATTACAGGTGTGCATTGGTGTAAGGAAAAATAGCAGAAGCATGCTTTCTTTAGACAGAACATCTTATGTACCTTTCTTGAATTTTTAAATATAAGATTATGCTTAAGGAATAAGCATTTAATATAACTAATATATTTAATATAGTCATTCTCTTTTCTCCATGTTCAACAAGCCATGCTAATTAATAGTGATTAGCCACCATACTTACTATCGGACAATAGATGAACTTAACTCCTACCACGGGAAATGCACATAATGAACCAGTATGTCCTGTAAATGTGGATGAAGCATTTTATATTTTCAAACTGTTCCACAGAACTCCTGATGTCTAACAGTCCACAAAGAGCATTGGTTAATGGATCAATGCTGAAAATTATTTACCAAATAAGGACTAGAATAACAGGTTTTGAATTGTTGACCAAAACCCAGATGAACGCCATATCCCTCTTTTGGCAGAATTTCCATCATGTTTGGTTGGCAGATGAACACTACTCCCCCATCCCAAAAAAAAAAAAAAAAAATCTTCTAACATCTCATAAATCCATTTTTGGAGAGATTTAATTACTTAATAAATATATTAAGTAATTAAAATTTAAAAGTTATTAACATCATTTTTAGAAAAATAAATTTTTAATCTTAAAATATTTAACATTTGTTAGTATTAATTAAGTCAAACTTTGATCAAATCAAATTAAAATTTTCCCTCTGACCCAATATTTAAAAAGGATTCCCTTTAACCAAAACACCAATCCTACAATCAAACATCCCCTTTGAGTCTATATGATACTTGCTCCTTAGAATCAAATCATGCACGATAGGTTATTACACCAAAAACATCAAGATTTGCAAAGTTGATCTCAGATACCAATTTAAGCATGTCTAAATTCCCTAACACTTTAGGTTATTACATAAAAACAGATTAGATTAGCTTAATTAGACATATCATGATTGAACAAAATGGAAGATAAGTATGAAGTTAGGTTAAATGATGAATGCATGACAAGAATATATATTTATGTTAGTTCCGATAGAGGTTGATGTACTTTATTTATAGACTTCACTAACAGCTATGCAGATAATGAAATTGACTTTTATCAAGAACCAGCAGCTACAGATGGTACCAGCTAAACCTATGAGAATACACATAACAGTATCACCTTCAACCTCACTTTGATTTCATTAGTCAAATGGTGTTAAAGAATAACAAATAGATCTTCTAAGACTACCCGTGTTTTTAATAGACGGACCTTAACCAAATTTCTTCCAAAGAAAATATTAAAATGTACTCTTTTTAAAGATATTTCAGACGTTACCCCAGTAATAGTGGGAGGCCAAAATGCAAAGCACATAACACAGTCATAGTTTAGGTCCTTTAAAAAATTGTGTACAGAGGGTAATACAAGAATGACAAAGCACATGAACTTCACATGATCAATCTCCAAAACTGATGAAGTTCCCCGGAATTGCTACTCCAAGCTCTATATCCACAGAACTCAATGTGAATTAGAGTATGCCTATTATTATACAGCACATTCAAAAATGAAATCACTAACCAAACTGCAGCAACCTACACATTTATACATTCATGTATTCCATGAACCAAACTTTAAAGACGAGAATAATAACCACAATTATACATTCATATACACAACCATATAATAAGATTTAGAAAGATTAGAACCTTACATCAAGAGATTCGGAGTTGTAAAAGAAATGCCACGTGCATGCACACATTGCCCCACCAAGAAGTGGCACCTAGATTAAATCAAATCACTCCAAGTTTGAGATTCTAAAGAACTAAGTGTCAAACATTTATACACACACACACACACACACATATACTTATACATATACATATATGTATGTACATTAGGGTTACAACTGTTAGATGCAAACCAAACAAATAATCTAGGTCTGATACAACCTCTAAAGTGTAAGCTTAAAGGATGAGAAACCCACACTCATATTTTCCAAATTAACCAACATGGAACTACTAGTTACCCTAACAAAAGCCAACAGTGGCCCCTACAATCATCTGATTCAAGATCCAAAATACAGATAATGACCCCAATTTTAACGGTCACGAATGTCTTTAATCGAATGCTAGAGTATGAGTAACCCTAAACCTCTCGTAACCTATGAATATTGCCTACTCTTGATACACAACAAAGTTGAAGATCTTCAATGGAGAAATGAAATCAAAGAAGAAGATAAGAAGAAAGTCACCATCCCCCATGACAAACCCTTCCAGGCCTCAAATCCGGACTTCTCTCCATACTCCCAAACCAGCACCATGGCCGTGATCCTGCCAACAGAAAAAACACAAAGAAAGCATCGAAATCAAGCAAGGGAAAACAGCAACGCCGAAAGAGTGAACTGGGGATCGTATACCATTCGACGACGCTGGAGATGTGGATGATCCAGGTGGGCAGCGAGAGCGCATTTGGCGGCTCCTGCATCGCTGCGGATGCGACGGATGGGAGCGAGAGGATGAGGCCAGCGCCGGCGGCGATCACTACCGCCGAGGCCGTCCGAGAGGGCGACGTCGCGTAGGGTTTGGAGGAGGAGGAGGAGGAGCGGGAGCGGGAAATTGAAGAGAAGCGTGGAGGGGAAGCTACATTGAGAGGGGAAAAGTAGCGTAAGTCGCACGATAGCGCCATCGGAGAGCAGCCAGAGGCGCGCTCGCGCACCAAGAGACCTGGATTTGGATATTGTTTTATCTGCATATATATATATATATATATATATATATATAATAATCAAGAAAAGAAAAAGAAACATATATAATGTTAATTTTAAATATATAATACAAATTCTTAATGAAATACATAAAATTTCAAAATTTTTATTTTTGTCCGTTCTTTTGTATGTAATTATATATGTAATTATATTAATTTTTAAAATATTACTTGAAAAATACTAAACTGGGCACCGGATGAAATCAGCAGCATTTGCGTGAAAAGAGGATTTGGGCAAGAAAGTTGCTTAGCAAGTTCTTTTGGTGAAAAGTTTTATAGGCACACAAATAACTTCATTTTTTATCTATTTTTTTTGTTGTATTTTTACACCAGCTTTTGACCTCCAAGATTTTTTTCTTTTTTTAATTATGTCATTGAACAAACACCTGAACTAGCTTCTCATCATGTTTGATTGAGGGGTAAATTATTTAAATGGTCACTAAATTTTTTGAGTACTCTTATTTGAGTCACCAAAATTTAAAAAATTTCAATTGAATACTCATACTTTAAAATCATGCTTATTTGAGTCACTGAGGCTAACTCCGTTAATGACAGTCGAAGTGTCATAACACGTTTCGCAGTCCTAGCGCCTCATTTGCCATATTGACTGACACGTGGTGGAGCTTTTTTATGCTTTCATCATGTCAACGACTTTCCCCTTTCTTTTTCGTTTCCCCTCTCATGAGTTCTGACAATCTCTCGAAGAACCCTAATCAGATAAGTATGATGCTTTATTTCTTTAGTGATAACGACCACTTACATGTTAATATCATCAAGTTGAAAAGATCCCAACAAAGGTCCGGCTTATCCATGATTCTCTCTCAACCCGTTCATTTGAGTTTTGGAGAATTTTTTTTTATCATTTGTATCTAGAAAGTAAGTTGAGTTAGGAAAGTTTGTTTTGCAAACCAATTTCATTTTGCACGGGAGATTCAACCGTCCTCTAACTTTTATAATTTTCAATCAAATGACAATTGTTAAGCTGGATTAATAGATGCTTTCCTTTTGTTCAATATGAATATCTTGTGCACAATACTTGTATGACTTATAAATATATCTGTTACATATACAATGCTGTTGGGTTTCAGAAGATCTGAACTTCTAATTACATGTATTTGCAGCATAAGATAAAACTTGCAAGTTTTATATTTACATTTTAGAAGCAGCATACACAACATACATATGAAAAGTCATTTACACCAACCTATATTCTTAATCAAATAACAAAAAACTTCTACACAATATATACATATATACGTCACTCGATTGAAACAAATTTATGCTTTGAGATTAAATAAAATATTAAATAACAAGCTTGTCTCCATTAAAATAAACTAAGTTAAACAAGAGTAATTAAACTTCCTGACAAATCCAACACCCAATTACAAATAAAATTGCAACTTCAAATTGGCTTGCAAAACAAGCCTTCCTAACTCAATTTACTTCACAAATACAAATAAAAAAAAATCGCTCAAATGAATGAACTGGGAAAAATTATTGGATAAGCCGGGCCTCTGTTGGGATCTCTTCAACTTGATAGTGGTTGTCATCATTAGAGAAATAAAGTATCATACTCGGGAGATTAGGGTTCTTCAAGAGATTCTCAGAGCTCACGAGAGGGGAAACGAAAAGGAAAAGGGAAAGTCATTGGCACAAAAAAGCATTAAAAAAGCTCCACCACGTGTCAGTCAAGGTGGCAAATGAGGCGCCAGGACTGTGCAACATGTCATGACACGTCATACTACCATTAACAGAGTTAACCCCAATGACTCAAATAAGCATGATTTTAAAATTCAGATACTCAATTAAAATTTTTTAAAATCTAATGATTCAAATAGGAGTACCTGAAAAGCTTGGCAACCATTTAAATAATTTGAGATGAATCCTATTATGAATCCAAATAAATTAGGCTAAAGTGTAAATATAACTTTTATTAAACTTTGATTTTTTTTAAAAATAAATATATTTAATAATTATTTTTTAACAATTAGTAACAATGATAAACTCTATTATTATTTTTAAAAAATAATATTTTAATAAACTTTTTATTTATTCATTTTATTTATTTATTTATTTATAATATTTACAAAACACTCTAAACACATTTTTTATTATTTTTTAATCATACATGCAGAGAGAATCAAACTCCCAATCCCACCCCCATAAAAGTCAAATACCTCAACTGCCGCACCATCAAGTTTCAAACTTTTCAATTGTTCAAACATATTTTTTCTTGGTCAGAGAAATGTGTTTGGAAAATTGAACCGCCTTACTCAGAATCCCATCCCCCTTAAACATACTCAGGTCAAGTGCGGCTGGGCATCTTTGAACCATGAATGATTGGGGAGCATGGCAGCACCACATTTTTTGGTGAATGAAGTCCTAAAGAAAACAGAGTTTTACTCCAAAAAAACAGCATGAGTGATCCTAGCTAGGTGAGTGATCACAAGTTCTTAACGTTTTTGCTGCTGCTTCTTGGACCAAACCATGACCAAGGAAAATCCCATCAAGGACATTAATACAACCTGCAATATCGGTAGAGCAGTTATGATAGTCTAAATTTGTATAAACAAAGAAACTATATAATTTTTTGCTTGTTTGCTATGGGTAGTCAAGTTCAGGTCTTCTTTTGTTTTGGCAAAACTAAGATCTGTTTGAAATAAAATTTTACTTGTGGTAACAGGTAGAATAAGTCTGATTGAATATTCCCACTGGTGATGATGAGGCAGGGTTGGCAAATAATGGCTGATTATGAATCAAATCCTATTTTTCTTCCCTAGTAACTAACCAATAAATGAATCTCAGATCATCCAAGAACAGCACCATAAGCAAAGGTAACATGAAAGAAGGAAAGTTTGGCTTACAGAAATGGCCGGGGGAACACCCACAAGGGGATCTTGGAAAAACTTATTTGCAAGTGCAAGGGCCAGAAGGCTGCTTTGCATTCCTGTTTAGTAAGAACAAATTAGAGGTCCAAAACTAATACGAATAAATGCTACACTAGAAAAATGAATACCTGTTTCAAAAGAAATAGTCCGCTGTAATGCTTTCACATCAGCTGACTGATTAAAAACAATACCAGTGAGAATGTATCCAGCTATAAATGAAGCTGCATGAAATCCAAAAATGAAAAGCACTATGGCAACTCCAAAAGGGGAGACGATTGATCCAATGTTGATTGCCAGTGGTGACCCAACACAAAGAGCTGTCACAAAAACAGAAAGAGGAGGGAGAAAGGGCTGGATAGCCACACAAACCCTTGGAAGCAACCTAGTCAATCACATAACACAATGCAAGATTAGCATTTAGATGGAGACATCAATATATACAAAGAAGATTTAGTTTATCATAACACCAAGGACTAAACCAACGCATGTGAACATGTGAAAATGTCGTAAATGAACTATTAATATTTTTTAAAAGTAATTGAGTTAGAAAAAAATAATCTTGTTAAAAAATGAAACTTAATGTAAGCTGTGTTTGTATCTGCACTTGAGGAAAAAATGTCCAGGCATATGCATATGCCCAGAGTACTAGTTAAAACCTGATGAAATATAAAAACTACCCTTGAACATCAGTTGATAAATGCCAAATTTATATAATTCATCATGAAGTCATCATGTTATAAATTGATCAAGCAATCCGACTTGTTAAATGAGCTTATAAGGGGTAGTGAAAGACAAAGAGGATAGTGCTTGTCTGCATATACCTGTTCAAAAGCAGCCCCGTAACAATTGGTGCAATTACAATCTGCATGATACTGGACATCATTCCTTTAACATCCACAGGCAATTTTTTGCCAATAAGCAATAATGACAAAGCTGGGGTAACAAAAACTGCAGTCGCAGTTGATAATGCTGTCATGACTATGCTCAAGGGAGCCATATCGGGATCAGTGAGAAATGTTGCATAATTTGAAAGCTGTGCCCCACTAACACATGATACTAGCATGATCCCCGCTCCTGATTTAAAAAATACAAGTCTAAATCACTTATTTGTCCTACTAACAAAATAAAATTGACAGAATTCAAGGGCTCACCTAATGAAGTAGGAAAATGGAAAACTGAAACCGAAAGGGTACCAAATATGTACCCAAACAGTGGCTTTATGACATACTGCCCAACATATCCAGCAGCAATAGCTCCAGGCCTCTTGATTGCTTCAATAAAATCCGTTGGACTAGAATTAACCCCAACTGCAAACATCAGAAAACCAAGTGCCGGTGCATAGTACCTGCATGACTTCATAAGAAGGCATCAGTAAGACCAGGAGATAAGTGTCATGGGGTTTTTCTTGCTTTTTCACTTGATGAAGAACTAAAAAAAGAAATTTGTTGCGGAGGAAGTAAACTGATACTGTTGTGTCTCCAACAAATTTGCCTTGACTACATAAGTGAATAGCTGTGCCTATTCATATTCACATCTAAGGGATTACCAAATTGTTTTTCATGAGCTTAAGTGCAAGAATGCTGATTCCTATCAACCATCTTTGAACCATAAAACCATAAGAAAAGACATTCAATTCTCACATACCACCTAAACCCAGAGAAGCTCCTTGATTGTCTCTAACTGGCTTGGGGAAAAGTAATCTTGGTAAATTTTACTTTTTTTAAATTTTATTATGCCACTGGAATACTGGTTCCTGAAAGAACAGAAACAACAGGAAATAAAGGATCATATACCATAAAGTAAAGGTCTCCAGAAGATTAAAGTCTCTAAAATTTGTTTCCATCCAACTTTTGGCTGTTTTGGATAAGGAAAGGCATTGCAACTTTAGCTTAGCCATGAGACTAAAACATCCAATACAGGTTACATGTGAAGGAAAGATGAGCTAGTATTTAATAAAACAGCTTTCCCTTTGTGTAGTTCAATAGCTAGTTAATTGGAAGTTGACGGGAGAGAAAAATCGAGGTACGACGGACATCCATGAAAAGTAACAGGAGGGATTCAAATGGCTATTCATGCATTCTTCCACAAGCACCTCAATGTTCCAATAAAATCACATATGCATAAATAGAACTATTAGTCAATCCTGATCAGGAAAGAAGGACCAATCAAATCACTAGTTCAAATCTACAAGATTATCAAAGTTGAGGATTGCATTGACTTTCAAAATAAACAGATTACTGCAAATTTTCAGTGCTACACATGTTTTTTCAAATAGACATCAAAACATTATTAATACAATTACTAAATGCTATAGATGTTTTCATATTAAACTATATAAAAGGTATCGTTACTAATAAAAACCAAGAACCTTAGATTCATCAACAAGAGGATCATTTGAGTAAAACAAAAGGAGCAGTAATCACCTGGTAGTGAACCATGTAAATGAAGGAGGGTAAACAAGAGCCAAAACCGTACTCAAAGCCACCACAAAAGGTAGCACAGAGTTCGCTCCTTTCAGAATCATCAACAAATCAAACCCCCTCGTCTTCACCTCCTGCACCAAATCAAATCACGATCACCACCATTTTCCACACAAAAAGAACAAAATTGAAGCAAAAACGCACCTGGGCTGGCACAATTGCATCCTCAACGCCATATCCAGACTCCAAAGAATCAGATGCCTTCGCAAATATACATCTTCGAAGAACAATCTCACCACCATTAACTGACAAAACCTAAGCCAAAATAAGCAAACAGAAATCCAGCAAACATTGAATTAAAAAACCAGAAAACCTACTCAGCGGGAGGGGAGAAACCGATCTGGGAAAAGCCAGGGATCGAGAACCTGCATCAAAGGAGAAACCAAGACAATCAATGGATAGCGAATGGAGAGAAGAATAAGAAGGGGGTGGAGAAGAGAGAAGGGACCTTCTCGGCGAAGCACGGAGTGCAGAAGAGAGGAATGGTTGCCAAGCCGCGCGGAGATCGGTTTCCTCGGAGAAACCGCGTCGGGATGCATTGATCCCCCGAGAAACGATCTCGATTTCGTTCTTCGAGAGCACTGAGGTTTTTGTGCCAGAGATACAGTGGAAGGAGAGTCTTTCTTTGTCTGAAGGGCCTAAGTAACCTAAGTAACGGGTAATATCATTTTCACGTAATCCATATTTTAAAAGGGCTTTCGGGCATCGGAGGAAAACCGGCCCTTGGACTGATCCAAGAAATACTTTAATAAATAAGTAAATAAATTATTGGGAATATATATATATATATATATATATATATATATATATGACCATGCGTCTATCAGGGATATCTGGGGTGTAAATGATACATCTCTACTCGTAAGTTACTTGGGCTTGATTCAGTAAAAACTCGAACTCGACACGGTCATGGTCTAGCTGAGCTCGAGTAGTTCGAGTAGTTCGAGTATTTGGATATTTGGCTAGAGTGCTCGCGAGCCTAATCGAGTGGTAACACACATACACATATATATATATTGGTCAAAATCAAGGGAAAAAATTTTCGAGCTCGAGCATAATGTTTATGATCATTTTCAACATTTTTGAGCAAGCTCGAGCAACTCGAATTGTGTATCGAGTCGAGCTCGAGCTATAAAATGAATACTCGGCCGAATTCGAGCCAAGTATCGAGTACTGATTTTTTAGTCAAGCTCGAGTTTACTACTACTCGGTTCGAACTCGATCGATTACACCCCTACCTTCCAATACGATATATGGAATGTTCTCAGACAATTTCTCACTCTCTTCGCGCACATGATCCCACTTTGCACGCATGCCTCTTCTCACTTGCAATTTTTTAAAAAAAATTATAATAACAATAGAATCCGCTCAACCCTCTCGCGCTATATATATATGTGACCATGTATCTTCTAGGGATACCTTCAGATATGTTATATGGAATGTTGTTGACAATTTCCCACTCTCTTCGTACACATGATCCCACCTTGCACGCGTGCCTCTTCTCACCTGCAATTTCTTAAAAATTAATTATAATAACCCTGGAGTCCACTCAACCCTCTCGCGTATTTTTTATAATATATGAAAATTCAATAAACGTTCTCAAATGATAAAAAAAATGTACTCTATAATTTTTATTTAAAAAATTACTGTCCTATCTTCCAAATTAAAAGAGAAGTATAAACAAAATTGAAAGAAAAAAAATAATTTTAAAAAATTAAATGAAAATACAATTGATTTAAAAGTAAATTTTTAGCATATGAAGATTTTTTAAACATTAGAAAAGTTAGAAGGTTATTTTGAGTATATTGAAATTTGAGAGGAAAAATTAAAGATCATATTTAATATGAATTTCAATATGAAAGTGAATGTTGGTATCTTGATGGATTAAATTTTTGGTAGGTTACTAAAGTTTGAACTTGTTTCTTTAAGGTTACTAAGTTTCAATTTGTATCAAAACGGATACTAAAATTCTATTTCATTTCTCCGGCAAGTGACCCGCGAATTATCACATTCATCCAGCTGACGTGTCTACCGAAAAAAATACAGTCAGTCTGATGAGACCATGTCACTATGATGCCACATCAGCATTTGTTCACGTAATCTAATTTTTGCCACATCAACATCTTCTTCTTCCCATTGTTTACCCTAGCTCCAATATAAACAGGGAGCACCTGTAAAGGGTTTTAACAAAACCAAAGGATTCATCCCCAACCCACTGAATCTCTTGCATCTACACCAACCCAAACACCCCCGAAATTAGAACCAAAATGAAAACCCTAAAAATCCATTAGATAAAAAAGCATGCAGAGATTGACTGCGATGAAGATCATATGCGAGGAGGACGTTGATGAGATCTGACGGAACGGCAGCGACTGCGGCTAGTTTGGATAACATTTATGTGGCTTTTTGATTAAAATATTATATTTTTTAATTAATTACTAAAATACGCATTTCCGTAATTATCTACGGAAATGCGCATTTTGTATTTTTTTAATAATTTTTTTTAAAATCTAACGGTCACACCAGTTTTTTAATATTTAATATTTATTTTTTTAATAAATCAGGGTCCCATTAATTTTTTAATATTAAACTTTTATTTTTTTAAAAAACTATGGGTCCCGAGGGCTTTTTAAACTAAAAAATTTACATTTAACACCTTATCATTCACATTAATTTTTGTTATAATTTGTTTAGTGGGGGTTGTTAGTTTGGGATGAATTATTGGTGACATATGGCACCTACCCTTTTCATAAGAGCCATTGGATAAAATTAATCTTAACCATCCATTTGTTAGGTGGAGGTCTACATAAACCCTCCAAATCCTTTTTGTAAAACCACACAAACATTTCTATAAGAAAAAAATTATCAATATAGAGAGAAGTTTCTTCTTTAAAATTTTTGTCTTTCTAGTTTTTTTTCTTGCAAAGTTATTTTATTACTTTTACATTCAAGCTAGCAAAAATCATATTATTGTTATACTAAACGAAGGAGACGACCTTGGTCGAAAGAAACACCGACTAAGGGCCGCACAGACTCTTGACGAGAGAACAAGCTTCCACTACGACTGCTAATTACTCAATCTTGATCAATGGTTATGGGAGTAATTTTTACATGTTAAAACTTTTAATGTTTGATATTTTGTTATTATAAAAAAGTATTAAAATTATTTATTTAAATTATTGACAATCGGTTATGGTTATAATTAATAAAAATAAAAATAGCAGAGTAGAAGTATAAAAAAACAAATTATAAGAAAAATTAATGGGAATGATAAGGTGTTAAATGTAAATTTTCTTTTAATTTAAAAACCCTCGGCACCCACAGTTTTAAAAAAAATAATAAAATTTTAATTTTAAAAAACTAATGGGATTCTGATTTATTAAAAAAATAAAAATTTAATATTAAAAAATTAATGAGACCCCTGATTTATTAAAAAAATAAATATTAAATATTAAAAAACTGGTGGGACCCTTAACTTTTAAAACTATTATTAAAAAAATAAAAAATGCGCATTTCCGTAAATAACTACGGAAATACGTATTTTTGTAATTAATTAAAAAATATATAATATTTTAATCAAAAAGCCCCACCAAACTCCAAAAATTTTATATTTGTACAAAAAAAACTTTTAATATAAAATATAATAATAGTTATTTGAGTGTCAAGGATATATTATATTATGTTCAAGAAAATATATAAAAAATACTAAAAAATATTCCACTAACAGCCATTCAGCTGGACCTCACCATAATTGTGACACACCACGCTCCTGCCACGTCACACACATATCCAAAGGTTGCCACGTGTCACCGTCACAACGACATTGTTTGACCAAACCTCAATTCATGGATTGGCTGTTGGTTATCAGACACCAAAGACAACACTATGAACATCGTAGCCGTCCGATGAATTACATAGTGTTCAAATTGGACGGCTGTGATGTTTTTCAAGGGACATTACTGTTTTGTTCCTTAACAGCTGATCTTCGTCAGCACCGGCTTCATCCCACCGTCCATAGTGGAGCCCCACTAATCTCCACAAACCTGACTTTATCGAAACTCCGCTTTGTGACCCACTAAACCGACCCACTCTGTGGAAAATTTCTATACACCCCTCTTTTCTTTATCAGAAACGTTTACAACCTGAACGCCTCTCGAGACATTTTAAAATTTCCCCTTATTAAATTAATCGTTATAGATTAAAATATATATATATGAGCTCTTTACATTTGTACACACAAAAACTTCATAATTTAGTAATTACATTTTAAATAAATTAAAATGTAATATATTATAACAGTAAAAAACTTTTTATTTATTATTTCAATTATTTTCGTCCAGGTGTAACAAGAATTCAAATCATCCCTTTTGCAAAAAATGAAATTGTGTGATGATTTAGTTTATCTTTAATGATAGAGTTGAATTCGCTTATAGGAGTTTCAGTATATATATATATATATAAGCATACATACCCTTGTAACAATGATATTTGCATATATATATACATATGTATATACATAATTCTAATGTTATGTGGAGATAACATAAACATGTATATATGATTTAAGCAAACAAGTATACACATTTTTAGGGTGATACATATAAATTCACTTAAAACTTTTTTTTATAGGTTTTCCAAGGGCATAACTAAAAAAGCGCATGCAAGGTTCTGACCAATCAGATGAGGGCATTGGGGAGGTTTCTTTTGACGGTCCATTTTTTAGGTGCGAATAATTACTTTTCGGAAGCTAAAAGCGAAAACAACCCGTTGCTTTGCTTCGCAGATCCCTTGCATTCTATTCTTTATATTATTCCCTCCTTTCTCTTTCCCTTTTTCGGTCCGTTCCGCGGTGCTAGGGCTACCTAATTGCAATGCCGTTGCTTTATTGATTCAATCTCGATTCCTAGGGTTTGCAATTTGGAGGTTGTAGTGAAGGATTTCGATGAGATTGGGGTTCTGAGATCAAAGCTTGGAATGGGGGAAGGAACGGGGGATTACGTGAGATTGGGAGGATGCGCCCCGGATCCTGAGTCTGTGGATATGGGTTCGTCGGAGAAGCGATGTCCGTTGAGGATGTGCTCGTTATGGTGTTGCTTGAAGGTGGTGATCTTGGCCATTGTGGTGTTGGGTGTTGTCGCGGCCTTCGTTATCTGGGGTGGTCCGCTTCTCTTGAAAAAGGTGCCTCTTTTTTTGAATTGTTTTTAATTATGTGTTTGTTGATTGAATTTAAGGTTTGTTGTGATTTTTTGATTAATATGTTTGGTTTGAGTTTGATTGATGCTCTGTTGAAAGAGAAATTTGGGCTTAGTTTAAGAGGGATTGAATGGTGGAAACCAAGCATGTTGATTTTTTTTTTTATTCGATATCTTTGAATTTTTTCGTGTGATGTTCTTTTTCTTTTTTTCTTCTAGAGATTAGTGTTGAAGGTTTTTAGGGTATAAAAAAATTTTTAGGAGTGTTATCATTTCTTGAATTGTTAAAAGTTGAAACTTGAAAGAATGTGCATGGGGATGAATTAGGTCTCTGTTAAGAATTAGGTCTTCTTTTTCTGCCGAACAACCTCGAGCATTGATGGTTTGGTTTGCGTTAACGAAGAAAACACATAGCTTTTGCCTTCCCGATGTTAGTCTCTTTTGATGTTTGACTGAAATAGAAAAGAAAAATAGAAAATGAGATTGAGAAGTTCTTGTATGGAAGTGGGTTGAGTAATCACCTTTTCTTTTGAGTTTTATGGAAAATATTGTCTAATTCTTCTTGGTGTAAAATTGGAAAGAACTTTGGTGCACTAAAGTGACTCAAGCCACTGTTGCACTTCTCCATGAAAGGAGGACAAATTAACAATGTTCTTATTTTGTGATTGGTTTTTGTCTTCTTCAATCCTGATAGAGATGTTGATTTGGTGTTTTAAGGCGTATTAGGGAGATTTGCAATGGTCAAGTTTCTTCGAGAAAGAATATGATACGGTATTGTTTCCCAGTCCTTTACTTCATGGTATATGTCTATACAGTTTTACCTGTGACTTATATGAAGATAATGTGATTTTGTAGAATCTATAAACACTAGTCTCCCAGAGATGTGAGATGAGCTACAAATTGTGGATAGGGGAAAGATATTGTATCCTTGCTACTTATGCATTGCCAAATGAGAGTAAATCATATATACCATCACGTTCCGCAAACACGGGGTGCTTCTTAGAGTTTAGTTCCGCTTGTTTGCTCATAAGCTTGTACACTCTCTGGATTGACAAAACTTAGTAATAAAAATGTAATGAGTTGTTTTACCATTATCCTATATTTGGTAATGTGTAAGTCAAAATTCTCTCTGAATTTGCTGGATTAAATTTAGGTAAGCATAATAGTGAGTGCTAACTCATTTGTGAATTCCCATTTGATGTTTTGCCGGATTAATTCCATTTGTAGGATTCAATATAGCAGTATTTCAGCTTTTAAACATGTTTATATAACAGTGATTTTGACTATGCTATTAACTGTATATTTTTTTTGGGGGGCAGGTGGTTACTCCAATTTTGGACTGGGAAATGGCAGCATTTAACAGACCAGTCCTTGGGTTGATACTTTTTACTTCTATTGCATTATTCCCTGCTCTATTGTTACCTTCTTCACCTTGCATGTGGATAGCTGGCATAACCTTTGGCTATGGCTATGGTTTTCTGCTTATAATGGCAGGAACAAGTGTTGGCATGTCACTGCCGTATTTCATTGGTTCTTTATTTCGGTACAGAATTCATGTTAGTCCCCTGATACTTTTCATCTATATCTAAACACAAGATTGGTGTTGCTTACTGGGCATGCTAATGTAGTTCCTTTGATGATTTTTATGTAGAGATGGTTGGAGAGATGGCCAAAGAGAGCAGCTATTATACGGTTGGCTGGTGAAGGAAATTGGTTTCATCAGTTTCGAGCTGTTGCACTCATCAGAATCTCTCCTTTTCCATATATTATTTTCAACTATGCAGCTGTTGCAACAAATGTCAAGTACAGTCCGTATATAGTTGGATCAATTGTGGGGACAATTCCTGAGACTTTCCTGACTATTTACAGGTTTGAAATCTCTTCGTGTCATTGAACTTCTTGAATGCTGCCAATAGTTTAGATTTCCTTCACCCTATGGACACTTGTTA
This sequence comes from Dioscorea dumetorum, assembly GCA_902712375.1. Classification (NCBI taxonomy): domain Eukaryota; kingdom Viridiplantae; phylum Streptophyta; class Magnoliopsida; order Dioscoreales; family Dioscoreaceae; genus Dioscorea; species Dioscorea dumetorum. The sequence continues at coordinate 1,586,748 of CACTHL010000784.1, forward strand.
AAATATGTTCTTGGTGCCTAGCCTTTTTATATGTTTTAAAAATGACAAAGCTTTTTCTATTTCATCACAAATCTAACAGAGTCAAAATTCACACAATCACTTCTTACGCAAGACTTTGTTTATGTTAGCAAGTAGAGCTAGGAGAGTAAACTACTGATTGTGCTCTGCTTTCTTCGGTGAACAGCGGGATCCTTATCCGAAGCCTTGCAGATGCTACAAACCAAGGCGGTTTCTTGTCAATGCCGCAGGTTATTTATGATGGAATTGGCTTTTGTGTTGCTGTTGTTGCCACCATAGCCATCACCATCTATGCAAAGAAAGCTCTTCGAAAGCTTCAAGCTGAGGAAGAGCTCAGTTAGCCAATTATCACTCACAAAATAGGGTTATCTCAAGGAACAACCTGTGGGTTCCTTATATTCATGTTCAGGATCCAGAATTGTTATCCTTTCTCAGAGCTTGCCTTCCTCTGCTGCGCTTATGCAATCGGATATTTGTATAGATCTTTGCGGATCTTATGGTCAAGATGATGGTGATGATCTTCTGTAAATAACAAGGTGAGTAGCATTGAACACTCTTAGGGGCAGAGACATTACAGATAACACATTTGACTGGAAACAAACACACAATTCAGAGAACTTCAATGAACCCTAAACCAGTTACTGAAATTTGTAATGTGTGGCTTTCTTAGCATCAAGTCAGATCCTTTATTGATTGAACTTTGCCTTGTATTATTCAATTACTGATTGGTTTAGAAGTCATGAAATATTCCTAAAATTGTTATAATTGTACCATAATGGATATATGCTGCTGATTTACCATTTTCCCTGTTCTTCAATTTCTGTTGTATAGGCACTTGGATCCCTATGTTTGGGCCAATTTTCACTTTGCTCCTTATAGTAAAAAAGTATTGTGTTTATTAAATCTTGATTTTTGAATTTGTTTATGTTTTCTTCTCATCTTGCTCATGTTAGACTGAGTTCAAAACAAGATCATGTGATTCAAGATATATATTATATTATATTATATTATAGATGTCAGACTGAAAACAGATCAAAATTTAGAGATTATTAGTAACTTTAATCTTTGCTTTCTTGTTATGTTGTTACGTGTTATTAGAAATGATGACAGAAAATCTGATCATATTTTTAAAAAATTTCAAGATTTTTTATTAGGTTTTAAATCAGTATCTTCGAAATTAAATCACTGCCCAGCTTGAAATTGTATAATGTTATCTTATGCAAATAAACTATGAAGCATCAATGAATCAATCCATAATGATGCTTGAACAATTGAATTTCATGTAAAATCATTGACAGCTTATTTTCGTCATGAATCCACAATGGATTCTTGTTGCCTAATAAATAGTGTTCATATGCATATACATGTGGGTAACCTTATTCATTTTTTAGGATAATTTTTCACATATATGTACATGGGTATTTTATTTTATCTATTAGATGATGTGGGATTAAACCAAAGATTATAATCGTTCTTTTCATCTTTTTCTCATGGTACTACTTTGCTATACCAAAAAGATTATTGTGGGGGTATTTATTTGGGTTTTTACATTTTTAAGATTTATGTTACTTTTTATCTTAAAAATAATATTGTAAAAAATATTTTATTTGTTTGGATGAATTTATAAATTAGTGTGATTTGAACCATCCGAAACCCATATGTTGGTGGCGTGGTGGTGGAAGGGTAGTGGGTGTGTCTGTTGTTTCATCTTATTCTTATCCGATCACCATCATCATTATTATATCAGACCCACTAAAAAGTTAGAGAATTTTGAAAATTAAACTTTAATAAAAATGCATCCTAAATATTTGACAAGGAGTCTTCATGCATTATTATAAAGACATGAAACAAAAATGAAGTAAATTTTCGTTAATTTCATTCAATCACTGAGAGAGGCCAATTATTTATTTTAACCTCTCGACAAGATGTTCGATGAGGTTGTTCATGTCATGTTATCTAGCTGACTGACATTATTACAGAGAATATATATATATATATATTATTACAGAGAATATATATATATATATATATATAAAGGTGGCAAGCATTGGTTTATAAGGGGTAAAATTTTTGGTAGGCCACCAAACTTTGGTCAATTATCAAAAAAGTGTCACAACTTCAATTTGAATCAAAACGGTTACCCATCTTTAATTTTCTTTCACCGAGAGGCTACCCGAGGGATTCTGGCAACTCAGTGGTGATGTGGAGGCCGAAAATCCTCCGTCAGCGCTGACATGGCAATCTACCCGTGGCTGTCACGTCACCACTGAGTTGCCGGAATCCCTCGGGTAGCCTCCCGGTGAAAACAAATTAAAGATGGGTAACCGTTTTGATTCAAATTGAAGTTGTGACACTTTTTTGATAATTGACCAAAGTTTGGTGACCTACCAAAAAATTTACTCGTTTATAAGATTATTGTGGAAAGACATGCAGATATAGTGATGCACTAGTTATGGTAACTTGATAGAATTTATTAATTTGGTATTACATAGGGCAATTAGAATACTTTCACATGCATAACTAGAAATTTTTCAAAAATAAAATCGGGCTAAAAAAAACCAATATCCTTCCACAAAGAAAGACAATGAACAGTGAATAAATATCACTAATATAATATTTTTATAATATCGCTATAGTATTTGTATAGTACTGCAACACTATTGTCAATACATGGCTTTGACAACCTGAGTTTGTCTATTTACTATTCAAATAACAATCCACACCATAGTTGCTGGGGCTTGTTACCTCTATGAATATTTGATTAATATTGAAGTTAAATAACTTGTTTCAATTTTGAAATATATAAAAAATAACAAATATAAGATCACCATATACCTCAATCATATCAAATTAAACATATGTTTTACAAATTCAGATTTACCAATCCCATTAATAAAATATAAAATAATAAAATCCAAATATAAAATAAGAAAATCCAACATTTCACTTCTGACAAAAACATTGGATACAAGGATTTGCATTGTAATTTGAAATCCACTGTACTATAACATCACCTAAATTACATATATCAAGTAGACAGGAATGCAGAAATGTTGAAACTAAACCTTTTTAACATTTACTGGTTCCTATGATTCTCTTGATCCTTTCCATGACTACAGGAATATCATCCTCTGTAATTGTTGTAAAACAAAAGCGAAACCATCCTGGTTCAGCACAATGACATTCTGATCCCGACGTTACATTGATCATCGATATATTCAACAGTTTATCCAACAGCTCGAGCTCCCCCTTCTCGCTGTTCAATCCCATTAGCTTGCTCATATCGACCCAACAATAGTAACCTGCACTGCTAGGAAAACAATCAATACCAAACTGTTTCAGTCCATCAACAAACAACTCGTACATCCTCCGAAGCCTCTTCTTCTTGATTTCGATATATGTTTGCACGAAATCCACATCCGAAAGCATTGAGATTAGTAATCGTTGAGTTGGCACTGAAACAGAAAAGAATCTCGCAAACTTCTTAGCCGTCGCTAAGACATTCTCATTGAAAGAACAGATTACTCCAACTCGAAATCCCGGAAGAGAAAGAACTTTTGACAATCCATAAATTACATGCACTCTGGTTTTGTCAAATCCTTCTGTATGCGCGACATCTGCAATGCTCACAAACTCATCGGTTCCATGATTTGATCCAGCAAAAACTTCATCTGATACCAAATGGAGGTTCTTCTCCGTGACAAAGTCTAGTAGCTCATACAGTGTCCCCCGGTCAATCAGATTTCCTATAGGATTCGAAGGGTTCGAGAGAAAAACTGCTCGAACGTTTACACCTCGATTCTTTGCCTGATTGTATGCTAGTTCAAGGGAGGAGATACTTAACCTGAAGTTATCAATGCTTCGGCATGGGACAGGAATTATTTCTATTCCTGCTCGCCACTTTATATTCCAATCGTATCTGCAAAATTATAGTGCACGCAGTTGATTAAGTGAATTCTGAACTATTAAATACTAGAGGATTAACTACCCTGGGTAATACGGTGAGGGAATAAGGACCGCATCGCCGGTGTCAGCCAGACAGAAGCTAAGCGTCTCGATCGCCGATGTTGCTCCAGACGTGATGATCATCTGAGATGGATCTAAAGAAGTTGATCGTAGCATAACTTGACCCATAAACGTAGCTAATGCCTGTTTAAATAACAAATTAAGATGTCACATGTTCAATGTTTCCTAAAATAAAATCAGAGCATTCAGAGTAAAATGCAGCAATTGATTTAAACACTATAACAGAGATATGAAGTACAAATTCAGAACATGATCACAAAGTTCAACCTTTAGGTTTTGCTCTCTTACTATATCATACTTTCTCAAATTCTTCCACTAAACTCTAATAAAGAATCTCTGAATATTTCCTTGTGTGTCCCTATCCATTCCAAATTTGTTCAGGCAGTAACTCAGCATCATAAAATTTTACCTTCTTTTTAAATTTCAAACTACCAAAAAAAAAAAAAATACAGAATTCAATCTTTAGAGTTTATCATCAACAGTTTTTTGCAGGAGGAGGATAAAATGTTAAAGGGAAAGAGCAAGAAGCCAGATTTTTCTTGATCTCTTCATTGCATTTTGGATGCAATGAACCATTGAATCTAAAATAAGAGACATTACAATCATGTGATACCTCAACACATTTGTAATCTCATCCTACCTGAACTGAGGCTTAAATCCATATTTGTGGCAAAAATAAGAACATCTTCTGCTGGAGATCCGGTCCAATATTAAAAAAAAAATTAGGTGAGTAAATTTTTTATAATTTACTATAGAAAAAAAATCTTATATATATAAAATATTTTACTCCCAGGCAAAAGATCAAGACTGGATTCTCTTTCATTGGTAGGTTGAAACGTAGGGAGAGATCCTCCACTCTCTCCTAATACACTCCTAAGGCATGGTTAAAACGAATATATATATATATATATATATATATATATAGAGAGAGAGAGAGAGAGAGAGAGAACTAACCATCTTGAGCTCCAAAAGCCCATCCAAAGGATGGTAAGGAACCAAGCCAGCAATCTCCGGATCAATCAATGAAGCCTTGGCACTCTCCGAAATCCATCCCTTCACCAAATCTATTGCCAGGAGGTTCTCAGCGATTCCAAGCTGGACCATTCCATTCGGGTTCGTCTCCCGATTGTAGGGATTATCTGAGCATTTAACGGAGCCGACGTCAGCAGGGTATTCATGTTCACGGCTGTATATGGATGCCGCGCGAGACGAGACCACCGCCGGAGAGGAGCTCGATATGGGCGGTGCGGGTGATGGAACAGCAGATGGAGGAGGAGGAGAAAGCAGAATGCTGACCCTTGATTTGGTGATGGACGATGGAGCGGAGGACGAGGCCGCCATCGCCGTGCACCAAGCTCTGCAGTGGGACGACGATCTCATTGATGGGGGCCTTTTGGAATTTGTCTAACGAATATGGTAGTACTTACACATCTCTTTCATTATTTATAATTTTTTAATAAAATATTAAAAAATTAAAAATAACGAATTTGTTATAAAATATATAAAACAATCCCACGAGGCAATGGTAAAGGCACTGTAGTAGCAACAAAACTTTTACTATTCCATCTAGCAAAATGTTCTAGATTGGAATTAATCCTGATCGTCCATCTATTTTTTGAAATGTTATAAATGCTTTTTTATTCTTGTGTTTTGAATATAGTAAAAAAGAAATAAGAAAAATAAGAAGCAAGAATCTTATCCTAATCTTTTTATGCATTATCATTTATCTTTGATGCAGCATTTTTTTTACTTTTCTTCTAATCATTTGTTGTATTTGTTTTTATATAGTGTTTTGATTTTTAATGGTAAACATCACAAGAAAAAAAATTCACGGCACTCCATATTGTCAAAAGCAATTACATTTCTTGGAGCATCGATGCCAAATTACATTTGAAAGCACGGAACCTAAGCAAAACCATTGAGCCTGATAATTATGAGCCAAATGATAGTAAGACAAAAGCTTCAATATTTATAAGGCATCATCTTGATGATAGTCTGAAAAATGAATATTTAACAATTGAGGATCCACAAGAATTGTGGATTTTTTTGAAAGAGAGATTTGAATATCTCATAATGATATATTTGCCAAAAACACAGAATGTTTGGATAAATCTCAGGTTTCAAGACTTTAAAAGTGTATAGGAATATTATTCTGAGTTATTTAAAATAGTATTGGTGTTATGTCTCTGTAGAGAAACAATAACAGAAGATATATGCTTGAGAAAACTTTTACTACATTTCATCATCGAGACTTAATATTACAACAAAAATACAGAGGCAAGATTTTTACAAAATTCTCTAAATTAATTTCTTGTCTTTTGGTGGTGAAGCAAAATAATGAGTTGCTGATGCAAAACTATCAATCTCGACCAACCGGATCAGCACCACTGTCTGAAATTAATTATGTGCAAGGAAAATGACGTGGTCGTGGTGACGGCTATAAAAACCGTGGTGGTCATAGAAGACATGGTCATGATTGGGGCCGAAATTATTTCAGACCCCTTAATGGTAAAGTTGATATTTATCAACAAAAACCACAAGACCACAATATGGGGTCAGAAATAAAAAGGGATGTCTGCTATCGTTGTGGGCTAGAAGGCCACTAGTCCAGAATTTATAGGACCCCTAAACATTTTGTCCATCTTTACCAGGAATCACTCAAAAATAAAAAAGGTAATGATCCTGAGACAAATTTTACTGAGAACCCCACAGTGAACTTTACTGAAAATGATCCTACTACTAGTATAAATGATGTATTATATCTAGATGTTTTTAATTTTCTAGTAGACTAAATTTTGTGTTATGTATTATATTATGTTAAAGTTATGTTTTCTTTTATTTTTAGAAAAATGATAGATGATGAATGTATTGTCGATTGTGGGACAATACATACTATTTTAATAAGAAATATTTATTTTATTTCTTTATCAATGAGGAAAGCATGTATAACCATAATAGCTGGATTATCAAACCTGATTGAAGGATTAGGAAGAGCAGCATTGGTGTTGTCAAATGGGACATATTTGCAAATTAAAAATGCTCTATATTCCCCTAAGTCTAGGAGAAACCTTCTTAGCTTTAAAGATATACGTCTAAAAAAATATCATTTAGAGACGTTTTATAAAGAAGAAAAAGAACATCGTTATATCACTCAAGTTGTTTCATGCCAAAAACGTGTACCTAAAAGCTTTCATTGTATATCTTCGATATTATATTTTACATGTATTAAAGTGATGGAATCACATACTGTCTTATCCCGGAAGTTATTCTCCGGAAATATTCAAACTATTGCATAAAAGACTTGGACATCCAGGTGCTATTATGATGCGCTGGATTATTACTAGTTTTCAAGGACACCCATTGAAAGATTATAAAATCCTGACAAATAATGAATATAATAAAATTAGATGAAAATCTCGGGTTAATAATGAAATTCAAAATTTTGAAAATATAATAAAATTTTAATAAATTTACTAATAAATTTAAAAAATTAATAGTTAAAGTAATTAATATGCACTTAAAATCATTAAAATAATGTTAAAGCTTATAATACAGTATTTTCAGATATATCTAACCAAACACTAGATTTGATTTCACTGAATTTTAAAATCTAAATACTTTTCAGTTACACTGTAATTAAAAATCCACTGTATTTAGATTTACATTCAACCAAACGCCACCATAATGAGAATCAAGCCGATTTATTTACAAAATCGCTCCCCAAATGATATATCAATGGCTTGTTCACAAAATCGGTATGAGAAGATTCCGAGATCTAAGGTTATTTATTTGTGGCGAGATACGAAGGGAAGGAAATATGATGCAGTTTATAGTGTTGAGCTGTTAAGAAACGATGCTCATTGAGGTATGTTAGCATTAGGTAGTTGTTGTCTCTCTAATGAGAGTAAAGTTTGTCACATCACACACAAACAAAACTATTTGTCTCATTGAGTTAGAGGTAAATTTTTAGAGCATGTACCACATATTTAACAAGAATATTGTGGATCTCAATGTGGACTGTCACACATATTTTGTTTTCCCAATGTAAATAATTGAGTTTGTTTTTTTTTCTATGTATTATAAATTGTTTTTATGTATCATCTGCTCTTACTTTTCATTATACATTGGTTATGTGTTTATGTGTTTTTTTTTTGTTATTTTTATATTTCCTTTTTCTTTCTCACCGATACAACTTTTATCTAAACTTTTCCTAATGCTCTTAACACAACTCTTTGTTCTCATTTCCAACGTCTCTTAATCGTTTGTCATTATAATAAGAGTCTTCAAGACGTGGGATCTAGTGCTTTTAGATCTCTCACATGGTTCATGTTGCAATCTTAATTGTTCTTGTACATATATCAAAAGATTCCTTTAAAAAACAAGTACAAGTTTTTTTCTTCAATAACATTTGGCTTCAATAACATTTATTTCTTCTAGTTGTTTGTTTCAATAAAATAGATAAATTATTCTTGTTAATTAACGTTGTGAGAAGAGTGTTATCTCTCATCCTCCCAAGTCCTCCCACTTGATTAAAAAAATCTAACTGAGGTGATGTTTATCTTGGCGTTTCGAATGCTAAACAGTTTCAAAATTATTAAAAATTAAAATAAGTGATATAAGAGAGATGGTCTCCACCGGCACCGTTGGATGAGCTTACTCTCATGTGTTCTAGGGAAAAAGATTCTTCAAAAGATAAAGCAAGAAACAAGAACAAGCTTTGTCTTTTCTTTTGTATTATTATTATTATTATTATTATTTTATTTTATTTTTGAAACAAAAAATATGTGCGGCTTTGGCTTCAAGAGCATTTGTTTCTAATGTTGTGGGATCGAGAGTGCTATATGTCATGCTTCCACTTAAAAAAAAAAATCTAATATAAGGATATGGTTGGCGGTAGACGGAGATAAGATAACACAAGAGTTTTTAAAAACCCATGTTTGGGAGGAGGGCTTTTAAGGGTTTAGGGATTAGATGGAGATTACCTCCATTTAACTCCCATTTCTCAACCCTCGAGAACAGTGGGTTGAGAAGGTTTTGGGAGAATTTATATTTCTATGGACCAAATTCCAAAATATGCCTTATATTTAAAAAAAGTTCTAGATCACAAGTTATTTTATTTTATTTATTTTTTTGTTTTAAAAAATATCAAGCATTTATTAATTAGTAGTTAATATTGTTAAACTATATAATAATATTAATTAATCTAATAATGATATTAATAAATCAATTTTATTCTACAAAATAAAACCTTACCTCCAATTACATTCTAACCAAGCACAACAAAGTTTTAAAACCTCCATTTATCTTATCTTGCCCCGAATAAAAAATATTTTAAAACCATTACCACACTTTATCTTTACTTTACAAACATTCTTATACTACCATAGAAGCAAAGGGTAAAGGATATGTTTTTGTTTTTTGGCATTTCAAACACAAAACAACTTCACAATTATTAAAAATTGAAGTAAATGATAAAAGAGAGTTCATCGTGAATTTTAAATTTACGGATATTTCAAGGTACCGTCAGATCCAACGGTGCCGATTCTGGCCCCCACTTTTTCTCTCCCTAGTTCCTCCTTCCTTCCGTTAGAGGTTGTTACTGGTTGTGGCCTTTTCAAGTGCTGGGATTTTAATATTATAATAAAAATTAAGATTTCATTATTTATTTAAAAATTACCAGAATTTCAAAGTTATGAAAAAAATTTATTAAAATTCTCTTATTTTAAAAAATTGACGAAATTTAAACATTCTAATTTATAACGAATTTTATTAATATAAAAAATATTTTTTATGTAAACAAATAATGAAATTTCAAGATTTTTAAAAAAATTATAAAAAATTTTAGCTTTTTTGGTGTTTTGCTTTTAGTCCTCTCAATCAATATATCCGGCTTCGGCCACTAGAGTTACTCAGTTATGAATCGACCTTAAAATCACTTTTACAACATGACATGGAGTTTTTGTTTTACTCTACTTTAAAATTGAAAAGTTACATCTCATATTTTATTAAAAAATAAAAAAATTAATAAATAATGATTTTTTTTTCTTAAAATGAACCTATTTTATTTTAACTCTTTGGTATAAAGGAATTTCGTTTTTATAAAATAAAAGTGTTATATATAAGGAAAAATTACTGTTTACCCCTCCCACTGTTCAAAACTTCCTAAAAACCCCTCCAACTTTTGCACACCCTGGACATCCCTTCCTTTATAGTTTACATTTCCTTTTACCCTCTATCAGTCATTTCAAGTGGGTCCATGTTATAAAATTTCATTTTTGCCCTTGCAAATGCTGGAAAAAATACTGCCCAATCACATACCTTTTATGCATACAAATTGCTTTGGGACGGTTACCAATATCAGTAATTGGAGATTACACAATTCAAACAGTTCTGAATTGGGCTCAAATCAAAATAGACAAGAATAAACTACCTGATTCGAGAACGATTACCAATTAAAATGTACATTTTTTTTTGCCTTATTGTTTAATTATCCCAGTCTCTATTTAACTCAATCAAGTTTTCATTTAAAAACTGTTTCTTCGTTTAAATTATTATGTTTCTGTTTAAATATTTGTTTTAACGTTTAAATTCAGCAGTATTAACAAATTTTTAAGCATAAAACCTTGGAGTTGTCAACGCTTGCTCCAACCTCTCCGTCATCGCCTTTATATGGCCAACCGGTTTCCGCCACCACGATCTCCATCGCGGGGAATCCGGTTGCCTCTAGTGCCGCCCGAACGGCGTCGACCTAGGCGTCGAACATGTTCATGTAGTTGATCTTGGAAACCCTAGGACTCCTTTGAGAACGGAGACGAGATCGGAGTGGAAGGCGCTAGTGGATGGGGGATCGGATTGGGCGAGCATCGCCATGGTGTGGACGGTGGAGATCTTGACAGATGGGGCGGCGGTAGAGAGGGCGGAGTGAAGGTTTTGCATCGCCGGGAGGACAAAGCTTGCCATGATGTTGTTTGTTTGCATGCATACATTGCATGGGAGATGATGAGGGTCTTTGAAGAATGTGAAGCTTTAAAATAGCATTAAGTGAAGCTCTTCTCCCTTTGCATATAAAGTGAATCGTCATTTATGTGTTTGAGTTGACCAAGATGATCATAATGTCATTGGGACCTTATCACATTCTTTGATCCAATTAGATTTTTAAGGTGTTAGGGTTCAAGTGTTTTTTTGTGACCATTTTAATTCAATTCTTAAACAGAGAGATATCACTTGTTAAACAGAGACCGAGTTTCTTAAACAAAAACTGCAATATTTAAGCGGAAATATAAGTTTTTAAACAAAAATCTCAATTCTTAAACAGAGCCGAGTTTGTTAAACAGAAACCACAATATTTAAACGGAGACATACGTTTTTAAAGAGAAACCTCAATTCTTAAACAGAGAGATATCAATTGTTAAACTGAGACTGAGATATGGCTTGAAGAGGCTGAAGGAGCGTTCCGAGGTCGGCCTTGGCTTGAGATCCTCGTCGTAGAGGGCGAAGAGGTAAGTCTCAACGGGACGGCCTGGCATCATCGACGTTCCGGCCATGGATCTCAGATGCGCTACCAGCCCACTGGTGAAAGCCTTGGCGTTGTCAACGCTCGCTCCAACCTCTCCGTCATCGCCTTTGTATGGCCAACCGGTCTTCGCTACCACGATCTCCATCGCGGGGAATCCGGTGGCCTCCAGTGCCGCCCGCACGGCATCGACCTAGGCGTCAAACATGTTCATGTAGTTGATCTTGGAAACCCTAGGACTCCTTTGAGGATGGGGACAAGATCGGAGTGGAAGGCACCGGTGGTGGAGGATCGGATTGGGCGAGCACCGCCATGGTGTGGACAGTGGAGATCTTGACAGATGGGGCGGTGGTGAAGAGGGCGGAGTGAATGTTTTGCATCGTCAGGAGGAGTTGAGAAGTGAGGGAGGAATCGCCGAAGCTGAGGACCTCATTGCCCACGGAGACAACGGAGATGGAGGAGGCTGGGAAGTAGGTGAGCACGTTGGTGGCCGCCCATTGAGAGGCCGCGGCAGGGTCGGCAGCGAGGGAGGAGATGTCACCGTTGGCGACGCCGATGACAGAGAAGATGTTGGAGTGCCACGACTTCCTATGCAATGGGCAATTTCGTCCATAAAATTTAAAAATAACTTTATTAACCATCATTATATGCTTTGGGGGTTAGAAAATATTATGTTTAAAAAGAATGGGTTTTAGGGATTGCCAAATTAACGGGATGTTTTTGGCCATTTCACAAATTTAGGGATTTTTTTTGGTAATTTTCAATATATATATATATATATATATATATAATGGTGGAGAGAGAAAAAACAGAAATAGAAGCACAATCATTAATAAAGATATGAAGGTGGAGAGACACAGAAGCATAAGGACAGCTTTTGAGAGAGCCAGAAGATGCGTATATATATATACGTATTAAACAACATACAAACTCTCGCCATGTTTTATTTTACTATCCATCTTATTTTTACCAAAAACAAACTTTGAAAGTGCCCTAAAGGAATTTCTTTGTAAACACTGTCTTGAATGAAATATTTTTGTAAGTATTTTTGTACTTAATAATTTAGGAACATGATTAGCAAGAAATGACATGCAACTCCTATTTTGCCTTAAAGAGGCCTTAAGTGAGTGTTTGCCAACTATGATAGGCCTCCAAAATCATTTTCTTCAATTTAACTTTTTTTTTTAATTTCTTGTTTTTAATCTTGACACCTTCATAAAGGATATATTGTTATATATTATATATATTTCATTTATTGATTTCCTTACAAAAACAACCATGTATTTTATAAATGGGAAAAATATCCAAATCATTACATTTATCTAAATATCAACTTTCACTTTAGTCTATTTGCACATATATAAACGGAGTAATTTTCAAATGCTTTATTGAAACCAACATTAAATTTTTGATAGATTAGATAATGATATATTACTACGGTAAAGAGATTACTATAATAATAAAGTTGAGAATGTTATATACCAAAAAATATTATGATAATTTATGATAATTATGCTTGGTTAGAAACTTATATTAATGGTAATATTTCATTACTATGTTTGATTGGTTATAGTAATTAAGTTGGTAATGTTCCAAATTTCCCAAAAAATTTTAAATAAATTTAAATTTAAAGTAAAATTAAATTTTTGATAAAAAAAATAATTAAACAATAATACCAAATTTTAATTTTTGGCACATTTTCCCAATACCTTGTATTCGAAATTTTGGGTAAAGTTAAAATTAAAATAAAATACCATTTCTCATGGAAAATAATTTGTAAACATGAAAAGAAAATTTTAAGCAAATTACCACCACCACAAAAAAATCTGGATGAAAACCTATTTTTGGGATAATGTGATTACTAAAATAAAATACCATTTTAATCTTGACACCTTATATATATATTTCATTTATTGATTTCCCAGAAAAAACCACATATTATTTGCATGGGCAAAATATACAAATCATTACAGTTATGTAAATATCTACTTCGTTTAGTTTAGTCTATTTGCGCACATATAAACTGCATAATTTTCAAATGTTTTATAGAAACCAAAGTTAAATTTTGGACATATTACACATGAAAATAAATTGATAATTGACACTTTAGAGCCGTTTGATTCAACGTAATAATATATTACTACCCTAATGAGATTAACGTAGTAATGAAGTTGAAAATGCTATATGCTAAGGAATATTGTGGTAATGTATGATAATCATGTTTGATTGAAGACTTATATTAATGACAATCTTTCTACCATATTTGATTGGTCTTAGGTAATGTTCCACATTTTCCAAAATACCCTTCCATCTAAATTTTAGAGCAAATTAAATTAAATTTTGAATAAAAAAAATAATAATACCAAAATTAATTTTTGGCATATTTTCCCAAAATACCTTATATCTAAAATTTTGAATAAAATTAAAATTAAAATAAAATACCATTTTTCATGAAAAATAATTTTGGTATAAAAAGAAAAATTCAAACAAATTACTACCATCTCAGGAATTACGATGAAAACCTATTTTAATGATAATATGATTACTAACCACTTTAGCAATAGTTCATTGTAAGTAATTTTGTTTTACTATGAATATTACTGGTGCTACAATACCAAAGGCTATAATATTTAATAATCACCATCTAATTTTCTAGTAATATTTTTACATTCCCGCAAACCAAATAACTTCCTTGGGTTAAAACATAGTTTTATTTATTTATTTTCGCATTCAAATCACAATAAGAGACAATTTAGGCCTTGGCCAAAACACTTCAATAGTGATGTTTCTTTTCTTGCCCCATGAAGCTGTTTTTATTGTTCATGTTCTTTGTTTTAGGATAGGAGACCATATGTTACCAAATATACTGATTTTTTATTCAAGTAGGCGAGGAATGCAAAAATGTTGAAACTAGGCCTTTTTAACAATGACTGGTTCCTATGATTTTCTTGATCCTTTCCATGACTACAGGAATATCGTCCTCTGTAATAGTTGTAAAACAAAAGCGAAACCATCCAGATTCGGCACAATGGCATTCTGATCCCGGCGTTACATTGATCATCGATATATTCAACAGTTTATCCCACAGCTCGAGCTCCCCGTTCTCGCTGTTCGATCCCATTAGCTTGCTCATATCGACCCAACAATAGTAACCTGCACTACTAGGGAAACAATCAATGCCAAACTGTTTCAATCCATCCACAAACAACTCGTACATTCTCCGAAACCTCTTCCTCTTGATTTCGATATATGTTTGAACGAAATCCACATCCGAAAGCATTGAGATTAGTAATCGTTGAGTTGGCACTGAAACAGAAGAGAATCACGCAAATTTCTTAGCAGTTGCTAAGACATTCTCATTTAAAGAATAGATTACTCCAACTCCAAAACCCGGAAGAGAAAGAACTTTTGACAACCCATAAATTATATGCACTCTGGTTTTGTCAAATCCTCCTGTATGCGCGACATCTGCAATGCTAACAAACTCATCAGTTCCATGATTTGATCCAGCAAAAATTTCATCTGATACCAAATGGATGTTCTTCTCGGTGACAAAGTCTAGTAGCTCATACAATGTCCCCCGGTCAATCAGATTTCCTACAGGATTTGAAGGGTTCGAGAGAAGAACTGCTCGAACATTTACACCTCGATTTTTTTGCATGATTGTATGCTAGTTCAAGGGAGGAGATACTTAACCGGAAGTTATTGATGCTTCGGCATGGGACAGGAATTATTTCTATTCCTGCTCGCCACTTTATAATCCCATCGTATATGCAAAATTATAGTGCACTCACTTGATTAAGTAAATTCTAAACTGTTAAATATTAAAGGATTAACTACCCTGGGTAATATGGTGAGGGAATAAGGACCCCATCGCCGGTGTCAGCCAGACAGAAGCTAAGCATCTCGATCGCCGATGTTGCACCGGATGTGATGATCATCTGAGATGGATCTAACGAAGTTGATCGCAGCATAACTTGACCCATAAATGCAGCTAATGCCTGTTTAAACAACAAATTAAGATGTCAAATGTTCAATGTTTCCTAAATCACAACCATAGGATTCAGCGTAAAATGGAGCAATTGATTTAAACACCAGAACAGAGATATGAAGTACAAATTCAGAAGATTGTTACAAAGTTCAATCTTTAGGTTATGTTCTCTTACTATATCATACTGTCTCAAATTCTTCCACTAAACTCTGGCAAAGAATCTCTGAAGATCTCTTTGTGTGTCCCTATACTTTCCAATTTTGTGAGGCAGTAACTTGATATCATAAAATTTTACCTTTTTTTTTTTAAATCTCAAACGGACAAAAAAAAAAAAAAATGCATAATTCAATCTTTAGAGTTTATCATCAACAGTTATTTTGCAGGAGGATAAAAAGCAAAAGAAAAAAAGCAAGAGGCAAGATACCTTTTCTTGGTCTCTTCATTGCACATTGGATGCAATGAACCATTGAATCTAAAATAAGAGACATTACAAGCATGTAATACCTCAACATATTCGTGATCTCATCCTACATAAACTGAGATTTAAATCCATATTATTTGCAAAAATCAAAACATCTTTTTGCAGGAAATCCGTTTCAATAAACAATAGGTGAGTAATTAACTTTAAAAAATATATATAAACCACATTTATTAAATAAATAAATAAATATATAAATCTAAATAAAATACAACAAAACCGATACGTGGAACTAAAACACACCTAAACAACATTTCAAAATGACAAACATAAAACCTCCTACAGCAAGAAACTATTAGGAGAGCATTCATAGAAGCAATAATAAGACTTTACTGATATTATCAAGAATCTCTTTAAATCTGCTAGTCTTCTTTCTCTAGGGTCAACAAACTCCAAGCTTAATTCCACAGTGTTGGTTGGCTCTTCCATCTTTTATTGTTTAGACTCTAATGGTTCGTTGAGTAATATCTTTTATAATTTACTATAAAAAACTCTTATAAATATAAAATATTTTACCCACTCAACGCTCCAGAAAATCAATGAAAAGAGAGAGAGAGAGAGAGAGCTGACCGTCTTGAGCTCCGAAAGGCCATCCAAAGGATGGTAATGAACCAAGCCAGCAATCTCCGGATCAATCAATGAAGCCTTGACATTCTCCGAAATCCACTCCTTAACTAAATCCATTACGAGGCGGTTCTCAGCGATTCCAAGCTGGACCACGCCATTCGGGTTCGTAGCCCGATCGTAGGGATTATCCGAGCATTTGGAGGAGCCGACGTGATCGGGGGATTCATGTTCACGGCTGCATATGGATGCCGCGCGAGACGAGACGACGGCCGGAGAGGAGCTCGAGATGAGGGCTGTGCGGGCGATGGAACAACGGATGGAGGAGGGGGAGAAAGGAGAATGTTGACCCTTGATTTGGTGATGGACGATGGAGCGGAGGACGAGGCCGCCATGGCCGTGCACCAAGCTCTGCCGTGGGACGACGAATTTCATTGATGGGGGCCTTCTGGAAATAAGGGTCTCTGAGGAATGTAGTGGTACTCTTGACACTTCTCTTTCCTTATTTATAAATTTTTTTTTAAATCTCTCAAGAATATTAAAAGAATTAAAAATAAATAATTTGTTATAAAATATATAAAATAATGAATACCTACGGTAGCAAAACCTACCACCAGCAGTACTGTAGCAGCCGACAACACTGTAGCAGCCGACAAATTTTTACTATTTCATCTACCAAAAATGTGAGAACCTTCAGATCAAATCAATTCCAACTATCCATCCATTTTTTGAAATGTTATAAAAACCCTTTATTCATGTGTTTTGGATATAGAGAATAAGAAATAAGAAAATAAGAAACTAAAGTATGTGTATTCTGATATTTTCTCTCTTGTATCTTATTTTATGGAGATATATATCTATTTTTATATTGAGGATGAATTATTAGTTGCTTTTATAATATATTATCAGCAAGAATCTGCTTCTAATCTTGTTATGTAGTATCATTTATCTTTGATGTAGCATTTTTTTAACTTTCTTCTAATAATTTGTTATATTTGTTTTTATATAGTGTTTTGATTTTTAATGGCAAACATCTCAAGAAAAAAAATTCAATGCTCTCCATATTGCCGGAAGCAATTACATTTCTTGGAGACTCAATGCCAAATTACATTTATAAGGCACGAAACCTGAGCAAAACCATTAAGCCTGATAATGATGAGTCCAATTATAGTAAGGCAAAAGCTTTAATATTTATATGGCATCATCTTGATGATAGCCTAAAAAATAAATATTTAACGATTAAAGATCCACAGGAATTGTGGATTTCTTTGAAAGAGATATTTGAACATCTTAGAATTATATATCTCCCAAAAACACGCAACGATTGAACAAATCTCATATTCCAAGACTTTAAAAGCGTGCATGAATATAATTCCGAGCTATTTAAAATAGTCTCGTTGTTACACCTCTATGGAGAAACAACAACGGAAGATATGATGCTTGAGAAAACTTTTACTACATTTCATCTTCGAGACTTAATATTACAACAATAATACAGAGGCAAGACTTTACAAAATTATCTAAATTAACTTTTTGTTTCCTGGTGGCGGAGCAAAATAATGAGTTGTTGATGCAAAACTATCAATCTCGACCAACCTGATCAGCACCACTGCCTAAAATTAATTATGTGTAAAGAAAATGGCGTGGTAATGGTGACAGTTATAAAAACTGTGGTGGATGAGGAAATCGTGGTGGTCGTGGAAGATGTGTCGTGATGGGGGCCGAAATTATTTCAAACCACGTAAT
The DNA here is from genome assembly GCA_902712375.1 of Dioscorea dumetorum. Taxonomy (NCBI): domain Eukaryota; kingdom Viridiplantae; phylum Streptophyta; class Magnoliopsida; order Dioscoreales; family Dioscoreaceae; genus Dioscorea; species Dioscorea dumetorum. Next base: position 1,605,084 of record CACTHL010000784.1, read on the forward strand.
GGTAAAGTTAATATTCATCAATAAAAACCACAAAACCACAATATGGGATCAGAAACAAAAAAGGATACCTTCTATCATTGTGGGTTAAAAGACCACTAGTCCAGAATTTGGAAACCCTAAGCATTTTGCCCATCTTTACTAGGAATCACTCAAAAATAAAAAAGGTAAAGATCCTGAGACAAATTTTACTGACAACCTCACAGTAAACTCCACTGGAAATGATCCTACTAGTAGTATAAATGATGTACCAAATACATATCTTGATGTATCTGATTTTCTAGTAGACTAAATTTTGTTTTATGCTTTATATTATGTTAAAGTTTTGTTTTTTTGTTTTTTAGAAAAATGATAGACGATGAATGTATTGTTGATTACAGGACAACGCATACTATTTTGACAAGAAATATATATTTTATCTCTTTATCAATGAGGAAAGCATGTATAACCACAATAGCTAGGTTATCAGACCTGATTGAAGGATCGGGAAGAGCAGCATTGGTGTTGTCAAATGAAACATCTTTGCAAATTAAAAATGCTTTATATTTTCCTAAGTCTAGGAGGAATCTTTTTATCTTTAAAGATATACGTCTCAATGAATATCATTTAAAAATGGTTAATAAAGTAGAAAAAGAATATCTTCATATCACTCAAGTTGTTTCATGCCAAAAATGTGTGCTTGAAAGCTTTCCTTGCATATCTTTGGGATTATATTTTACACGTATTAAAGTGATAAAATTAATATTGTCTTAACCTGGAAAGTTAATGACCCGGAAATATTCAAAATATAGCATAAAAGGTTTGGACATCCGGATGCTATTATGATGTACTGGATTATTACTTGTTCTCATAGACACCCATTGAAGGATTATAAAATCCTAACAAATAATGAATATGAATGTTCAGCATGCTTAATGAGAAAGCTGATTACTAGGCCTTCTATAACGAAGGTGACTGATAAATCTCCTAAATTTCTAGAAAGAATACAAGGAGATATATGTGGACAAATACATCCATCATGTGGACCACTTAAGTATTTTATTGTATTGATCAATGCATCGACTAAGTGGTCTTATGTTTCGCTTTTGTCTACAAGGAATGTAGATTGAGGCACAATTTTCAGATTATTAGCTTAAATTATCAGGCTTAAAGCACAATTTTCAGAATATCCCATAAAGACAAGTCGTCTTAATAATGCTGGTGAATTTACATCAGAATTATTTTATTATTATTGTATGGAGTTGGAATACAAGTTGAGCACCCAGTAGCTCATGTACATACGCAATATGGGTTGGTGGAGTCATTAATTAAAAGACTCTAAATTATTACTCCTCCAATGTTATTAAGGACAAAACTGCTACAAGTGCGTATGGTCATGCTATTTTGCATGTTGCAGCATTAATTTAGATCCGAGCTACTACAAGTAATTTATATTCACCACAACAACTTATTATGGGAAAAAACCTGATATTTCGCATATAAAAATATTTGGTTGTGCAGTATATGTGCTAATAGAACTACCAAATCGTACAAAAATAGGCCTATAACGCGGACTTGGTATATATGTTGCTTACGACTCTCTATCAATTATACAATATTTAGAGCCACTAATGGGAGATGTATTTACTCCAAGATTTGCAAATTGCCATTTTGATAAATATATCTTCCCTTTATTAGGAAGAAGAATAATCAATCTAAATGAGCCAAAAGAAATTGATTGGCATGTATCACAATTAAATACATATGATCCTCGCACCAATAAGTGCGAAATTGAAATTCAAAGCATCATTAAATTGCAGAATATTATAAATGAAATACCTGATGTATTCACTGATACTGAAAGAGTAACCAACTCATATATACCATGTGCCAATGCTCCTACAAGAATTGAGATTTTTGCAATCCCATTATAAGAGAAACAAGCACATGGTAAACCACATCAAAAGCGTGGAAGACCAATTGGCGCCTAAGATTCAACCCCTAAAAACCTAGAAAAGAGGTAGAAAAATAAAACTATTGAAGAGTGGATCTCCTATGTGAAAAGGGATAGGAAAATATGAAACTTTTAGAATATGAAAATGAAAAAGAGGCAATGGGAAAAGATTTTCTGCAAATATTGAAAATTCAATTTGTTATGTAGGTAATCATAAAATAATAAATCGGTATGAAACCGAAGTAAATGATGTATTCATTTACAATGTGGCTATAGATATAAAAATGAATTCAGATAATGATCATGAGCCATGATCTATAAACGAATGTCAACAAAGAAATGATTGGTAAAAATGCAATGAAGCTATCCAAGCTGAGCTAAATTCCCTCTCAAAATGTGAAGTGTTTGGGCCGATAGTGCCTACACCAAAGTTAATAAAACTAATCGGTTATAAATGGGTGTTTGTGAGAACAAGAAATAAAAATAATAACATTATACGATACAAAGCAAGACTGGTTGTTCAAGGTTTTTCCCAAATGCCTGGTGTTGACTATAAGGAGACATATTCTCCCGTAATGAATGGAATTACTTTCTTTTTTTTTTTATTGCCATGGCAGTAAGAAATAAATTAGATATGTAGTTGATGGATGCTATTATAACATATCTTTATAGATTACTTGAAAATAACATATATATGAAAATCCCATAAGGATACAAAACTATAGAAGTTACATCCAGTAAGGACTTGCAATCTATTAAATTACAGAGATCCCTTTATGAATCAAAACAATCTAGACAAATGTAGTATATATAACTGTCTTAGTGATTATCTTATAAATAAATGATATGATATATACCAGTGTATTTTTATTAAAAGCTTCACTAACGGGTTTGTTGTGATAGCAATATATGTGGATGATTTAAATTTTATAGGTACTCATGATGAAATTGGCAAAGCAGCTTTATGTCTAAAAAAATGAAAGATCTAGGAAAGACCAGATTTTGACTTGGTATACAGATTGAGCATTACTCGATGGAATATTTATCCATCAGTTAACCTATACTGAAAAGGTGCTGAAAGATTTAATATGGATAAAACCTATCCATTGGGTACTCCAATGGTCGTCCGAACGCTTGAGGCCCAAAAACATCCATTTCGTCCACATGATAAAGGGAAGATGATTTTTTACCCAGAAACTCCTTATCTAAGTGCAATTGGTGCATTAATGTATCTTGTAAATAATACAAATCGATATATTTTTTCGCAATTAATCTTCTAGCAAGATACAGCTCTACACCAACACCAAGACATTGGAAGGGAATAAAGCATGTTTTACACTACTTACGAGAAACTACAGATTTAGGCCTATTTTATCCACAAGAGTCTTCATCCAATCTCATAGGTTTTACTGATGACGGGTACCTATTTGATCCCCATAGAGAAAGATTTTAAACTGGGTACATATTTTCTTATAATGGTATGGCTATCTCATGGCGTTCCACAAAACAAACTCTTACAACTACTTCATCAAATCATACTGAAATTATGGCTCTTCATGAAGCAAGCAGGGAATGCCAATGGTTGCGATCTATGATCTGAAATATACAATCATCATGCAAACTGGCATCAATTACAACAAATGCTACAGTAATTTATGAAGACAACAATGCTTGTATATCCCATATTCAATGAGAGATATATTAAAGAAGATAAAATAAAACATATCTCTCCAAAATTTTTCTACACCCATGATCTACAAAAAGAATGTGTCATAGAAGTTCGAAAGATTCAATTTAACGAGAATCAAGCTGATTTATTTACAAAATCACTCCCCAAATGTATACATTAACGGCTTGTTCGTAAAATTGGTATGAGAATATTCCGATATATAAGGTTATTTATTTGAGAATGAGACTGTACTCTTTTTCTTTTACCACGATTTTTATTCCAATGGGTTTTTTCGAGGTAAGATTTTTAACGAGGCAGTAACTCCCAAATTTACTAGGGATAATGTATTTATTTTTTTGACTAGGTTTTTATCCCACTGGGTATTTCCTTCTAAGGTTTTAATAAGGCATATCCTTTTGTCATAGACATACAAGGGGGGTGTTATAAAATATATAAAATAACATATGCCTACTGCAGCAAAAGGTACTATAGCAATCTGGTACTGTAGCGGACGCCCACGGGGGGAGGGTTAGAGGTACTGTAGAAGCAGCCAAATTTTTACTATTCCACATACCAAAATATACTGGACATTCAGATCCAATCAATCTCTACAGTCCATCCATTTCTTGAAATGTTATAAACACCCCTTTATTTTTGTGTTTTAGATATAGAGAAGAAAAAATAAGAAAATAAGAAGCTGAAGTGTGGGTATTCTGATACCTTCTCTCTCTTTTATCATATTTTATGGAGATATGTAGTTATTTTTATATTGATGATGAATTATTAATTTTTTTTTACAAAAGAATTAAAAAAAAAAACTGTAAATCTTATGTGTGTGTGTATATGGATTACATTATTGGCCTGAAATTTGCCAAACTTAAAATAGTCTCTGATATTTCAAAATTTCAAATAGTCTTTGACTTTTCAGACCATTTACTCCTAGGTCCTTGCTGTTAGCTCTGTATAATACCTGAAATACTTTTGTGAAATGAAATCCAACAAAAACAAACTCTCTTTTAGTCACATTTGACATTAAATGGGTATTGTACATATTAATGTTGATGGACCCTTTTTTTTTTTCTTTTTTTTTTTGACAATTTTTTACTTTGTTCTTTCTGCATGATGTACTTGTTCTTTTGAACTAAAAGTAAACTCTTGCTTCTCCTCCTCTTCCTTCATAAGGGAGTTGTGAAAAAGTTACTCTAGTCTCTCATTCGTCCCAATTTTTGGGGAGTGGTGCAAAGCAGTTCTCATCATTGGAGTTGTGAGTAGGTGTGTTATGTTATTGTTAGTGTCTCACATCTACAGGTGGCTACAAATGTTTTGCTTCTATCCCTTGATGGAGATCTTTTTTGCTGTGGTGAGATACAAGGGGAAGGATATATGATGCAGTTTGTAGTGTTAAGCTGCTAGGAAACGATGCTCGTTGAGGTATGCTAGCATTAGGTAGTTGTTGTCTCTCTAATGCGAGTAAAGTTTGTCACACCACAGACAAATAAAAATATTTGTCCTATTGAGTTAGAGGTAAATTTTCAGAGCATGTATCACATATTCAGCAAGAATATTGTGGACCTCAATATGGACAGAGTGAAAAAGACATGGGACTGTCTCACAGAGTATGTTTTCCCAATATATACTTGAGCTTTTTTTTATTTCTATGTATTATAAATTATTTTTATGTATCATTTTCTATTACTTTTCATTATACATTATTTCTGTGTATTGAAAGATTTTCTCTATAGTTTCCCATCATACAAAATTTTGATTTACTTTTCCAAAAAACAACAAAGAACGGATGACTACTCAATATCGACACGTTGCAAATGAGGATAGTGCAATCCACCCACATATGTGATGGAGGCATTGCCACGCATCGAAAATCAACAAGAAGTAGGTAGCTAGTTGGGTAGGTTTATGTGTTTTTTTCCTTTATTTTTATTTTTTTTTTTCTTTCTCACTTATACAACTTTTCCCTAAATTTTTCCTAATACTCTTAACACAACTCTTTGTTCTCATTTGCAACGTCTCCTAATCGTTTGTCATTATAATAAGTATTTTCAAGAAGTGGGATCTAGTGCTTTTAGATCTCTCACATGGTTCATGTTGATCTTAATTTTTCTTATACATATCAAAAGATTCCTTGAAAAACAAGTAAAGCTTTTTTTATTGTTTGATTTTCTATAAACAAATAATACACGCGGCTTCGGCTTCACAAGCTTTATTTCTTCTATTTTTTGTTTCAATAAAATAAATAAATTATTAATCTTAATTAATGTTGTGAGAAGAGTGTTATCTCTCCTCCTCCCCAATCCTCTCACTTGGTTAACAAAAAAATGTACAATACCTTATTTAATCCCTCCATTTGATTCAATATCCCCTTTAGTCTCTTTATCATAATTTAACTCCAATTAGTCCCTCTATTGATGATTTGAGATAAATTAGGTCTAACCCATGACGGACGTTCTCTTTTGTAGTTTGGTCCGTTTGGTTCCCGGATTGAGAATGGAAAGGAGTCAGAGGTAATGAAAATAATTGGGAATGGAGGAGGATTAAGAATGAAGCATGTATTTAGTTGGTAAGGTATGAGAAGGTAGTTCTTTGAGTATGTTAAAAATAAAAAAATATATATATAATAAATTGACTTTTACACCTTTGAAAGAAGTAAATAATATTATATATAAAATAAAATGTCATGTTAAATAACTACTATTTTTAATTATAAAATATTTTGAATATTACTATTTTTAATTTTATAATTAAATATTTTCATTTTAATTATTACTTCTTATTAAAATTATCTTATTAATTATTATTTGATTTATATTAGTATTTTAATTATTAATTATTTTTATTTGAATAAAATTATTATTTTAATGGTTAGTTATTATTATTTTATGTTAATTATTATTTATTATTAAAATTATCTATTTAATTATTATTTGATTTATATTAGTATTTTAATTATTAATTATTATTATTGAATAAAATTATTATTTTAATGGTTAGTTATTATTATCTATTTAATTATTATTTAGTATTAAAATTATATATTTAATTATTATGTTAATTAATTATAATTTTACTTATTAAGTAAGATGGCAAATTTTTAATTTTACCCCCAATGAGTGGAGGAGGAATGAGCAATTGGGAGGATTATCACTTCCCACTCATTCCTCACCCAAGACTTTTTCAATCCCATTCATAATCACCCAAACAAAGGAGTGGAATGAAAAAGCAATAACTCCCAATCTTTCATTACCATATTTGATTGGGTATAATAATTAACTTGGTAATGTTCCAAATTTTCCAAAATACTCTTCCATCTAAATTTTGGAGAAAATTTAAATTTAAAATAAAATTAAATTTTGAATAAAAATAATTAAATAATAATACCAAAAATTAATTTTTGGCATATTTTTCTAAAATACCTTATATCTATAAAATACCATTTCTCATGAATAATTATTTTTGGTGTGAAAAGAAATTTTCAAACTAATTACTACCATATTAAGAATCATGATGAAAACTTAGGTGTAATATCATAATCAGTCCATCTACGTTTCTCACTCTACCCTTTTAGTCCCTCTACTTGAATTTAATAATGTTCATTCCTCTACTTTTCATTTGGGTTAATCAAATCCAAGCCGAGAACAGCGTTAACTACCCCGTTAGTTTCATCTGACGTGGTATGGAACTCTTGGGTTCATTTCGTCTGACATGGCATGGATCTTCTGGCCGATGTTGGCATGGATCTTTTGGGCGATCTCAAAGATGGAGGCTTCTACATTGTTGATTTCAGCAACAAAGGAAGCCACAACAACGACAAGTGGAAGGGGCTGGCAGCCGGTGGATAGGAACCGCTTGGTGGTACACTGGATTAAGAACATCCCCTGTCCAATGATCTCCTCGGATTTTCGACGATCGAGAGTGGAAAAGGAGGATAAGGGGTGGAGAGCGGCAAAGGAAGAGAGAGGGATCGATTGGAGAGAGACAAGGGAGATTGAGGCTGCGGGAGAGTTTGAAAGCGGCTATAGCGATCCTGCGCTGCTCCCCGGAGACTACTTCGGTAACCTTTGTTACAACCCAAAGGAGCAAAGGGTTAGAGGAAGATGAAGGAGAGGAAAACAAAGGAATTGGAGAAGAGAGGAGGAGAAGATGAGACAAGAGAGTGAATTTGCCAAACCATGATTCATTTCCCTTTCATTCATTGTATATATGTGATCATCATTACAATTGTAACAAAGTTGTAACAAAATTGCCACTCTGGCATTTTATCAAGCATCTTCAAGGCCAGGGCAATAGGTCAAATCTTAACAACCTTACTAATACTTGATTCTTACTTAATTACAATGAAAGCTTAATCATAATTTAATCATTCATTATCACCACATTAATCCATCATAAAATCTACAAATCTTGGCGCTTTAACTCCTTAGGTCCGGTGAGTACTTCTCCTCACACTTGTCGTCTTCCCGCCGGTGAACTCATCTACAATAACCTCAGAGATAGGAAGAGGAAGATAGTGTTGGGGCGCTGCGATGGAGGAGGCAACGGCGACGGCGGGGGTGAGAGGGAGGCGGCCATTGGAGGCATCGGCAACAAGGTGTTGGGCATCAGCAGCATGATGGGCAGAGAGACTGAGGCGGGAGGAGACATGGGAGAAAAGCACTCTAGCGTGATACTGGAGTCTCTCCCGATGACCGAAGTCGCCGACGGAGTGGTGACAAGGGTGGCTATGTGCTCACCATCGCCGATGAAGGGATCCGGATCCGAGATGTGATGGGGGGCACAGTGGACTATTTTTTTTTATTTTTTTAATAATATAATATCTATAAGAAAGCCACGTCGGATAAAACGAACGGGGTAATTAACACCATTCTCGGCTTGGACCTGATTAACTCAAAATGAAAAGTAGAGGGACGACTAGAATTAAATTCAAGTAGAGAGACTAAAAAGGTAGAGTGAGAAAAGTAGAGGGACTAATTAAAGTATTAAACCTGAAAACTTCTTTTAGTGATAATATGATTACTAACCTCTTTAGTAATAGTTCACTGTAAGTAATTTTATATTACTGTAAACATTACTGGTGCTACAATACCAAAAACAGTAATTTTTTTCTAATCACCATCTGATTCCTTAATAATATTTCCACCTTCCCGCAAACAAAACGGCTTCCTTGGGTGTGCATCGTAGCTTAAAACTTTGTTTTATTTATTTATTTTGCATTCAAATCACAATCAAAGACAATTTAGGCCTTGTCCTTAACACTTCAATAGTGATTTTTTTCTTCTTGCCCCATGAAGTTTGTTGTTCTTATTGTTCATGTTCTTTGTTTTAGGATAGGAGACCATATGTTACAGAAAACATTGATTCTTGATTCAAGTAGACGAGGAATTCAAAAATTTTGAATCCGTCTTTTTAACATTTACTGGTTCCTATGATTCTTTTGATCCTTTCCATGACAATAGGAATATCATCCTCTGTAATTGTCGTAAAACAAAAGCGAAACCATCCTGGTTCGACACAATGACATTCTGATCCCGGTGTTACATTGATCATCGATATATTCAACAGTTTATCCCACAGCTCAAGCTCCCCCTTCTCGCTGTTCGATCCCATTAGCTTGCTCATATTGACCCAATAATAGAATCCTGCACTACTAGGAAAACAATTGATACCAAACTATTCCAATCCTTCGACAAACAACTCATACATTCTCCGAAGCCTATTCTTCTTGATTTCAATATATGTTTGCACGAAATCCACATCCGAAAGCATAGAGATTAGTAATCGTTGAGTTGGCACTGAAACAGAAGAGAATCTCGCAAACTTCTTAGCAATCGCTAAGACATTCTCATTGAAAGAACAGATAACTCCAACGTGAAATCCTGGAAGAGAAAGAACTTTCGACAACCCATAAATTATATGCACTCTGGTTTTGTCAAATCCTTCTGTATGCGCGACATCTGCAATGCTCACAAACTCATCGGTTCCATAATTTGATCCAGCAAAAACTTCATCTGATACCAAATGGATATTCTTCTCGGTGACAAAGTCTAGTAGCTCATACATTGTCCCCCGGTCAATCAGATTTCCTACAGGATTCGAAGGGTTCGAGAGAAAAACTGCTCGAACGTTTACACCTCGATTCTTTGCCTGATTATATGCTAGTTCAAGGGAAGTGATACTTAACCTGAAGTTATCAATGCTTCGGCATGGGACAGGAATTATTTCTATTCCTGCTCGCCACCTTATATTCCTATCGTATCTGCAAAATTATAGTGCACGCAGTTGATTAAGTGAATTCTGAACTATTAAATACTAGAGGATTAACTACCCTGGGTAATATGGTGAGGGAATAAGGACCGCATCGCCGGTGTCAGCCAGACAGAAGCTAAGCATCTCGATCGCTGATGTTGCACCTGATGTGATGATCATCTGAGATGGATCTAAAGAAGTTGATCGTAGCATAACTTGACCCATAAATGCAGCTAATGCCTGTTTAAACAACAAACTAAGATGTCAAATGTTCAATGTTTCCTAAATCAAAATCTCAGAGGATTCAGCGTAAAATGCAGCATTTGATTAAAACACAAGAACAGCAAATTAAGACGTCAAATGTTCAATGTTTCCTAAATCAAAATCAGAGGATTCAGCGTAAAATGTAGCGATTGATTAAAACACTAGAACAGAGACATGAAACACAAAATCAGAAGATGATTACAAAGTTCAATCTTCAGGTTTTGTTCTCTTAATATATTATACTTTCTCAAATTCTTCCACCAAACTCTAGTGAAGAATCCAATTTGCTGAGGGACTATCATAAAATTTACCTTCATCTGTTAATCTTCACAATTTTTTCTTTTGCAGGAGGATAAAAAATCAAAGAGAAAGAACAAGAAGCATGATACTTTTTCTCGAACTTTTCATTGCATATTGAACGCAATGAACCATTGAATCTAAAACAAGAGTCATTACAAGCATGTGTAAAAATATACCATGGAAAAGAAATCTTATATAGATTTTCTTTTAATGAAATCTGGACAAGTTAAGTCAAGAGCATGCACATAACACATCTACATCCAGTATCCTCATCTTGCACGAGTTGAGAATCAAACTCATTTTTTTGGTAAAATATGAATGTCATATGCAGAACATCCGGTGTTAATAAGTCAAAAAATCCACAATAAATCTTCTCTAATTCAGTATATATATATCAAATAGAAGAGCAAGAATCAAAATATCATTATCACCCTACAATGGAGGATTGGTAAAACAATTGACTTCCACACAAAAGATCATAGCTCGAGAATATGTGTGTGTGTGTGTGTGAGAGAGAGAGAGAGAGAGAGAGAGATAACCGTCTTGAGCTCCAAAAGCCCATCCAAAGGATGGTAATGAACCAAGCCAGCAATTTTCGTATCAATCAATGAAGCCTTGGCATTCTCCGAAATCCAATCCTTAGCCAAATCCATTGCAAGGCGGTTCTCAGCGATTCCAAGCTGGACCACGCCATTCGGGTTTGTCACTCGATCGTAGGGATCATCGAAGCACTTGGAGGAGCCAGCGTGTTTAGGGGATTCATATTCACGGCTGTACATGGATGCCGCGCGAGACGAGACGACGGCTGGAGAAGAGCTCGACAAGACGTCGGAGCCGGCGATGGAGCACCGGATGGTGGAGGAGGAGAAAGGAGAATGCTGGCAGCTGGCCCTCGATTTGGTAATGGACGATGGAGCGGAGGGCGCCACCGCCATTGCCGTGCACCAAGGTGTGCAGCGGGACGATGGCTCGTATTGATGGGGGCTTTCTGGAAACTTCCTTTTCATTATTTATAAACTTTATTTTTAATCTCAATTAAAAATTTAAAAATTAAAATAATAAAGAATAAATAAGCTGTAAATCTTACGAATAAATTAAAAATAATATATAATATATGGGTTAGATTATCTTATTCATCAAAACAATCATGGAGAAAAAAATATAGGGAAATGAGCTGCCATCGTTGGTGGTTTCATTGCATCATTTGCCCAAACAATACAAATAAACTACTTGAATGAGTGATTTTTATTTTGAATAAAAAATAAAGAAAAAAATGCTGTAAATAATATATGTAAATTAAAAAATTAAAAAATTAAAAAAAATATTTGGGCTAGATTATTTTATTCATCAAAACAATCATGGATGAAAAAAATATATGGGAAATGAACTGTCATCCGTTGGTAGTTCAGTGCATCATTCATCCAATCAATACAAAAATACCACTTGAATAAGTGATATTTACTTTAAATACATCTGGCCAAATGATATATATATATTTTTTTTTATTTTGGGGTTGTGCGCTGTTTCAAACATCAAGCAGTTCATTTTCCTTGTTCGTTGTTCAGCTTTTGAGACATCCAAAAAAAACTTACGATTTTGATATATGTTATACTGATGGTGGTTGGTGTGATGGACTGTAAAACCGCCTCTTTAATTTCAAAAAAAAAAAAAAAAAAAAAAAATCGAATTTGTATTTTAAAAATCAGTTTTACTTTTTAAAATTTTTAAAACCTCCTAGCCTTATCCCTTATAACAGAGAAATCCGAAGAAAAAAAAAAAAATTTGGCAAGGTTTTCCCGAGACCTAGCCTCATTCTTTCGTCTTGGTTGCCGGCGACAAAAAAAAAAAGAAGAGAGGATTTCACGTCAAGTTTTGGTTCCTTAGTTCTTGAGGTAAGCATTTTATTTATCTGACCTAGGTTTTTGACTGGCAGTTGTTTGATCAGAGGGGTTGGCTATTAGATGAAACACCCACTCTATTATTGTATGATTGCCCAAAAGCCTTTTTGTCCACCGGTATATTTGTGAGAACATAAATGTCGTGTTTATCCGTCGTATGTTGGCATTTAAACATTGAAAAATTTGATGCTCTCTGAATGTGAATTTTCCCATGCGAAGTGACAAGACTTGTGGAAAATTGGTTAATGTTACCTTACAGCTGTAATCCATTATTTGTATGTATAGTTGTGCTGATGAGATTTATTGTCACATTATGAGCATAGCATTCTTACCTTTTAAGCTAATAGGATGTTTCTCTAGATGCTACACAGATGATCAATATGCCTGCCATATTAACAAACTATATTATGGTAGCCTTCATGAGCAGTGAGATAGTTTAAGTAGTTGGTTTATAGCTATTGGGTGCTTTTACAAGGTTTTTGTTATTGGTTGATAAAGTCAGTAATTAATTTATTTCAAAGTTATTCTGATGCCTATGTGATAAAATACTAGCAGTTAATTAAAGTGTTGGTATCCATGTGAACTTATTTCACACTCTCACTTTTGTTAATGTTGTGGTCTTGCTTAGCAAATCAATTGCACTTGATTAGTTAGGTGGCCTATGAGAATGGCAACGTGTCATAGCTTGATATGGGTCCTAGAAATTTTCAAATTCTCATTAATCTATATATATATGTTAATTAATTATTTAATTCACGGTGCATCTGATGATGCTTGCACAGTTACTATTTAGGACCTTGAATCATGGTTAATATTTATACTTAAGGTTTAGAATCTAAGTCCAGTATTGTGTTCACGTTATAGGGTCTTTCCCCGAATTCTGAAAATTTTTACGTTCGAGTGGGCCATATAGCTTGGGAATATTGTTCCAGGTAAGTAAACCACGTATATACCTTATATTTGTATTTATATACAATTTTTTTTTATTTCTGAAATTATTTGCATAATTATTTAATTATTTTGGGTTTTATTGTGAAATAAATTTTCACGATATTATATTTAATTGTTTTTGGTTAATATGTTATGCATATTATTATTTTCAAATTATTGATTATTTATTTATTTATTTATTTATTCAATTGATTTGAATATTTTATTCAATTATGTATTTATTCAATTATTGAATAATTATTGTTGACAGTGATTTTAGAACCGACATATTTTGACATAGCAAATTATAGTCCCCAACTAACTTTGCAATAACCCTGTCATTGGGGGTTAAACACTGACCATGTCGACATGTATTCTGATTCTGATAAGAAACTATAGTTTCGCACCGTTCCGTCGGTGGATAATAACGGCTTCTGATAATCTGGCTCGGGTCACTGAGGGTAAATAAATGAACTCTGATAATCTGGCTCGGGTCGCCGAGGGTAAATAAATGACTTCTGTGTTTTGTTTTTGGCATTAGTTATTGGGGGACATATATACCTGTTCATTGAAAACTTTGTTTGCCTGAAATGTTTTGATGTCTGGGTTTCATTTTGTTGATATGTATTGTACAACATTACTTTAAGTACATCTTTGAAACCCTCGAATTTGGTGGCCCTATATTACTATTGGCTTTTAGTGGTTGCTTACTGGGCTATTTAGCTCATAAATTGTTGTTCTGTTTCTTTTCAGATCAAGATTAGGTGTGTGGTGGCTAGCTTAGCAGGGATTGTTGAGTGAGCACCAGATGCCTAACAGGAGATTAGTTTTGTTTAATAAATCTGTTATTTGTCAAAACCTTTAGTATTCTTTGAATTTGGGTTGTAAACCAATTATTGTTTGTTTATCTAATTATTTAGTTTTGTTTGAAATTTAGTGTATTATTTTGGATTTGTACTTGAGAGACAGGTATTGAGGCTTTGTGTGTCCACTTGGTCTCGGCCTTGTGGGCATACGGCCGTTTGTCAACGCGTCGAGTCCGGCGAGCCGGGTTCGGGGCGTGACATGGACCCTTTAATTCCTCATGTGTTTGAGAGGGTTACTATATATATATATATAATTTATAAATAGAGGGTAATATTTTATTATTTCAGTATTTTAGAATCGATTCTTTCCACCACTTATGTGTATAATAAATAGTTAGATAGATTTATGCTAGTTGAACTTGTATTCGTTATGAAATTAAACAAATATTTGATTTTAACACTATATATATAGTATAAAAATAATATTTAATATACATTAAGAAAGAGCTTAAAATAATATGTGTGGTTTTTTTCATATATATATATACATACATATATAGTTCTATATAGTGTAACACAGTGTATAAAATTAGAGTGTTTCCTCGTTTTTAGACTAAAGAAGATAAGTTTGATTTATGCTTCGTTGATATAATTTTTCTATAAACTTTTCCTAGCCCTCTTAATACAACGGTTTGTTCTTATTTCTCACTTCTCTTCGTTGTTTTGTCATTCTAAAAATAATCTTCAAGATATCCTTTTACTCCTAATCCATCCATCTCCACTTCATATAGGCTTTCTTGGCTAACTTGTCTTGGGAACCTTATTGTAGACGGGGGTTAAATTTTTTTTTTAAGAAAAAAAAAATTATGATATATATATATGCATGGCTTTTTTGGCTAACTCTTTTTAAGAAAAGCTTGATATAGCTATAAAGGTAGACTTATTGTAGACGGGGGTTAAATTTTTTTTTTAATATATTAAATTATGATCAATTTTAATTTTGAGATCCAAACTTAAATTTAAATCAAAATGATCATCTAACCTTAATTTTGTTTCACAAAGTGGTTATCCAAAAACTTTTGGCTTATCTTTAATGATGTAAATACTGAATTTTTTTTGTTAGCACATACATGACACTATATGTGTCTCGCACGCAATTTTATGTCAACTATTGATAAATTTTTGTTTACATATACATTATCAAAAATATGTTGAAATCTCTATGGTAATCACTCGGTAAAATAGAATTAAAGTTGTGTGACCATTTTAATTCAAATTGAAGTTTGGATCCCAAAATTAAAACAAACTATAGTTTAGTGTTCCATAAAAAAATTTACCATGCAAAAAAAGTTATAATTAGGCAGCTGGAGTTGATTATATTGATAGCTTCTTTCCGGTAGTAAAGTTAGTAATTGTCATGACGTTTATAGATATAGCTATTATAAACTCTTGGCCTATACATCATTTGGATATAAATAATGCCTTTCTTCATGGTTACATCACTAAAGAATTATATATAAATATGCAGCCTCTAGAAGGATATCATGGGAGAATTTCATGATCCAGAATCTTATAGAAGGTTGGTTGGCCGCCTCTTATATTTGAACATGACCCATGGTAACATCACTTATGCAGTCCAACTGTCTGTGAGTTACAATGGAAACATAAATATAGTAAGTTTGTTAGTTTGTTAGACATAGAAACAGAAATATAGTAAGTTTGTTAGACCAAAGGGCTTGTAGTCCAGCGGTACCTCGGGTCCCCTCGTGGGAGAAGATGCGAGTTCAATCCCCCCGAAGTAGGCAATCCCCCCGTCACGCGTACGCCTAATAATAATAATAAAAATAAAAAAAAGAAACAGTGAGTTTTTTTTTTTTTAATTTTCACTTCCTCAGCTTCATTTGTGTATAATAAGTTACAGCAGTGATATTTTCTTTGGGTGTGTATGTATATAGCATCGGTTTTCTATCACTGGTTGATTATTTGATTTTGATTTGAATAATCATAAAAAAAATAGAAAATTAGTATCATTGCATAGTCAGTGTAATAACTAGAGATAAGGCATGGCTAGGCAAAAAAAGAATGTATTTTTTTGTCACATATTGTAAGTCTATATGATTGAAATACTTTGAATCATAAGTGGATTTTGTTCCATTTTATTATTTTTAAAAGTTAATTTCAAGTTATTGCGGTCGTCCAATGCTTTTGGCTCTAGAATAGTACTATATAGATTATTTTGGACAAATTAACCAAAAACAAAAAAAATATAGTACCGTAGTATTTTACCTCATGTAAAAAATGATAGTAAGATATATTTAAAGATCTCAAATGCAAGTCTTGTTGGAGACAATAGTGATAATAAGTTGTTAGTTGTCGGTATGTGCTCACAACATAAACCCTTACCCTCAACTAAGAGCAAGCAAGCCGGACGATCAATTCTTTGTCGATGTGCATACCCTTTATATATATATATATAATTTCACACTTGACACTTTTCGGGAAAAAATAATTAATATTTTGTCAATATTTTTACAAGTTAATTAGAAAATATATTTATTAAAAATTTTATAAAAATTAATTATCATTTATTCCAGTTACAATATTCTGCTATGATGATAGTAGCGCTTATCCCCAATTAATTGTGAACAAACATATAAAATATCTTTGACTATGTTTTTTTTCCCTTTTTGATTATTTTTCAAAAAATCTAAATACACCTTTTTAACTAAACACAAAATTATTTGATAATTGGAGTGCTTATTTTCTAAATACATTCTAAATAATTTTCTTATATTAATTCCAAGGTTAGTGGGTAAAAGTTTAAGCGGCTTAAATATGAGTTTGAATTATCGCCTATGTAAAAACACAATACTGTTTTTCTTATATAGAACTTTCAATATCTTATTCTAAAAATAGATACAAATTATTATTATAATTATTATTATTATTATAAAGAACATACACATGCACTTCATTTGTTATGACCAAGCTCAGAGTCTCAAAGCAAAACAAAATGATGGAAAACCATCGAATCTAAAAGCATATGATGTTTACTTACCAACTTTTTAAGCATTTTTGTAACATCTCTCCCTCAAGATTAAAAAAAGGAGCAACATAAGTGTGAGTCAGTGAGTGTGACAGTTAAAGACTTGTTCAATAAAGTCAGAGAAAAGAACCTTAATTTATGGTGAGAGATGGATCTAGACATGTGTGGGAGCCATTTAAGTACAACAACCAAAGTTATAAAAGTAGTAATTATAATAATCATAAATGAGTACTGTTGTCTGGTTTCTATTTAAGTTTTCAGACAAGGTGGGTTGCTTTTGATTTATTTCTCTGCCAACTTGTCTTCAAGCTTGCTCATTGGTTCACTTTGGATTTTGTTCTTTAATATAATCTTTATCATTGTTTTTATTTTCCAACTTCTAAGAATGTTTATATATATATATATATATATATATATATGAGAGAGAGAGAGATTTGGTTATGATGAAAAAAATTAATAAATTATATTTGGGAAACTTATCACTTATTATTTTATTTTTTTGAAAAAATACAGGCAAGTCACATACATATTGAAACACTACCTTTTGATTTGAGGGGTTAATGAATTACTGACACTTTTGTCACATGTGGAATATTTATTGTAAAACTTAAATAAAAATTTGAAATTTAAACCCAAAATAATACCTAAAATAAATAAATAAATCAGCATGTCATATTTGGATTTTTATTTTTTTTATGAGATTGATATAATTATCTTCACATTTGATTTTTTTTTTTAAATTTTATCAATATTCCTATTTATGTACATAAAATCCAATTAAAAAAAAAAGCCTCATATGATTAACTGAGCTTAATCGCATTCAAGGTACTTTGTCTGCTGCATCGTCTTGTCATCTTATTCAAAAATTTTCAAAAAAGAATAATTAACTCCTGGGGAAATTGCCAATTAAAATTTTTAAAATTTCAAAAAAAAATTAAAATAATAATTTAAAAAACCATTATTCACTAAAATTTTCCAAAAAAATTAAGGAGATTCATAGAAAACCCCCCAAATTAATTCAAAATTAATGCGCAGTCTCTTTCAACGTCTCAAATCCATCGCGACGCTCTCGTCCGTCCGCAGCCCGAAACGCAAGACCAACGCCCCATGAGAAATGAACCCTGCCTTTTTACTATTATACCCTTAATCTTCCCTCAAATTACAATCGTGACCGTCACACTGCCCACTCCATGTACAAAAGACCAAAAGGGTACCCTTGTCTTTTCACTCTTCCCATCCCGACCCCGCATTCAAATTTTCACCGCCCTCTCCGCCCCGCTGGGAAGCCGCCCTAATCCTAAATCCTTCGCTCACTCTCTCGCCGGTGAATTCGCTGTTGCCGGAGTGAAGGGGCTTCGGCGTTGCGTGGAGCTGAGATCGGAGATGGATTTTGAGATGGGCGAAGCTGATGGCGGAGCTCTCGAAGTAGATTTTCTCTGCGTGGAGGTCGATCTTGAGTACGAGTTCGATGCCGCGCGGTTCTTTGATTTCTGCCGAGCTGAGTCTGATGTGGAGTTTCGTGAGGCTGAACTCTGGTTTGAGTCCGCCGGGAGCTATCCTCCTTCTCGTACGCCTTGATTTCCATTCCCTTGTCCAAAAGCCTAGCCTTTTTCTTTATTTGGTATAGAATAGATCAGGAAAGGGAGAAAATAGCGATTGATCACCTAATTTTGATTTAAAGGATGAAATCATTCCAATATCATCAAATGTTTATTTCCTTTTCTGATTTTTCGGTTTAAAAATTTTAAGTTTCTCTTAGAAAATAGCACTTGTTGTTTTATGATAAATTCTTGTGACAAAATACCAGCTTTGTTGTTTGATATTTTGCATTATCTAATGCCATCGTGTTAATGCTCTTGTTTCTTATAATTGTAGAACTTGTTTTTTTCTTCTTCTTTTTTTTTATATTTGTGTGTAATCTTTTAATAGTTGAGCCATGGGAATAATTAACTTGGCTATCCAACTATTTTCCACAGCTTTTATTGCGACGATGAAGGCATGGAATGATATGGCTGTGGAGAATGCGAATACCCTTCCAACGTATAAAGATGAGGACAAGAGAAATCCTCTAATTGTCCCGGGAGAGTTCAATGTTGGTATTAAGTATTCCGAGCTAGACAAAAAAGATAAAGGTACTTGTTACTACTAAGCGTCTGGTTTCTGATAATCATTTTTCTAGTTAATGTTGATTTCTAATAATGTGGTGTGCTTGGTCAAGAACAAAGAATTTTCAATTTTTCATATGAATTAAGCAATACAATTAGTTTATATATTTCATTTTTTCAAGTGATTTGAACTTCAAAGTTAATCTAGGAAACAACTAGCCCATACACTTAAAAATGCTGCTGTTGGAGAATATGTTTATAAATATCTTCCCTAACAAAGTGGAGAAGTTGTCCTCAAATGTTCAACAATGAAGCAGGCATAAAAAAGTTCATAAAAAAAGGTTTGGGTGTTTCAGAATCACAATGCAACTAAAAAGAAAAAAAAGATCCTGTATGCCTGGACTTTTTAAACTTGGCTAAGATTGTTAGATGCTAATACCAAGCTAAAAAGGTGCCAAATATTGTGTCATATTTAAAAAATTATCATGTGTCAGCCTTGGAGCATGAGACACTTGCTTTTTTTTCTTGGAAGTTTAATGGTTATTGTTTTTGGTATTTTAGTGTCCCTACATATCAAGTTTATTAATTAGTGTGCCCTTTCTGGTGGCAATTATTTTGGTTATTACCAAATGAATGAGATGAGATTGATTTTCCCCTGTTTTGTGCTGGGTGCCTAACAACAATTTCAATCCGCAGGCTTGGGAGTTCATCGTCATACTTCAGAAAATATGCGAAAAGGCATGAAGAAGTCATTTGCTGCAGGACCTTTCTCAAGAGGCTCTACTTTGATGAAACCTACTGCAAGTCAATTGGCTAAGCAAAATAAACCACAGGAAGTCAAGAATAGCTCTGAGAGTTTTCTTAGGTAATATCTATGGTTCTATGATTTTTTTTTCTTTGCCTTCTGTTTTCTTTCCCAATGACTTATCATTAGTGAAGTTTGAGATGTCTTATTTGCCTTTTTTTTTTTTTAAATAGTTATTGTGGATATTTGTTGATACTATGTTCCTTTTTCTTTTGGTTTTCTTATTTATATTGCAAGGCACCATAACCCTTTGGTTGGAAAGGGTGAGAAGTCCTCCGAAGATCCATTTGGTAATGTTTGTCAGGCTGCCAAAAGACAAAAGTTGGACGGTGGTCATTTGTTCAAGGTGCTTTTTGATCTTTCTTGTACATGCTGAAGTACATGTATGTGATCCTAATATCAGAGAAATAATATCCTGAATAACAGGAATGTGCCAATCGATTTTATATTTCAATGTGTTAATTTTCAATTTCTTTATGAGCTTGTATAAATATGAAATGTCAAATTCTTTACATGATTAAATTTGAGCGGGGTGAACAATTTTATAATTGAAAATGTTTGTAGGTTTTTAAAGTGAGACAATATCGAAATGATTAATATGAGGTATGAGCCTTAGAGATGAGAGATTAAGGTTGTTATATGTCATGCAATGAATGGCTTAGTGAGTTTGATAAATGCAACTCCAAATTTTGACAGTAGTTGCTGGAGTGACATGAGGTATATATTTGTGTCTTCTTATCATTGCTGATGTAGAGAAGCTCAAGTAAAATAAGAACACCAGTTGTTTAGAGCAATTAAAACCTGGTATTTTGAAAATGATAAAATGCACTAGGTGTTAGTTTGTATGATATTCCCCATTATTTTTTGCAATACTTCATTATTCTATAAGTTTTCATATTGCAAGTCTGATCTTGTTCTCTAATTTTAAGTGCATCGAGATAGTGTTTTTTTATCACATTCAGTTTCATTCTTGTTGACTTCTTCTGTTATCAAGTGTGTGTGTGTCATGGGTTATGAATTTGCTTAGGAATATAACTGCTAATAGTTAGCCTAATTAGGAGTTAAGTCCCTTGTTATTCTAAAATAGGTGTTTCGTAATGCAGGTTGCTGATTCAAAGCAACAAATGGATTTGGTACACAAGATTCCACAAAAGGTATCATTTGCCATAAGAACATCACTCTAGTTCTTTAGTAAATAGCGGTTCCAGTTGGTCATACATTTTTGTGAAATGTAACCTGGTGTTTTTGTCAATATGGATTGCTCTGATGGTATGGTTAATCAGAGTTCTAACTTTTTTTTTTTTTTTGTTTAATTATTTTGCCTTGCTTTATCTTTGTGACTTGCCTTTGAAAATATGCACTGTACTCTGTTCATAAAATTTTTCGCTTTTATGGAGCATTTTCCTTTATATGCTTTTTAATTTTCTTTGCTATTAACAATTATTCTTAAGTTTTATATATGCCTTCCAATAGCCAGACTTTATGGGTAATTGAAAGTGTTTTGTTGTTTATTGTGGTTCCCAGAATTCTAGGTTGAAACTGACAATTCCTAGAGAACCTGAGCTGGAAACAGCACAAAGGGCACAAAGAGTGAGGATCCAAATTCATAGGTATAGCTGCTCATATTTGAATAAGGAATGTGTATTTTGATGTAGAATCAGTTGCGAATCTCCTCTTCTATGACTCAGGACCAAAACTGCCAATCCTGCTCATGATGGAATGACACCTGCATCATCGGTATTTAAAGCACGCCCTTTGAACAGAAAGGTAATTATTTGCCATACTAGAACTAGTTTAATGATGATGCCAAATTTAGGATCTATAGATTCCTACTTTTATTTTTTTTGTTTCTTCTGCAGATTCTTGAGGCTCCTTCTCTTCCCCTGCACCAGAAGAGCAAGCCACAGTTGCCTGAATTTCAAGTATCTATTCTTGAGTTTCTTGTTCTTCTTCAGTTTCTTTTGAGGAAGGGTGTTGGATAATAGCAGCAGTAGCATCATGCAACACTGTTGTAGATGAGATGTAGAACAGTAAAGCAATTAACTATATCTTTTATTTTTATTGTTTATTAGGAATTCAAACTAATGACATCTGAGAGGGCTATTCAGCATTCTTTGGCTGCTCCATCATCGGTATGCTTTGGTGCTTTTGTTTTTGTTGTTTGTTTCCATTAAGGATTAAGCCCCTAATGTGTCCAAAAGTTTGAGTCATTAGTTATTTTAGCTTCTTTTAATAACAAATAAAGAAATCCTTTTAACCTCTGAACTACACACATTTGTTCATTTTGGCCCTTCTATATAAAATGGCAACTGATGTGGTTAGACATATTATGTATGGAACATTTGTGCAAGTACAAGTTGATGCCTCAAGATGAACAAATTTTTGCAGTTTATGGCTTTTTTATTTTTTTACATGAAGGGTGAAAACAAACACTAATTTTTGGCGCCACTAGTGGATCAACTCTTTTATTATTCATCATACAAGTTAACCTTGTGGTATAGTCTTGATAAAGATGAATATTGACTACTCATATGATAATAGTTAAGATGTAATGCTTCAAATGCGTTTTTTTTTTTTTTATCTAAGTAACCTTCTTGGGTCTCAACTGGTGGTGTTATGATGCAGACTGCAAGCAGTTGTGCTTCCAATTGTACTTTGGAGATTTGTTCCGTGGGTTCTAAGAGGTTGCCATGTCAGGATTCCAGCACCCTGCACTTACAGCAATTACAGAAGTAGGTTAAACATGGTGCAATGACAGTTTTTTTTCATACATTGCATTTTTATTGTTTATTAAGAAAATTTTACTCAATTAGGACCACTAATATAAGTTGCACTTAACCAAAACTCAAGGATAAAGATGTTACCTATACCTAAACCACAACTGGTGGTTTGGTTTAAGAGTGTATGATTGTGTGGTTTGTTTTTTTTTCTTTGGTGTGGGGGGTGGGGGGAAGGCGTGTTAGTGCGGTTTGGTTTTATTTTAGGATAATCGATTCAGGGGAACAATTTGTCATAATTTTTCACTTATCATATCTAGGAAGAAAACCTTATTATTCACTGAAAATGCAATATCTTCAGTATATACAATTTGATGCAATTTTATTGCATTTCTTAAACTAAACTAAGAAGGTTTGCCCTCTCAATGTGATCATGAAGGATAGTGGCGAACTTGTTCAATAGAGAATTAAGCAGCTGACATCCGAATTGATAGAGTAGATAGCCACCACAACTAGCAAATCAAAGTGAATACCACTTGACTTGGCATAGTAGATGCTAGCTGAATATGTGAAATAGATGACACTCTAATAGGGAGGGTAGGTAGCAACCAAATAGGCGGAGTAGATAGTAAATGGTCACAATCAACTGCCAGACTAAAATTTATCACCGATAGTGTTGAATAATCCTGTTGGAGTGATTGAGGAGAGACAAAGAATAATCTCATTAAAGTGGATAATGCCGAGGTGTCCAAAAGTAATCCTGTTAAGAACTTAAGGCTGTGAAATGGTTATCAAATCAAACTAAGCTAAGATAAAAGAGATTCTTTTTTTGAGGGCTTTATGAATTCTTATGGTAGAGCATATATGTATTTTAGCAGTCTATTGATTGCATCGTTTAGGGTGTGATAGAAACCTTTCACACTGTCAATATTGATGGCTGAAAGTAATCCAAATGGATTAAGGCCTTATGACAAATTTTGATTTTTTTTTTAATTTTTTATTATTATAACAAATTCCTTCTTTTGTTTGAGATTTGGAAGTGCAAAACTGGATGGAAGTGGTGTGGTTACCAAATTTAAAGCTCGAACTCTTGATAAGAAGGTAACAATTGTAGTTATCGATCCTTTTAATTTTCCATCCAGGGTCATTTAAAATGGCAGGTGTAATTTTGTCTGATGTATCCCTTAGAAAATCACACATTTTGTCCATGCTGATGAACAACTTCTACCTGTCATGTTTGTTCCTTCATTTTTGTTCAGAAAACTGTTTCCTTGTGGTGTCAAACTTTTTGTCTTGTAGATGTTTTGAATATTTCACATGGCAATAACATCACTCATGTTGAGTATGTGCGCCAATGCAGATATTTTCTAGTAAAGGAGACATAGGTGTCTTTCGCAGCATCAAGCAGGAAACAACAACACCTAAGGTATTTGGAAGGGGTGGATTCTCGCAGTGTATGTGGGTTCCTTTATGGGCTCCCTTATATATTTTCTTTTCAGGAGTTCAACTTTGAAACAACCAAAAGGTGCCAGCAGAATCCACCAATAGATTTGTTTAGCAAGGTGCGTTTGACTTTTGGTTTCGCATTGTTCTTTCTCATTGATTACTCCCTTCTGCAAGTTTTGCTAAACTTATTTGCAACGTAAAAACAAATTGTCCTTTTGGTGTCCCTTGTTTCTTTTATGCATTGGTTTATCTTGTTTCAATGTTGCAGTTATCTTTGAACTCTGAGGTACAGCAGTCTAATACATCTTCAGCAATCATTTCTCAGTCAATTCCTGTTGTTAATAAGGTTTCTTTGTTTCTTTATTTTTCTTTTAGTTCTCTATTTATTCCACAGAATTTTTTGTTATTCTATATTGGAATTTTTGAGCTTTTCAAGTTTTTACTAATGGATGCAAGGGTTCCAAAGAGAATATAATCAAACTGCTACAGCAAGAACCCAAGGTAGGCCACACAAGCGTTCATATACTAATTTGCAACCTATGTTGTTTTAGTACCACCAGGCCACAGTTGTTGGGTGCCTTCCTTAATGTTTGTTTACTTTGGAATCACATACATCACTCACTTTTTAATTATTATTGTGAAGAGGGAGAGGTTTCGAAATCTTGAGAGACCGTGCACTCAATCTGGAAATTCCGTGTCTTCTAGTTTCAGAACGCAAGCAAATACATTCAGGTAGTTATAGTGAACACCACAAATAATAGTACTTCATTAGATCTGCTCATTCAGTTTGTAACCTAATTATGGTCATCAAACTGGGGGGTAAGCTAATTTGCTGGGATCAATTTGCATTTCATGAGTTGCTTGTCTCACCTGTTTCATTGGTCTGACTTGGAAACAAAATTTTCTTTCTTGTTGGTTTCTGTGTTTATAGTCATTCCGCTTTTCTTTGCATACCCTATTCTTCAGCCATGATACATGGAACCCAGAATTTGATCTACATATTCTTCCTTTAGAATGCTACCACATTCTGAATTATTTCTAATTTGCAAAACTTTTTGAAATTCACTACCATCTGATGATGCATGTACAACTGCCAGTAAATGTCTCTGATGAGCTCTTCCACTACAATTATATGGTTAGCGAAGTTGCTCAGAGAAGTTGTCTTTATTGATCTTCTAATGCTATTGGTTTCATATCATGAATACCCGAACTTTGCATGATTTAGACCATGTACACATCTTATCTAAGGTTATCAAATTGTAACAGGAGCTTGGGAATCCGTTGATCGGTGTGAAGATGACACAAACATCAAAAGGCGATTGATACAGTCTCCAGCATCTGCATGCCCACAACAAAATCAAAGGATGATGCGTTTGAAATCGATCAATATAGTCTTCATTCAATATCAGTGTTTTCTTCCTTGGTATGAATGAAATCATCCTAGTTTTCAAAGGATGATGCATATGAAATTTTCGTTTGTACAGCTGAGTGTTGTCATTGCTGGTTCTCCTGGAGGTTGAGCTTGTTTTGATGATCGCTTTACTGCAATCAAAGGAATTACCGCTGTGAAGCTTGGAAAAATAATGTTCCAGTGAATTTATGTGCAAAACCAGACAAGTCTTTGCCAAGTACAGTCACCGAAAGTTAAATAGAAATGTAGCATGATACCACTGTACAGTGTTACAGCCCTAGAGCATATATTTTGTTGGTCTGGTTTTTGTTATGCTGGTCAATACATTCAATCTTGCAATACAGAAGGCATATTTTCTTTTGAGTAGCTTCTATTCTTGGATGTCTTTTCAGTTATTTCAGATGCTTTGTGTGATATCACTTCACATTATCCATCTAAAGAAATGGTTTATTTTGAATTCAAGATATCTGAACTTTGCTTGACTATGAAACAATGTTAATTGTAGAAATTTATGATATTATTCACATGATGTACTAAAAAGTTTCACATTTAATTTGATGGGTAACTAAAGCATTTTAACTAATAATTGCCAACGGAAACATGTTTGTGAGATGATTTATCTTTCCTTCAAGTCAGCTCAATAATCTCAGCTTTCTTAGTGTTTGAGAAAAATGCTGTAATTTTGAGCTTCTACCTAAACGCTGTTTTATAATTTGTTTGTTTTATACTTGGAACTCTTTTCTCAAAATTACCGAACAGTAAAAACAGAGAACTCTTTTTTTACATCACTCATTTTCTCAATTCAAAAAATAAAAAAAAGAAAGGCACTACTAATTCAAAGTTGCAGACAAAACAATTGAATCCATCAGATTGTACTATGAAACAGCCAAAGGAAATAAAGTTACTCCGTTGCAAAATATGACAACGAGTCAGAGACACGATGACTAGCTCCACCATTACCACCTTCACAGCATTCAACTTCACATGGTGTGTAGGAATGGGGACCCTGATTAAATCCCACAACCTCCTTCATTTAATCCATTTAAAACCATTCACAAGATTCAGACAATGCCCCCAGAAAAAAGCCAAATCATCAGTGTCATTTCTCCTTTCTTAGTTTGTCTATGTGTTACAAAACCTGGCAGCAGCTACAACACTTCAAAATTCACAATGTGTTGTTAGATATGACTTCTCCAAATCTCACAAACCACTGACCATCAGATGAGCTGTTGCTGTTGTCATCGTCGTTTTTGTTGTCATCTTGGTGGGAATTAGCAGTTACATTTTGATCAGACAAAAGATGAGCGTAACCAATTTTCTTCGAGGACATGAAGCCCGACTTTGTGGTCAAAGGAGCTGGCAGCAACGAAACCAGGACTCGGACAACCTCATGCATGTTCGGTCTCTCGGCTGGGTGTTTCTTGGTACATAGTAATGCAAGCTGGAACGCTTTTCTGATGAGGCTTGCATCCATGCATGTTACTGACACTTCGGTGTCCACGGCTTCCATCACTGTGTTGCTATCTGCTTTGGACAGTATCTGATCATAAACAACAGAACTGTTATCAGATCTATAGGTTGAGATTTATTTAAGATCTAATTTGATGATTTAATCTGAGTTCAAGAACAAACCAGTTGATGCAAGTTTGATTCATTCTCGACGGCTTTCTTTCCTGTAAGAAGCTCCAAAAGAACGACACCGAAGCTGTATACATCCGACTTTTCACTAAGTCTCGAGGTCCTCGCGTACTCTGGATCAATGTAGCCGATTGTACCGAGTACATAAGTTGAAGCATGTGTTTTGGCTGATGAGATGCATTTGGCAATGCCAAAATCTGAGACATGCGCTTCAAAGTTCTCATCAAGAAGAATGTTTGATGATTTTACATCACGGTGTATGATCCTTGGATCACAGTCATGGTGAAGATAGGCAAGTCCTTGTGCAGCGCCAATCGCTATTTTCAGTCTCGCATCCCAATCAAGCTTTACTTTCTTTGAAGGTCCTGGGAAAGAAGATGTGTAATTATTCACAAGCAGTAGTTTACTTACTAGTGTCGATAAAAATGACTGCTTAACTAACCATGAAGAAGATCCCAAAGTGATCCATTTTCCATGTAGTCATAGAAGAGCAGGTTTCCATGAGGGGAAAGAGAGTAACCGTATAAAGTGACAAGGTTTCGGTGTCTAATGCTGCCGATTGTTTCGAGCTCTGTTTCAAATTCATGCAAGTTATGAGCATATTGATTGTAGAGTCTTTTGATTGCAATTGCCTTTGAGTTCTTGAGCACACACTTGTAAACTGTGCTCGAGGAGCCGTAACCAATAATGTATTTCTCGTTCAAATTCTCTGTAATTCTCATTATGTCTTCATATGTGTGAATTGCCATTTCCATTCTAAGAACTACCAATTTTGGAGGACCTGAGGGAAAAACAAATGATCAGAGAGTATCACCATATGAGTGGCAATGAAAAATCTGGTTTTACCTTTGACATTTTTGCTCGGCTCTTTAATACATGGTTTTGGTTGATTGGTTCGGTATACAGCCACCGACAAAACAGAAATTAGTGCGATGCCACCTAATGCAATGCAGATAATTGCAACTCGAGAAATGGTAACTGAAACTCAACATAAGTAAAATTCAATTAGTTATCTTCTACAATAGGGAAAGGCTAGCTGTAAATCATCTTGTTATATATACCTCTTGATTTTTGACGGTCTTGTTGACAAGAATCCAACCAATTACCACACAACATTGGATTGCCCGTGAAACTGAATTCGATAAAATGAAAATGTTAATATGCAAAATAAACAAGAGATGTTAGTGTTTATCGCATACCTCTCTGGGGGGAATCTTGAAAAATTCTTAGCCGATGGAATGTCTCCTGATAAATTGTTGAATGAGAGGTTCCTGAATGAAAATAACTCCTGATAATGACCCAAAAATAAATGGCTCGAGGTAGCTTCAATTTGAAACAAGTGTCGTAAACTCACAGTGAAGTAAGGCTATAACAACTGGTTAATTGGGCTGGAATCATTCCGAACAAATGGTTGTTATTTAAAATCCTACATAAAACACCACATTGTCAACAGACCTATTGATTCAAACAAGCTTGATCAATGGAACATTACAACAAATGAAGCTTACAAAGCATCAATGTTTTGCAACTGCCCCAGTTCTTCTGGAATGCATCCAGATAGCTTGTTGTACGATATATCACTGGTATGAGTTCAAATTGAATGTGTTATCAAGAAGAAGAAACCATGCAAAAACCAGGAATTGTATCTCCTAATTACAGAGTTACGTACACTATTTGAACACTTCTTAGATTTCCGAATTCCGATGGCACTGGTCCGCTGAGACTGTTTCTACTCAAATTCCTACACCAAAAAAAAAAATCATAACACAATTAAATACATCATTTCATCAGGAAATATAGTTAATGAACAGTAATTTCACTCACAGTTCAAGGAGGTGCTCAAGATCACCAATAGATTCTGGGATTGTGCCTGAGAAGCCATTGTGGGAGAGATCCCTAAAAGACAATGCAGTCAAAATTTTAACACATAGAAATGACAAGTTTATCATGATGTACTAATTACAGTTCACTCACAATGTATCGAGGTTGACAATCCGGCCTAACTCGACAGGTACTTCTCCCTTGAAAAGGTTCGATGAAAAGTTCCTGAAACACCCGAAGGCAGATTAATTGACATTAGAATTTGAATATAGCTTTCATTTATTGTAACATAATAGAAGTTTACCATACTTACAAATAAGTCAAACTCTCTAATTTCTGAAACTCCAAAGGGATAGAACCATTCAGGCGATTACCGTGAACATTGCTGAAAACGAACATTCGAAAGTCAAAATCTTATAAGGCTATTTTGCAAAGACTTGTAAAGAGAAACTTACAGTTTGTTCAGAGCTGTGCATGAGCTGATATTTTGTGGAATAGGGCCTTCAAGATTATTATTTGCAAGGTTTCTGCATATAAGAATTCAAATCAGAACAAAAAATGTTCTTATCAAACAGGCAATCTTCACTCAAAGACCAAAACTACTAAAATGCTCACAATTCAAACAGCTCTCCTAGTTTTCCAAGTTCTGCGGGGATTTTTCCTACTAATTGGTTGTCATTCAGTTGCCTGTGATTGAAGATTGACAAGCTAAGTTATATTCAGAGATAGAAACCACCAGTTTTGAGTGCTTGGATAATATAACTACTTACAAGTAGCTAAGTTTCGACATGTTCCCCAACTCGGGTGGAATTGGACCTGTGAGCTTGTTACCATGCAGATAACTGATAGGCATCAAAGAAAAAGACACTGATAAGTATCAAACAAGCATCAGAAATAATGCAGGTAAAAAATAAGCAAATGGAACTTACAGCTTGCCAGTGTAGGAAAGATTCCCAAGTATTGGGGGGATTGCTCCCACGAGCTCATTTTCACTTAGATCCCTAACATAAAGCAAATGTATGCTTCATGAGACTGCATTTTGCTTACCGATGTGAAAATTTAACAAAGAAGGAAAATAACCAAAGCAAAGCTAATGGAGTGTTTAGAGGCTGTTGAAACTCACAAGACTGCAAGAGCCTGCATTAGACCAATCACCTCTGGAATCTTCCCGGTCAGTCTATTCCCTTGTAGTGATCTAAACCATATAAAAAATACAACATGTCTTATAAATTCATTCGATTATAAACTTTGACAATCATATAAGAGAGGCACATACAGAGTTGCTACTTGCAGGAAGCCAATATTGTAAGGAATTTCTCCAGTGATTTGGTTATAAGAAATATCCCTGAAACTCAACAATCAAGGAAGTCAATCCATATTAGTAAAACTTAATCTCAGTGAAAAAAAAAGTTAATATCAAACATACAGGATCTCAAAACTAGTACAGTTTCCAATGCTATCAGGAATGGTCCCTGTGAGATTATTCCCCCTCACATCACTGCAAGAACAATGACAAAACAAGAATAAGGATTCAGAAACATGATTTTGTTAGAGAGTTGAAGCTAAGGATGAGGAAAAGAAATACTCACAAGTACCAAAGACCAGTCAACTGGCACATATCTGAAGATAAGGTCCCTGTAAGAGAGTTGCCTCTCAAGCCCCTGTTCATATTCCATGAAGTGTTTCTTTGATAAAGGACAAAAGATCATTGAATGGAGAATGGATTAATGAAAACAGAGTTGGAATTATCCTTACAGATATTGCAGCACTTCATTCCAGTAAATGAGCCTGGGAATTTCACCAACAAGCTGGTTTTGTGCTAAATCCCTGCTCCATAGCATGATAACAAAATCAAACACAGCAAACAGAAGATAGAAAAGGAGAAGCAGAAAAAAGAAATCTCACAGAGTCTTCAGATTTGGAATCTGGGACAATGTTGAAGGGATGGGACCAGTAAGCTGGTTGTTCTTCAGATTCCTGAACAAAAAGTACATATTTGAGTACATGAAGTTGAAAGTCCCTGGAAAGAAGTGAAGAATTTGGATTCAGCTCACAATTCCTCCAACTGCTTCAGCTTTGAAATAGAGAATGGTATGCCTCCAGAGAGTGAGTTCCCGGAAAAGTCTCTGCAATTATTTTAATCAACTCACATCAATTAAAAACCAGAAAAACAAAAGAGAAACTTTTGGATTGAATAAAGATAAACATTTACAAAAATTTCAAAGAAGTGCAATCTCCAATCTCATCTGGGATTTGTCCTGTGAGCTTGTTTCCCTTCAAATCTCTACACAAGCACAAATGAAAACTCAACAGAGTGTTCACAAAAACAGAAACTAAAAAAAAAAAAAAAATGGAAAAATGGAAGCAAAACTAACATGAACTGCAAGTTCTTGAGCAGACCAACAGCAGGAGAAACCTCTCCACCAAGATTCAAGTTTGATAAATTCCTACATTTCGAAACCAACAAAAACAATCAAATCAAACAACCAAAGCAAAAACCCAAGCTCAAGATTGGAGTTTGAACGTTGAAACCAACAGGGAAACAACAGAGGAAGTGAAATTGTCACAAAGAACTCCTCTCCAGGAACAGTAGTCAAAGGAAACCGTGTCCCAGTTTAGAAGCTCGTTAGCAGAGTTAGTGAAAGCAGCCTTAATGGCAGCCAATGCCTGAGACTCTCTCTGCTCAACTGGTTGGGAAACAACAGAGAGAAACACAAAGGTTGTGGTAGTACTGGCTAGCAAGAAGAAGATGAAGCTCCAAGCCACCTCCATGGCTAGTTTTTGAGAGAGATACTGAGCAGACTACTAGTAAAAGTAGTTCATTTGGATGGAGAAGGAGACGGTGAAGCAGTGAAGAAGGTGATAGGTGGATAAGAAGCGAACAAGGAGAAGAGAGAGAGAGGGAGAGAGAGGACAGCGACGTGACTGTTGCTTTTGGTATAGTACGCAGAGGTTGCAAAGAAGCAGAGCAGTAGTGTGGTAGCATCACAGAGCTTAAACATGATTTCATGGTGGTTGTGAGTTTCTTATTTATTTATTTATTTTTATTTTGAGATTATTGAGTTTTTGTTTTTTTTATTATTTTTATTTATTGAAAATGCGAAACAACAGTTTACTCCTCGTGGTTGTGTTGATTTTCACGTAAATGGGAAGAAGTCAGAAAAATAAGAAAAAGTACCATTTTTTTAAAATAGTGAAAAATGGTGAAAGTGATATGCCTTCATTAAGTACTCATTTTCTCACTACTGTGTTTATTTCGGTGTAAGTGGTATCACTTCTGAATGGTCTTTAAAGATGGGTGATGTGAGTTTTATAAAAGACTCACCTCCCTCTTTCGGTACAAAAAAAACTAAAGTAGGTTTTAACTAAAACACACTTCCGTTTGAAGTGGGAAAAATGACCACTTCCTCATTTTAGAAGAAAAAAACATCAGAAATAAAGAAAATTTGTCCACTTCTATCTCCTTCTCTCCCTTAAAACCCAAATAAACACCCCCTAAAGTATAGTTTGGAGTTTCTATCAATATTAAATGAAGAGGATCATGTAGAATAGCCGGTTCATGGCAATCCTAGTATTTTCAGTTTTTTTTATATTTTGCTATTTTTCTACGTAGTGAATAATATTTGTATTTTCGGTTTTTTCTTATTCACGTGGTTTATCTAATTTTTTCAAAAAACAAAAAAAAATTGGATGGTTTTTGCTTTCTTATTGTAGGGAGACATTGGGAACTAAACCAATTTGGTTTTTCTTTTTTAGGTTACTTAACATAGATAATTGAGTTTTTTTAATTTATTGTGAAGTGCGAGTTTTTTTGGATTTTCCTTTTTCAGTGTATACATTGGAAATAGGAATCCAACAAAATAAAATCTTTCTGTTATCTTGTGCTTGACCAATATATATACATTTTTAAATTGTTTGTATGCTTTATTTGTTCATATATCCTATAATTAATAATAAATTTACAAATTTGTAAGCATATATATATATATATATATATATATATATAATTTTGATATGGCTACATAAACACTTGCCAAATTTTTCCAAAGTTGGCAAAACACCCAACCTTATGTTAGTGGTGCTTTTTTTTTAATAAAAAAAAACAACAAACACTTATTAATGAAAAATAATTTTTTTTAGACAATATAAAAAAGCCATTACACACTTTATTTACGGCTCAATAGTATATTAAACGGAAACCTTAACCACTTGACTATTAAATGACGGCAATAAAAAATAAACTAAGGTCATGTTTTAGATTTTGTAATTTTATCATGCACATGGCTATTTCACTATGTATTTATTCAAATTTGTTTTTTTTTTTGTTTTATAAAATGAAATGACATTTATTCTCATGCACTTCATAG
Source organism: Dioscorea dumetorum (assembly GCA_902712375.1). Classification (NCBI taxonomy): domain Eukaryota; kingdom Viridiplantae; phylum Streptophyta; class Magnoliopsida; order Dioscoreales; family Dioscoreaceae; genus Dioscorea; species Dioscorea dumetorum. The sequence continues at coordinate 1,638,495 of CACTHL010000784.1, forward strand.
TTAGTTACATAGTTATTAATGTAAAATAAAGCCTTTTAAATTAAATAAAAAGAATTAATATGATGAAAAATACCCTTTGGAAGGAAAAACGAATAGTACCAATTAACTTGAAGCTGAACATAATTGTAAGGTGGTTTTTTTTTCCTTTCAAAAACTACCTGTCAACCCTTTTTCTTCAAGGATTACTATTTATCCATGTTTTTTTTTTCATCTCCCCAACTTTGATTAACATATATAACTCATCGTCTAAAAAAAAAAAAATTGGCCAAACCAAATATCAGACATAAACGACCGCTAAAAACTGATCGTTTGGTTCATATGTACTCATCCAGTAAATGGCAAACTTAAACTTCAAGTCCGCTCCCACAGTCACAAATCGTTTTTGGCACCATTGCATTTGATGCAATTCATACATTGGGCAATCAACATTTTTATAAAATATCTTTCACAATAAAGCGGGTATTGATACATCGAAAAGCCTTCGGATGCCAAACCTAGCCTTGGCCCCGGTGTGCTCTTACCGTAGCTCACCACGGCTTGGTGAGTTTGCTCAATTTATGGATCAACTTAGATACCAATGAGTTCACCGAACTAGTGACTTCCCTCCAATTATAGAGAGCCCAAATAGAGCTATGTGAATTCACATGTGGCACTTAAGAAACAAAAGGAAATGTAGTCGTATAATTGTATATAAAAAAAAGCAACATAAATAAAGAGAAACAGACCTAAGAGTAAAAGAGAAAGCCAACAAATATATAAACAATACTCAAAATTATATATTTGACTATATTCATCTCATTTGATATTATTTATAAATACAGTATTTGGTGATGATATAGCAATATTATTCTTGTTCCCAATCTACGGATATTCGTAGATAATTGACGATATATATATATGAAGTCCTATGGTTGTACGGACGGTAGCAGCGGTGCACCGATAAGCAAAAGCAAAAATAGGCTTTGCATCTTGCAAAGGCTCTAACGAAGGAATGCATCTTTCTTCTTTCTAATGGTAACAAAAAATGTTAAGTAATTTCTAATCAATGCCGGGACTTAAATGAATAAAACCAAAATTAATAGTAAATAAAAACTTCAATTCATGGACATCCTTTTTCCGTGAAAACCCTCATTAAGACCGGAATTTCCTTTCAGCGCCTCCTGACACTGTGGTCAACCTCGCCCATTCACATCAATCTTTGACCCGCGCCACGTGTCGTATCTTGCACGATTCTCAAAGCTCCCTTTATATTAACAGGATCTAAAATTAATTGGATTTTTTATTTTTGTATGAAAGATCTGTTTTCATAATCTAATTATTTTTCATCACACATCGCCGCTCCCAACTTCTTGTGATTATATATTTTTGGGAATTAATTAAATTAACTAATCTGGCTTTGTTTTTACAATAATTATTATTTTCAAATAAATAAATAAAAAAATGTATACGTATGCACATACATACATACATACAAATGTGAGGCTGCGAAGAACCCTGCAGGGGTATTTTTGGAACTCCAATAGTGCAGCCGTACTTACAAAACACAATGGGGGGGGGTTTTATCGGAATTCCGGAAAAAGCATAGCTTCTTTTGGCGTGCCCGGTCTTCCCGTTATATCCCTGCACGTCGGCGGATCATTAAAAGCTATGTGACACGTGTCCGTTCATCGCGAGCGTATAAGTGGGACCCACTCAGACGTGACAATCATGCAAACGACGTTACGACGCCGTGGCCTTCTTTCCGTTACGGCGACGGCGGGCGGGATTATTTATTTATTTATTTGTAATTATTGTGATTAATGCACCTCTTGGCCTTTTTACTGTCCATTATTAAAGAAATAATTAATAAAAAAATAAATAAGTAGATGAATGATAAAATTTTATAATGTACAAAGGTTATGATATGGGTGTTGATTATGGGATGGACCCACTAATCTTACTTTTATGATTACTATATATACAAAGGGCTTGGTAGCCAATGATTGAAATGGAGATTTTTTCTAATGATCCTTTAGTCATCCTTTAGTCTTATATATATATATATATATATATATATATATATAGATTGAGATTTCATGGATTTCAAGTATTATAAATAAACATGGAAGTCAAGCATGGTCTCCATTTAAAAAATATACTTTTTTCATTTATAAAATTCTCAATGATTGAAATTGTGATAACTTGTGGATTATAAGTTTAAATATAGATAAATCAGTGACCATCAATATTTCTATTACATTAAACGTATTGCAAATTTTTTGTGATAAATAGATGATGAGTGCTTTTCATTTAACGAGAAGTCAATGATGTAGACAGATGTGAAGCAAGTTCAATTAACATTTGTGTTCTCACTTTACATGAATTTTAAGGTTTGATTTAGGGTTTTCTATTAGAGACATAGTGTTAAGAGACTGTTAACTTATATCATAAATTTTCATCAAAGTTTTAAATTAAAAAATAGAGCTTTTATTTTAATAGTATCGGAACAATTTACTTCGATTTTTATTGAAACCTACTGATTGATAGAAGATATATAATTATCAATCATTGACCAACAATAAAATCTACCATTCAAATTCACATGTCTAATTTTCCTCAAAACCCTGAATTATGATTAAATAGAGCTATTATATTATCTCTAAATTTTATCATTGAAATTAGTTTTTAGAATATATATATATATTCAATTTTTTATATTTTTTTATTCCAATTACGATCATAACTCTGTGGAGAAGATCAACTAAATAGTACCATATCAAATAAGAGGAAGTATATATATATATTCTTGGCCCAATGCAATATCAATAACATTGAAATAACCTTGGAACATTACAGGGAGCTAATCCAACCCCACAAACAAAACCAAGGAAAGAAACAATAAAAAAAAATGAAGAGCTTTGTTTATTTAGTGAAATAAAAAACTTGAAAGTTTTTATGGAAAAAAAAATTAAAAGAAGAAAAAAAAAATAGAAAATATGGGAGAAGGCACCACCGACAAAGCCCTGTAACTCCAACTGCCAACATTCCTTGAGTGGCCCCAACCACACCCTCGTTCACTCTCTAAAATGATAAATGAATAACAAACCCTTTTATATATATATATATATATATATATATATATATTACTGTTTACAATGGTGCCTAAATAAATTATAATTATTTAATATAAATCTAATGGTTATTGTAAATATATTTAGGTTTTAAATTTAAAGACATCTCTAGATAATATATGAAAACCCATAATCAATCATCTATGGATGCTACAATAGTCATTGGATTTACATTTAATGGTTAAACACAGTAATAAACAGTGTTAAACAATAATGAATAATATAAAACAATAAAAAATATATATATACAATATTTTATATAATATTTATATAAATAATAGTTATTGGATTATAATCTAACAACTGTCCATCAATATTTTTAAAAAATAAAATAATAAGTTATGTATATAGTTTGTTTTGTTTAGCTTTAAATTAATAATGAAAGTAGAAGGAATGAAGGAGGAGGACCTTCACCTTCAACATAAATGGGTTGGAGGAAATTGATTGAACACATGATAGAATCCGTGACTCTCATAGGCCCCTCTTACTAATTTGTTATTTGTGTAATAAAGAGGAAAGAGAGAGAAACAGAGAGAGAGTTAAAGTGAGTTATTAATGGGGTTATTACTACTCCTTACAATGGATTATGGTATTGTTCAACTTGCAATTGTGGGATTAAAAATATAAAAAAGTAGCCATTTTGGATGCTTTTCCTTGAGCAACAACAAAGTTACAAAGGTGTGTAAGGACTTGTCTGCTCTTGTCCCTTGGAGTGTCTTGTCACACTATTTTTCATGTTCTTTGTTTTGTGCGCATTATTTTACTTTATTTTATTCAAAACCTTTTCAATTTTCTTTCTTATATTTTTGCCTTGTTAAGTGAGATAAATGGAAGAAAAAAAATATACATATATATATATATATATATCTATTTATATTTTGTCATTTTTGCCTTGAATTATTTTGAATTTTGATTTATTTTTCACCTGTACGTGTTTAATTTAACTTAAACAAACATAAATTGTTCTTTAGTTTTAGTGGGAAGGGATAGAATAATTAAATATTTAATTGAAGTACATGGCTAATTTTTCATTGAGCTTTTCTTAGGATACAAACAAAGGATTTCATCTCATTCATACGGAAAGATAAAAAAAAAAAAGCTTCCTTTCTTTTCTTTGTCTTTCAGTTTGACTGCATCTTGGAAAACATTTTTTTTGATGGTCTTGGAAGTTGGAACTATATATCTTACTAATAAATATAATTAATCAAAATGCAAGACTATCTTGTCCTACATAACTGGTTCATTTAGATGTAAACGGGGAAGTCAAGAAGCAGGAGAAATTATATTTTTCTAAAATGATGAGAAATTGGTGGAAGTTTATTTGGCAGAGAGTTTCTTTTTCATGAAGTGCTTACTTTTTTATTTTTAGTGTTTATTTTTTATATAAGCGATGTCATTTTTGAAGGATCTTTGAAAGTAAAAAGAAGTGAGCTTTATAGAAGACTCACTTCTTCTACTTCAGTGTAAAAAATACTGAAATAGTAAAAATGATCAATTCTCTACTTCAAAAAAAATATTTTAAATAAAAAATCAGTTCACTTCCCCCCTATTTCACTCACTTACCTCGAAAAAAATAGCTCAAGATAAAAGTGATTTTTTTATAATAATAATAATAATAATAATAATAATAATAATAATAAAATCTACACACGGCTATTTTTTATATATACATATAAACAAAAGCGCAAATAAGATTCTTTAAAGGGAAAAAAAGGTGGCGGTTATATTACAATGTGGAGTTATCACCTCACACAAAATGTGCCTTCATTTAACACCCTATACAAAGAGTAAAAGACCAAAAAGGCCATTGGCTTTTTAAATGATTTTGAGTAAAAAAAATTGTTAAAAGACTTGTTATCCACTAAAAAAATCAAATATTTAATCTTAAAATATTTCAACAAATTTTATTCAACTAAAATTAAATATTTGAAAGTAATGATATTTAGACTGAAGAGATAGACATAGTTGACAGTCCTAATAACATGAATACTAAATCGGCATCTAAATTAGCATCCATCATGTTATATTTTTTCTCATCCAAACTTTTACCGTTTTAATTTTTTTAGAGTTTACAAATTTATACTAAACTTTAAATCCTAAAATTTTAAACCCAACAAACGTGAAACCATAAATCCTAAATCCGAAACAATAAATGAAAGTTTGTGATTTAGAAAAAGAGTTTGTAATTTAATAAAATTTAATTGAATAAAAAAAATAAATTTTTTTTTAAATAATGTTGATGTTGATACATGCTTAGGACTATCAATTCGGTTTATATCACCCTTAAATATCTTGAGATATCCCATCAAATTTTATTCACCTTTCATGGGTATTATAGTAAATTCGTAAATGATAGTGATACTTCCCAAAAATAGTTTCCGTGAGAGTAGAGAGAAAGCGAGGGTACTATGGGAAACCCAAAAAGGGTATTGTTGGGGTTGCCGTGCCTTGTCTTCCCATTATACCCCTGCACGCCGCGGCTGCTTCCCCTGCCGAGCTGGCCGGCAGAGGGCATCAGAAACTTTTTGGGGACACGTGTCAATTAATAACGATCATTTCTTCTGTATGTGGGCCCCATGCACTCTTCACCACTTCCATACACCTTTTTTTTTTTTTAATTAAAAAAAAAAAGAATTGATTTAATTTAAATTATCATTGTCATTAATGCGACTCACGGCCTTTGTGTTGGTAATTAAAATTATTAAATGAATTATTAAATAAATGAATAATAAATTTTTATGATATGGGTGGTGATTGTGGGTTGGACCAATCTCTCCTTCATGATTGTCATATATATATATATATATAAAGAAGGCTTTTAAGGGTTTCAAAACCAATGATTGATATGGAGATTTTTTTTCCTTCTTTTTTACATACATAGTCAACACTATCTAATTATAATATTTCATGCATTTCTTTGAATATAGAAAAAAATGAAAACAAAGGAGGGAAAGCTTTGATTTTTAAAATAAAAATAAAATAAAATAAAATAACAATAATTCTGTAGTGATATTTTGTGTAATATTAATCTTAAAGAAAATGTCATCAAATATGTCATACTTTTTTTTTTTGCCTTGTCAAAAAAAAAAATAAATAAATAAACTACTACTCTTTTAATGTAAATATAGTTAATAAATACATATTTGATATCAGGTTAATTAGCTATCCATACATATTAATAGTTAAACAAATATATAATTAGAGAGTTTTTATTCAAACCTTAATATCTAGTTCAATTTGAATAAATGAGAGACCAAAACCAAAACTTACTCATTTTTTTTATGTATGTTTAATTATTATAATATAAGAAAAAAAAATACATAGATAAATAAATAAATAAAATAAAGATAAAGAAGCATTATACTTATTCAAAATATTTACAACATTAAACAACCTTGAAAATAACAGGGGAGCGAGAGCTTTCTACAACACAAGAAACAAAAGGGCAAAAAAAAATAGAAGAAGAGCTTTGGGCAATGCACCACCGACCAAGTCCTGCAACACCGAACATTCCATTCACTTGGCCTTGGACTCATATAATAATAATAATAATAATAATAATAATAATAATAATAATTTTATAATTTTATAATTTTCTTTTAACAAATAAGAGATTTTGAGTGCTTTTTAAATATATTAAACATCCTCGCATCATATGAGAAAATATTCATTATCTCTGTTCAATGTATGAGACTTGGTACCGATAGATAAAAACAGCTTAATTATTTAATACATTATTATTATTTTTTGCTTATTTTTTTACTGAAAGTTTTTTAGTTTATAGATGTTGAGTTTTTTTGTGTAAAGTATTTATTTTTAAAAAATCTGAGATAAAATTTTAAAATTTAAATAAAATGAGAGTATAAATATTTATTAAATTTGCTTTTTTATTAAAATAATTTATTTATTTATTTATTAATGAATAAATAAATAATATATATAGTCTAAAATAGGTAGAATAAAGAAGATTGATTGAAGGCATGAAAGAATCCGTGACACAAAAGGTGTGTGTGTGTTTTTGTGTAATAAAGAGGAAAGAAAAAAGAGTTATTGTGGATGAATTGTGAGTGGCTACTTTGGTGGCAGTGTCTTGTCACTAGATATCATGCTCTGTTGCTGCATTTTTTTTAGAATCTTATTGCAAATGTGGATAATTTGATCATCTTAAACAGTGTTAAATTAATTATTCTTTTTATTTGGTAATTAAGGACGGACAATAAAAACAATATTCGGAAAAATTCAGCAAAAACAACCAACCAATTAATAGAAGGGAAATTTATAAAAATAAACTTTGCAGTTTGGCTGATTTCAAAAAAAAAAAAAAAAAAAGTTGTATAGGGAGTTGTCTGCTCCACACTTTGTATCTTTTTTTAGGTTTCTTAGTGATAGCTAATTATAAATCAGTTGTTTTTGCAAGTTCAATGAAGCATATGGTATGGAATTGGTGTTAGAGCAATGCAAAAGCCGCATATCACATGGAGATTGGATGAGAATTTACATGACTTTCAAAGCTTACTGAGTCGTTGGCCGGCGTTGGAGCCGGAGGTGATCGACAGAAAAGACAACATTACTACAGACTTGTTGGCAACCAACGGAAGAAGGAACCCATAGTTGTCTTTATACTTCAAAGGAATGGTTATCTCTAACTGGTTAATGAATGCCGTAGAATCTATGGGTTTTGAATTTTGAGCTGTTATTGTATGTCTGTTTAGCTTACTTTGTAGCTCTCTCATTTTTCAAAAACTTCATTTCGCTCTCTTTGTGAAGGCATTTTCATCATTTCACATAAAATAATTCCATAAATCCATTAAAAACAATGATCCTCTCTGTTAAACCTTTCATGTCAAGTGTGTGGGATGAAACCATTCACAAACCCTATTTTAGAACTCTCGATCGAACCCTAATCCGTAAATTCCGTATGTCTATTAGGATATCTAACATAATTCGAGATCCACTTGCATGTTTCAACCTTTTTTTTTTTTTTTTTTTTTGGTTGTTTACTTTTGTAATTTTTTTTTGTTATCTTATGTAGCATTTTATGCTCAATGCGTAACGAAGAAACCATGATCAGATTGAGACTCACTAAATAAAGCACGAAATTAAACAAAAGAGAGATGTAAAAAAAACGAGATGTATTTAGTCATGCTATGAATTTGAATAACTATTTTTTTTTCTTTATTTATTAACTTAGTAAACTATTATAAATGAAAAAACAATGACGTTCTGTTCTCTTTTTCAATATTTTTTGTTAATTTTCATAATTTTCTCTTAATAGAAACTATGTGAGTTTTCTCTTTGGGTGTTCTTCTTTTGAGTTTTGGGCCATCATCGTAGCCAACTCGAAGCACAGCCCAAACCTAACAAATAAATAAATAAATAAATTATATATATATATATATATTGAAATAACTTTAATTGTTTAATAAACATTTTTTTTTTAGGATTAATTGTAGATGTGCTGATATATCCTATACTAAGGTAGTGTTTTATATGATTGTCTTTTCTTTTATGGTTGAATTGTTTAATAATTCATTAATGAAAAAATCATTAACAATAATGTTTTAGAAAACTATATACATCATATATTTTACATTTTATTAAGGAAAATATCAAATATATTACAACAAAAACTTTAGAATGGATACACTTGGATCAAGCACTTGGGATCAATAGTTGAAGTGTTTAATTTGTGATTTTTTTTTTATTTTTAAATAATGAAACTTTAGAATGAGATTTGGTGTCTTGGCTTGCAAATATCAAAATAAAACCACTCTAATACAAGATATTTCTATATTTTTATTTTTTTTTTATTTTGACAACATAGAGGCAATAACAGTATGGTTATGCTCTTTCACCCAGTCTGCATAAGGACTTGGGTTGCAAGTCTGTACCTATAACCAGAGTTTCTTGGCATCATTCTGTTCAGAGTGTTTCGAACTCAGATAATAAAAGTCCCCCAAACTAAACTTTACACGGTGCGGCCAATATCGCTGCTGGACGCAAAGCCCTTTGGTCCTCCCTCACATGTGAACATACAAATCATTTTCGGTGTACTAGTAATTTGAAGTGGATGATGGTTTCATCGTTGGGCTTTTCTTGAAACTGGGCCAATTTTAAGCAATTTGGAAAGAGTTCGGATTTAATTTTTTGTTCACAAAAAAAAAATAAAAATTAAACGATTTAAAAATAATCATTTTCTCTAATACTCACCAAATTACCATCTGGACTAGTAATGTTATGTTTTGACAGTTAAGATGGCCATAAAAATTAATATTATATATTACCATTTATAACTGCTAATTCAAGTAGTGACATAGCAAAGACTTAAGTTATGATTTCACTTTGAATTAAAATTAAATTCAGAAATATTTAATTACTTTGAGATATAATTGTTGAAGGGATAATAATCAGGAATTTCTAGATTGAGTAGCAGGAGTTTGAGTCTCATGTTCAAAATAGCATCCGTATTTTTTTGGGTTCATATTAGTCAGGTATAATTTTAATTTATTTATAAACTATATTGTTATTTTTAAAATGAATACAATGCGCCAAAGAGTTCATAACACAGTGGCGTTGGCTGCATTGTGAAAAGTTTCAGTGTGAGAAATTAAAAAATATCCCAAGTTTAAGTCCCCCTAAATAAAGTGGTAGTAATGAGTGATCAGATGCTGATTTGGGACTTGTAACATAAATTCTAACATTCAATCCCAATCCGTGAACAAAAGAGGAGTCAACTTTTGTATAATTTGTGTTATCAATTGATTCTAAAGATCATGTGATAGTCAATTCCTTGTAAAGGTGGTAAAATTCCCGGTCCGGACAAAATCAGATCCGGATAACTATTTTTATAAGTAACTAAATTAGATATTCGGATTCGGCTTGATTTTAAATCCGGAAAAATGTGACTTGTCCGAATCCGGTTTTTCTCAAAATCAAATTGTTTAAATGTCCGGATTTTATTTAAATCATGTAATATACATTTAAAGTTAATTCAACTAATAAACTATATAAAAACAATTTAATTCATTTCAAACACGAGGAAAATTTTTTTTCCAACAATCCAAATTGTTTTATACAACAGTACAAAGTTTAATAAGTATTAAATAAAAAAAGCGGCACACTGCACACACGTGACACACTGATGCACTAATCACGATGCAAGCTTCAATTTTTAAATCATAATATAATCTTTCAATTAATTCCCATCATATTTTATATAATTATATTAATATTTAATTAGTAATAAAAAAATTTGGGTTTAGATAACTGAGCTTAATATTATGTGTATCAATATTTTAAAAATATAATAGCCAGGTTATTTGAATTTTTTGGGCCAGACCCGGTTCTGATTTAAATCCGAACAACCGGATTATATCTGAACCCGGCCCATATGAACAAAACTTCTGTTCAAACTTGGTTTATTCCATGTCAGACAAAACCGAGCCGGCAGACCCGGACTGGTTATTGACATCCCTAATTCCTTAGGCCTATAATAATTAAGAATATCAGGATATTTGGTATCTTGACTTACAATTATAAATATAAAAAATACAACAACTAGAAATACAAAATATTTATTTGTCAAAGTAATTAACCGGGACCGTATATCTTGTGGGCCAAGTCATTTGAACCACATGTTTGTTACTTCGTTGGGCTTTTCTTGAAAACGGGCCATATATTTGATACTTATGTAGTAAATTTTTTTAAAGTGGAATGATTTTTTCTTATAAAAAAAAAAAAAATCAAACAATGTGGAACTAGTAATGATTTGAAAATTTTAAAGATTTTCTCCCATGGTCACTAAGTTATCATCTCAAATGTGTCAATAAAATGTTTATGTTTGGTTTGTGCTCTATAGCTTTTGGCTTCAAAGGCAGCGTCCCCATAACTTCCTCATTAGGCCTCAAATAGGATAATGGCCTTTCCCAAAAAGCCGATCACTAATCTATCATTATCATTACACTACCTCAGCCAAATATACAAATTCTTTTTAAAAAATTGTATCTCTATCATGTGTGAATTATTTCCCTCGAACGCACTTATTAAAGGATGTGAGCAAGTAACCTCAGTCATTTTTACCCAGAAATCTTCGCCAAAGCATCATCAAACCCTGCAACATTTTTTAGCCTTTTCCTATTAATGCCCAAGAAGATGATCCACTAGCACCACAGAATAATGAACCAAAGGACGATGTAGGAGAGTTTGGCGCACAAGCACCGCCTAATTTAAATGAAGGAGAAGAAGAAGAATAGCCTTTTTTTCTCTTCAGCTATTTAAATGAACAATGCAGCTTATTAACCTTGCCGGATTTTTTTCACTACTTAGACTCGACTGTGTTTTAAACACAGGTGCAACCTTGTGATGCCTATGGACACCTGAATAGCAGAAGCTTGAAAGTAACTGTGAGGAGCAATGATACTAATTATATGGCCGGCATTGTCATTCCTTCGATTATAAAGTTATTGGGCTCATAGACGTATGTTCATTCTCCGGCCACCATTGCCGTTCATCTCATTTGTAGTGATGCTCGTGTGACCATATAATCTTCTAATGTCGGTTGTGCAAATTGAGGTGATGATGTGAATGTGGAAATCTCCTCTTTGGTTGGTTGTATCTGTGGTTTATGAGGTTTATTTATATTTTGTTCCAATTAAGGAGAGCAATCAGCTAAGTTGGCCACTATTCTTAGAGCACCAGTGCATGTGGTCAATTGAAGGCCTTCTAGAGTATATGCCATAATTGATAGTGTTTATTTCTTGATTTAGACTTTCATAGATTAAGGCAAAAAATAATCACTAAGGTATATTTGAAGAAATCTAATAATACTTTGGGAGCCTTGAATCGGTAGTACTATTGAAGCACTATATAAATACTATGAGAATACTGTAAGGGGCCGTTTGGTTCGGAAGTGAATTGTTGAAACGGTGGAAGTCTAGAAGTGGCACTTCGGTGAAAGTGAACAGTTCAGCTGGAATTATTCACTTCAGTGTGTTTGGTTCAAACTGAAAACTGGACTTCGGAGACCACTTCCTATGTTTGGATGGTTGAAGTAGGTATCTGAAAAATCCCACTTCATTACTTTTCAATGAGGGGTAAAATTACCCTTTCATGCTTTTTACACTTGTTTAATTACATCATGTGATTTAATTAAATGATTTAATTACTTTATTATGATGGTAATAAATAATTTATTTATTAAATTAAAAACTTTGCACACAACATAATTAATTTAATACCATGCTATTAAATTAAATTAAATCGGTTAATATATTATGCTTAATTATTTCATTACCATGGTAACAATTATTTTATTTATCATTGAAAAATAATTCAAAGTGGGCTGAAGTGGGAGGCTGAAGTCTTAACTTCAGGATTTTTCCAGCTGAAGTCAGATACCGAAATGGCCGAACTCAGAAGTTGTCACATCATCACTTCCGGGTCCAAATCAGTGAAACAAACACACCGAAGTGGGCTGGAAGTGGCCACTTCCGCCACTTCGGTGCCCATTTCGGTAAAACAAACAGTCCCTAACAGTGTAGTTTATTCATTGATCACTAGATACCATATGTGATGTATGACCAAAATTAAGAAATCTCTATTGTACTCATCTATCTCATAACAATCTTATGAGAGGTGATATTGTCTTTAAATAATATAATTATTTAGCAAAATTAGATATAAAAAATCATGATTATTTAAATGAAGATCTCTATGAATGCATAATTATTTATTCTATTATTATTTGGTATCTTCATTCACTTATGTTTTATTTTCTTCATTTAGCTTGACACAAGAAGATCTTTTGTTTTATTTCACTTTTTGTTTTTTAATAAACAAGTTATTTGGACACCCTTGCAATCAATATGATTGCTATGTCTCACTTGTCATCCTTCTATTTCACCACATGAAATACAAACAAATGTCATCTTACAACCAAATTAATTAATGTATTCATATAGGAAATGGGAAATTGATGTGATAACTCAAATGTCACAGAGGACTTGGCATTTGTTAGTAAATCCATGCTAACTCCTAATTTAAAAACTATGTGAAAGATCATGATAAAATAATTGTGAAAAAAAAGTATACTGGTTTATGGAAACATTTTTAAATTGATAAAAAGTATGCTAACTCCTAATTTAACAAACATTTTTAAATTGATTTTTTTTATTTTTATTTGTGTAAGTATCCATAATTATACTGGTTTATGGAAATAAATAAAACTTTTTAAAGTTAGATAAATAAAGAGTTATTTATGATTTATATCACCGGCTCCAACTTCAAAACCGTATAAAATGATAATATAAATGTTTGTTGAACTTACATTGTGCTCTACATCTTTTTTAATAATTTTTAGTTCAATTAACACTTGGATCCCCTTTGATAACGTTTTGTAAGTGATAAAAATTTAAATTTACAAAGTGAAAATATATGTTTAAAAACTGTGAACATAAACTGAGATTGGCCTCAAAGTCCAAATATGCATAGATCCCATAAAGCCACAATATTCACACTCCTCTATGTTTGTATAGTAAGGCCTATACTTGAGCCAACTTCTGATGGCAAATAAATAATTTTGCTTTCTATTGGTAGGTTTTTAATTTTTTTAATCATAATTATTTATTGCTTTATTAAATAATAATAATAATAATAATAATAATAATAATAAATAGATAGATATGGAAGACCGAATTGAGTATTAAAAGATGTGAAATGTGGGCCCCACAACAGGGACCAGATTTGATTGGAATAAGTTCCTACACGTCCTTGCGTCACTCTCTTTGGATCCATGTCTCGCATCCATTCCCATTCGATGTTTATTTGCCATTTTTTATTATAAAACTTATCTCATATTAAAAGACCTTAAATGGCAGCTAATATTCTTAAATTATTATAAAATTCGTTATTTTAATTTTTTTTTAAATTATTTCGTATATCACTCTTTTTGAATGTACAAACTTGTCCGTGATTTCAGCCTTTAATATAGGTTGGTGACGTGGCAAAAAAAAAAAGTTAAGTTTTTGAACTTTAGGAGTGGTGTTACATTGAGTTAACATTAAATTCGGAGATTAGTGTGATAATTTGAGATTATAATCAAAATATTTAAATACCTCAGAGATAATAGTTGAAGAGAAAATGTGATAGTTAATCCTCTGGCTCATAATAATTTAGATATGAACATTTTCCTTCTTCAACATAATAAATAAATAAATAAATAAGTGATTCTTGTGATTTATCAAAATTTAATGTTACTCAGTTTGAAAATATGATACATTAACATTAGTAGAACAAAATCTCTTGGTCTTTATATTTTAGACCAAATTATTCATCATTAGTATGTGTGCAATTTTGAATTGTATTATATTATTCGCTGCGAAATTAAAAAAAAAAAAAGCCAATTCTCATTTGAAAGTTTTCTTAGGATTACTTACTTTTATTTATTATTAATTACTTATTTAATTTTGTTTAAGTTTCCTCTCATTTTGTTAAACTACATGTCAGTCCTTGTGCATACGTGTTATATCATAATAATGGGAACAAATACTAAGTATTTGTTAATGCTATAAAAAACGCAAACATTACTTCCCAAAGGGGAAATGCAAGCTACTTTGTCAATAATAAATAGTTATTTACATTTTAAACAATTATAATATTCCATAAATACAAAAAATAAAAAAATAAAAAAATTCCCAAAAAAAAACCAGAGTAAAATAACATTTTTATTTCTTGAACCTCAAGTTATTATCTCCAATGTTAATTTCATATTTGTTTTTTTTTTATTTTTAAAAATAAAAAATAATAATATTTATCCAAACAAATTATCTAAACAAATAAAATAGTTACTCGAATTTTAAAAATTTGCAAAAAAGTCCCAAAAAAAAAAACAAGAGAAGTCAAGCACTTACAGTGAAGGAACGCAGACGTCCGTCCATTCGAATCTGGGACCTCTTCCGCTCGCTGTCAACGCTACACACTACCTCGCCGACACCCTTCCATTTTTTCCCCCTTTTTTAAATTCAAATAATTCATTATTTATCTCAAAATCTAACGGCCCAACTCCACCGACCCCATTCTTCACCGTCCGATCAGATCTCCATTTCTCATCCATTAAAATCGTAGTAACCCTCGATTATCTCATCTCCTCCGAGCTCGATCTCGTCTCCGGCGACGTTGTTGGGGCGGAGGCGGCAGAAATGGTGGAGGGCACCTGGGCTACTCGCCGGGGCAGCAACCCTCGCCTGGATCCGATAATTGACATCCCGGCGACGCCACCCGGTGATGCACGGCCGTCGTCGAAGACCTCATTCCTCTCGCTAGTGATCCCGACGACGACGATCTCCTCTTCCACGACCCTGACCACCGCCGCCATTATCGCATCCTGGTACTTCTCCAACATCGGCGTCCTCCTTCTTAACAAGTACCTTCTCAGCATCCATGGCTATCGGTACCCTATCTTCTTGACGATGCTCCATATGATCGCCTGCGCGATCTACAGCACGGTGTTCGTCCACTGGTTCCGCATCGTCCCGCCCCAGCCCCTCTCGTCCCGGCGCCAGATCTTGAAGATCGCCCTCCTCTCCGCCATCTTCTGCTTCTCCGTCGTCTGTGGCAACACGTCGCTCCGCTACCTCCCGGTCTCGTTCAACCAGGCGATCGGCGCCACTACGCCGTTCTTCACCGCCGTGTTCGCTCTCCTCATCACCTGCCGCCGCGAATCTGCCGGCGTGTACCTCTCTCTTCTTCCCGTCGTCCTCGGCATCGTCGTCGCAAGCAACAGCGAACCCCTCTTTCACGCCTTCGGTTTCCTCGTTTGCCTCGGCTCCACCGCCGCCCGCGCGCTCAAATCCGTCGTCCAGGGCATTCTCCTCACCTCCGAGGCCGAGAAGCTTAATTCTATGAATCTCTTGATGTACATGGCTCCCATGGCCGCCGCCATGCTTCTCCCCATCACCGTCTGGATGGAAGGCGACATCGCCGGCCTCACCGTCAACAAGGTACGCGACGATCCCCGCTTAGGCCTCCTTCTTCTTGGCAACGCCACCGTGGCGTATCTCGTCAACCTCACCAACTTCCTGGTAACCAAGCACACCAGCGCACTCACTCTCCAAGTCCTCGGCAACGCCAAGGCCGCCGTTGCCGCCGTCGTCTCCGTCCTGATCTTCAGGAATCCGGT
Source organism: Dioscorea dumetorum (assembly GCA_902712375.1). Taxonomy (NCBI): domain Eukaryota; kingdom Viridiplantae; phylum Streptophyta; class Magnoliopsida; order Dioscoreales; family Dioscoreaceae; genus Dioscorea; species Dioscorea dumetorum. The sequence goes on from CACTHL010000784.1 coordinate 1,654,779, forward strand.
GACGGTGATGGGAATGACCGGCTTCGGAATCACCATCATGGGCGTCGTCTTGTACAGCGAGGCCAAGAAGAGGTCCAGAAACTCATCCTCTTCTTCTCTCTCCTCATCCTCTTCATCCTCGTCTTCTTCATGATTTTTGATTTATTTTTGTTTCTGATTTTTGTAATCTTTTGATCCGTTGTTTTTTTATTTTGTTTGTTGTTTCCGTGATTTCAATTTGGGGATAAAAACAAAAACACTAAAAATATCGTGAAATATTGAGAATAAATCCAAGTAATTTCACAGCTTGAAACTGAAGAGTTTCAAGTATCATTTCCTTTTTTGTTCTAAGCTTTTTTTCCCCCTTTTTTTGTTCTAAGTTTGATTGGTTTCTAAGAAATAAACAAAACTTTGGGCTTTATTAAATAGTTATTTCTAAATCAATATTTTTATTTCAGTGTCTTTTAATCGGAGTATTGTATAATTTTTAAATTTCATGTTGGATTTTGATTCATCTGGTGAGATTTAAAACCCGATACGGAGTGTACCACCACACGCTGTTTGTTTATTGGGCAAAAATTCCAAACTATAGGGAAATACTATATTTTGTGCTTTAATACCAAATGTTGGGGAGTATATTCTACATTCTTGAGTTTATCCAAAGATTCCAAACATTTGTAGTTTTTTTTTTTTTTACTTTTTCCAAATAAAATTTGGTGGTATAATAAATAGAGACTAATAAGAACCGATTGAAATACTAATGCGTTCAGTTTGGTTCTTTAATCTTGCTTAATAGAAATTGAGCGGAGGGATAGGGTAAATTATAAGTCACAAAAATTTTAGGTTTATCAGTTGTTGTGAAAAAATTTGTTTTTTTTTTATACACAAAATTCATAAAACACACTAGCTGTGAATTAAATTACAGTACGGTGTATAATATTATAATTTAAAAAATTAATTTTAGTTTATATTTATGATCACAAAAATTTTAGGTTTATAACACTATAATTAAAAAATTATTTTTTTCTAATCTCACACAAAACCCAAAATATGCGATGCTAATTTGCCATATAATTTACCCCCGAGATATAGTATGTTAAACAAGTGTGGGATTAGTCTTATAATTAGTTTATTTATCTAATTAAGTTATGTTTCTTAAATTATCTCTTTAATATCTTCTAATTTTCTCACGTCTCACACGTGTGAAAAGAAAATCTATTTTGAAATTTAAATTTGCAAAAGATTTAAGTAAGAATTATCTAGCAGAGTTTCTCTGGATTGTTTTTTTTTTTTTTATAATTATTTTTAAGTAAAAATGTCCTATATCTGAAAGTAAATTTGTGGTTTGTTTTTATAAGGAAACTCTTATAATTAATTCTAGGTAATGAGATGAGAAATATTTATTATAAGAATCATGTTTTTGGTAATTCTATGTTAATTTTAGTTTGTTATTTTTTTTAATTTTTTATAAAGTATAATTTCTTCATATTTTAAAATATAATTGCTTATAAAAATAAATTAAAATTCTAAATCCATATTTATCTATGTAAATTATTTGATATATAGATCTTTTCGTAAAATAAAAATCTTTATTAGAATATCCAAGTGAGTTATTTTTTTATTTTTTATAAAGTAGTTTAATGATTTAGTGTATAGCTCATTGGGGGTAATTTTCATGAAGTATATATATATATATATATTATAAAGTTTTTCATATATGATTTTGGTTAGTGTAATAGCTCATCGTAGTCAACTTTTATTTGGGTTTCTTAAAACTTTAAATTGGATAAAAAAAATCTCAATTAACTTATTCAGTAACGGGTTTTATGTAGAATATTCTTTTAAAAAAATTTGGATAAATTACATTCATTAAAAAAATAATAAAATAAGTAAAAAAAAGCAAAAAAAAAAAAAAAACACCAAAGCCCACTTTCTTGTATAATATCAGAAAAAACCCTCAAATTATACTATTATTTTTTTCATAATGTATTTATTTTTTTAATAGTTCGAAGGATTGGAATGAATATCATTTTAAAACGAATTACATTAGATTTTGAATCTTTTATATAATTTCGAATTTCTAATAATTCTAATTATTTAAAAGTTTTTTTATTTTTTATTTTAGATATTTCATGATTTGTTTTTAGTGTCTGTCTCTCAACGGTGGCCAACTGCTGCTGTTGACCGCTGATATAAGTTTTCATAAACATATCATTTGATGATGGGAAAAATAAAAATTAGAAAAATAAAAATATCATGAAAGTTATTACAAGAAAATATTCTTGGTGTGCAATGGCCATAGGTTGCTACTTGCCACGTCACATTTATCATGTTATTTTTCTCTAAATCAGATACGAAAAAACCCAAAATTTCATATTTTGGACCACATATTCCTTTAACACAAGGGAGAAAATTAAAAAAAAATTGTAATAATAATAATAATAATAATTAATCAAGAAATAATAATATTCTTCAAGTTCATAAATGAAAAAAAAAAAAAAATATATATATATATATATAGATCAAGACGTGTGGTTTTGTGTATGCTTATAAACAAATAAATGGTATTTTATTGTGTAATTTTTTTTAACATCCAGTACTTGCCAATTTTTTTTTTTTCTTAACAAATAAGTGACTAATGTTTCATTTAAAGAAAATCAGAGACATGTATATACATGCAATAAATTCAATAACCATTTAGTGCTCTCATTTTATGTGGACTTTTATCTAAGAAAAATCACTCACATACACACATGTGGAGCAAATTCTATAACCATGTGCCATTTCCTTAAGTGGTTTTTATTTCAAAAAAAATTAGGAACATGTACATACGTAGAGCAAGCTCAATAAATTTTTATGCCCTCACATTACATGGGCTTTAAAGTTAAATATCTAGCTCTCTCTAAAGCAAACCCCCTATGTGAGAACACCGTATTAAGAGAGCAAAAAGTGATTAGTGTCCCTACTAAATTTCAAAAGGACTTTTTGGTCCCTTTCAATTTTCCATGTCCATTTAATCCTTATTCTTTCCAAAAAAACTAAATGAGTCATCCCTTTCTTATTTAAAAAAAAAATTACCTTTCTACTTTTATTTATTTATTTTTCTTTCTTCAGCGGCCCTAGAGCTTGCAAAGGTCGGTGAGCTCGGTTGTCCATGAGAAATTTGGATATATTTGGAAATATCAACTTATCCCTATATATATATATATATATATATATATATATATATATGGATATTAGATTTAGATGCTTAGTTTAAACCAGTGGGCTTTTCTCCTTGGGACTAGGGCAAACTTGCCTAGCCATCAGGGTAGTTCAATGGTGAAGGAAGGAAGGGAGATGGTAAAGGCAAAAATGTATTTTAATATATTTCTTAAATAAATTTGCAGGGATTGAAAAAACAGTTGTTGTTTTTTTTTACCAAAATTCCATGCTGTCATATGCAACATGTACAAGGGCTTACGGGTCATTTCCTTTCTTTTTTTTTTTCTTTTTATGAGAATATAATGTTGATGTGTTGCTTAATTAACTTAAATATATATGAAATTAAAACATCCATGCTTGATTTAAACAAGTATCTATTCACACACAAAGTGTGAGGATCCCATGTATGTCACAAAGTGTAGGCCTCTTGCTTCTAATGAATGAAATCTGCTCCTATTGCTCCCATTAATTATGTGTACCATAACTTTGTTCAGTAAAAATTTTCCTCATCTCCTTGGTGCTATGTATGTGTTAAAAATTCAAACTTAAAACTTTAGACTAATAATTCACTTGATATTAATTTATTTAATTATCCTATGAACTCATTGGTGAGCTCACACAATCAATGCGACCATTTATATGGCCGAGTGATCTCATACATATATACAAACTGTTATTGTTTTTTTCTGCACGTCCCTGAGTATATATATGTTTGCCTTATTTGTTGATAAAAAAAAAAAAAAAAAAAAAAAATTAGAGTTTACTTTTTCGTGGATATAAATACTTAAAAAATGCGAGAAACGTGACCATGTTGCTTTTATATCAAGCATATAGAGAAAAAAAAAGACGTGTGATATAAATCATTGTGAGAGATTTAAAATGAGAGAGCAACCAAGAAAAAACATGGCTACAAACTCATCCTTCCTGTTTAAATGGCTGATATGTTGTGCATTAGTGATCAATGGTGGTCTAAGTGCAAGAGAAGATGAAGAAACAAGAGAAAGGAACATCACTTCTCCATCCCAATCTCCAATCCTTCCTCATGCCCCTTATATATGCAAATTAAGAGTAAACATTTTCGGCTATAAGTGCGAGGAACACGAGGTGCATTTTCCAATTCTTCTCCTTCCGAATATTCTTCGTAACTATATTTTCCACTGCTATTCAAGTATTACAGAGAAGTCGAACTAATTACTGAGTTTTTTTTTTTTCGATTTCCTATAGCTGTTTTGTCTAGTTTTATATTCTATGTGAACTATGGTATTCTTTATAATAATGATAGTTCTTCATGCATTCAATGTTCTATAGTTAGTGACAAATACTCCATGTTTTGTTTGAGAATTCTTTCTTTAAGAATGAACATTCCATATAGGTGACAACCAAAGATGGTTATATTCTAAGCATTCAGAGAATCCCACAAGGCCATCCAAGTTCAAAAATTACAGGGGAAAAGAGGGAACCGGTGTTGTTAATGCATGGACTTATAATGGTAATAATCACTGAACATTATTACAATTAGACAATGGCAATCTTTTGTTTTGTTTTTTTTTTCAAGCTTATCACTGTGTTTCACTTTCATTAGGATGGAGTCACTTGGTTGATTAATCATCCAAATGAATCCTTAGGATTCATACTCGCAGATAAAGGATATGATGTATGGATTGCCAACACCCGTGGAACTCGTTCAAGTCGCGGCCATGTCTTTTTGCCAACTTCTAATCCGGTTTTTAATTCTTTGGAGTTTTATTTTCTGCTGATAATGAGCTCAATTTCGTATTTTCTCCTTTACTCCTTTTCTCCTTTTCTTTTCTGCATTTCATTTCAGTGACATTGTGTTGTTGTAGGACTATTGGGAATGGTCATGGGATGAACTTGTTTCCTTTGATATCCCGGCGATTTTCAATTATATATACACGAACACTTCTCAGCAGAAATTTCATTACGTCGGGCATTCTCTGGTCATTATTTCTGCATGTTCAGTTAGTAGTCATAATATTGCCGTATCGAAATTAAGCAACGTCTAATCTTTCAGGGAACTTTGATCGCATTCGCATTGTTTTGCCAAAACGACTTGCTAGCAAAAATGGTGAGATCTGCAGTCATGTTATGCCCGATTGCTTATATGAATCTTGAGAGATCGATACTTGTTAGATTTGCAGCTGCAATGTTCACCGCCGAAGTACATCCTTCACTTTGATTCGATCACTCATGTTTTGCCTTTGATTCATTTCAAAAAACAATGTTAATCTTGCAATCATTTTTGTTTTGCAGACACATTACTGGTTAGGCATCAAAGAGTTCATTCCGACGGGGTGAGTGTTTTCTTGCGTCAAATTCATCAATCTACACAAAATTTGACTCTGTAAAATATATTTCAGACAACCGAAAATTACAGGAAATATGTACTGCAGCTTCTCAAGAAGATTTGCAACGAGCAGGGAGTCGATTGCTCTGATTTATTAACTCCTTTGACCGGGAAAAACTGCTGCATCAATATTTCTTCCATCCATGCTTTCACGAAATTCGAGCCTCAATCGACTTCTTCAAAGCTCATGATCCATTTATCACAGAGTAAAGTTCTTACTTTTTCATCATCTATCTAACATGGTATCAGAGCTAATATTATCTTTCTTCTGTTCGTTTATGATTGTAAGTGATAAGAAGAGGGACGGTTTCAAAATACGATTACAATGACCTAAAGATGAATATGGATCACTATGGGCAACCAACTCCTCCGGCGTATAATTTGTCGGCTATTCCTTTAGATTTACCATTATTTCTCATCTACGGAGGCATGGATTGGCTAGCGGATGCCGGTGACCTTGACGAGCTCTTGTTTGAGCTTAGATTTCACAACAATGACAGGTTGAAACTTCATTTTCAACCTGATTATTCGCATGTCGATTTCATCATGGGTTTTAATGCGAAAGAAGCGATCTATGACCATGTTCTTGAATTCATAAGTCTTCAATGATTGATTTCTTGTAAGTGAATATGAATGCTTTTGGTAAGTAAGGACATGAGGTTGGTTTGTGTAGATTCAATTGATATATGTGAATATTTTATGCTAAGTTTTGGTTTGTTGTGCTTGTGTTTAGCTCTTGTTTAATTTGTGTGCTTGAAGTGCACATCTATGTGATTTTTCTTGGGCATATATATACTCCAAACTTTTTATGCATCTATACTGCATGTCCAAGTTCTTGTATATGTACATGAATCGGTAATTTGCATATCCATGTTTTTATATTTGTTATTTTTTCTTTATAATTTATTTTTGATGGTTTATTCATCTATTGAGCCAACCCAATATTGATATACCGGGAATATTTTAGCTTTATATTTACAACTATGTTTATAGATAAATTATATATATATATATATATATATATATAAGAAAGGGTAACATGGGCCATTAGATGGTGATACGAGTGACGCAAACAAAGAGTTGTTCTTTTAATTAAATTTATTAAAGACAAACGGGTCGGATCTTTCTGATCTCAACCCGAATAGAGACAAACCCGTTTGTACACAATATAAAACTCAAAACCCTAGCGCCCTTTCACCTCTTTCCTCCTGCCATGCATATATTATATATATTATATAATATATATAATATATACATATTGATAAAAGCTAGAAATATTCTCAAACAAAGACTTGCTCTCTTTTAATTAAATTTGTTACAATAAACGGGTCGGATCTTAACCCGAATAGAGACAAACCCGTTAATACTCAACCTCTTCAATATAAAGCTCAAAACCCTAGCGCTCGTTCTCCTTCTCTTTCCTCCTGCCGTGCTTCATCGATCTCTGGCTGTCGCAGGAGCAGCCGCCATGCCTGCTCTTCCCTTCCTGTCTGACGCTCAGGAAGCCAAGGATTTGCAGCTTAAGAAGCCCAAGAAGCTCGACTCCATGGCAGTCGACCTCCCCATCGCCGCCTCTGCTGATGATGTGAAGAAGAGCGAGAAAAAGAAGAAGAAGAAGAAGCACAAGGAGATTGAATCGGATGAACTGGAGATTGACGATAGTGAGAAGAAGGTGAAGAAGAAGAGGAAGGCGAGTGATGAGGAGACGAGCGACACCAGTTTCGATGCTGGAGTGCCCGTTGTTGAGGATTCGAAGAAGAAAAAGAAGAAACTGAAGGTTGTAGAGGGTGATGATGGTGAAGTGAGTGGGAGTGGGGAAGAGGATAACGAGAAGAACCCAAACGCTGTGTCAAATTTTAGGGTTTCTGAGCCTTTGAGGGAGAAATTGAAATCTAAGGGTATTGAATCGCTGTTCCCGATCCAGGCTATGACCTTTGATGTTATCCTTGATGGGTCCGATTTGGTTGGTAGGGCACGAACTGGGCAGGTATAAGCGATTTCCCCTTCTTTCTTTTCATGCTTGCATTGTTTTCTGTAAATATAATGTCAAATTTTTTATTTGTATAGTTAAAGGAGGAAATTTAGGGTAAAGTTCCAAACTTTGAGCTTCTTAAATTGGGATTTTTTCCCTTTGATTTTTCTATTGATTGTTTCAGCTTGTGTTGTTTTTTCGTGACATGTTTTCTCAAAAAAATAAAAAAATTTGTGACCAGGTTCTACTTGATGGGATAGAAACGGCCCAGTTTTTTCAGTTGTTTTAATAATAATAATAATAATTATTATTATTATTATTATTATTTTTGGCTAACAGTAGTTTCCAGGTTCGAGCAAAGGACAATCTCAAACACTAGATGTTCATTTGCATGAACGCCTTGAAGTCTTGTTTCATAGTATTTGTACTATTATAATGTATAGACTATTTTTTGAGTGATCCCCATATTGGGCAATAGCTGGTTTGCTTAGGTGCATTGGTGATATCTTGTCTGTCGAGCTCCTTTTAATGTTTAGACTGCTTATCCATTTTGGGTGTCTGATCTGAATGCTGTAAATTAGCAATGGTGATAGCTCTTTTGGTTAATAATACAATTTCTATTTGCATTATTGTCTGTTTGGGTAAGCGCAATTTGTGATCCGGTGCTTATATGAATGTATAAAATCAGACCATAATTTATTCAGTCATAGTTGGTTCCTCAGGTAAAGGAAATTGGTATAACTTTTGTCAGTTGCTCATAATTCAATTTTATTTTGGGCAGGGTAAAACCTTGGCTTTTGTGTTGCCTATTCTGGAGTCTTTAGTAAATGGAAAACACAAAGCAACAAGGAGGACTGGTTATGGAAGGCCTCCAAGTGTTCTTGTACTACTACCAACTAGGGAACTCGCAAAACAGGTGGGATGAATACTAGGGTTTCGAACTTTACAATCTTTTTATCCTTTATTTATGTCTTAACATTTGGAGATGATATTTTAGGTATCTTCAGACTTTGAAGTTTATGGTGGTGCTGTTGGCTTATCTGCATGTTGTGTATATGGAGGTGATCCTTTTCGCGGCCAAGAATTTTCCCTGAAAAAAGGGGTTGACATTGTCGTTGGGACACCTGGACGAGTCAAGGTAATATTTTGATTCTCGGATAAGTTACATTGTCTTCTTTGCAGTGGTTCGCCCTAATTATTTCATGACCACTTTGTGTAGGATCACATTGAGCGAGGAACCATTGACCTGAAATCATTAAAGTTTCGTGTCCTTGATGAAGCTGATGAAATGCTGAATATGGGATTTGTTGATGATGTTGAACTTATTCTTGGTGAATTTTCTCTTCGAACTTACAATTGGTTTCTAGCTTTATTGTGTCAGTTATAGACTATCTTATAATGCCTCTTGTTTGATGGTCTGCAAAATGAAATTTCAGTGTTACTGATTAACAAACTTGTGTAACTTGAGGGATGCATTATGTGCAATTAGTTTTTTGAAACCCAGTTTGATCTTAACAAGCACATCTTTGATCTGCAAGATTAAGATTGTAAAGTATGTGTAGATTCTTTTTAAGCAAGAAATCACATCTTTTCTGGTAGAAGTCAAACACAGCTGCAATCATTGTGCTAGTGTCGGATGTTCATCCTAGCTTACACTTGTAACTATGATCCATCTCATATAACCTGTTCTTGGTTGTCCTGCTTCGTTATGTGTAATGCTTGGAGTAGATTTGACAGAGAAAATATAATTTGACCCTGGGTATCAAATTCATTTTTTCAAAGAAATTGTTGTGAAGTCCAGTTAGTGTAGACGGGTGATGCTGCATTTTTCAAGTAATGATTTTAAGTAAATGGCTTGATTTTGATTTTTAGATTCCTTATCTTTTACTTATTCTGTTCAGGGAAAGTCGAGGATGTAAACAAAGTGCAAACACTTCTCTTTAGTGCCACCCTCCCTGATTGGGTTAAGAAGGTTTGCTTCACAGTCTCCAAAGCTGTGGATTTTTTATTCATTGCGTTTATGGGAATCCTCTTGTATGAATTATCTAAATTTTTTCTGCACACTTTTTTTTTATATCTTTCCATGTTAGATATCTGCAAGGTTTCTGAAACCTGACAAGAAGACTGCTGATCTTGTTGGAAATGAGAAACTGAAGGCTAGCGCCAATGTTCGACATCTTGTTCTTCCTTGTTCTCGTGCTGCAAGGCCACAACTTATTCCAGATATAGTTCGTTGTTACAGCCAGTATGTAGCTTTTGTTGAGACATCTTTTTATCTTGTTGTTCTTTACAGTTTTGGATTGATTTTTCTTTGTGGATTCTCTTCTAGGGGCGGCCGCACCATTATATTTACTGAGACGAAGGAATCTGCATCTGAACTTGCTGGCTTGTTACCTGGAGCAAGGGCTTTGCATGGAGATATTATGCAGGCTCAACGTGAAGTAAGCAAACCGTCATTACATAAAAATGAGCTACTTTGATTGAGTATGCATGTATATTAAGAGCCGAGTTCTTTTCTAAACTTTATCATGTTTGCTCCTTATTTCTGCCTCACCCACCCCTTTTTTAGTTTATCATTTCTCTTGATACTTGAGAGTGTTATTCTATGCAGGTCATACTTGCTGGATTCCGATCAGGTCGATTTTTACTTTTGGTGGCCACAAATGTAGCAGCACGAGGTTTGGACATTAATGATGTTCAATTAATTATCCAAGTATGGGCTCTTGTTTTTAGTCTGTGATTGTAATATTTGATGCTGTGTATGTTCTTTCCAAAAGTTGGTGGTTTGAATTACCATTGTCTCTTTGCATTTCTTAGTGTGAGCCACCACGTGATGTTGAAGCTTATATTCATCGTTCGGGTCGCACTGGCAGGGCGGGTATGTACAAATAAGTATTTTGTTGGTCTATCCTCTGACTGAGTGAGGTTTTACGAGTAATTAATTCTGAATTTATATTCAGGCAATACTGGAGTTGCTATCCTACTCTATGAACCAAAATATAAGCACTACATAACTAGAATAGAGAGAGAATCTGGTGTGAAGTTTGAGCATATTTCTGCACCCCAGCCTGCTGACATTGCTGAATCAGCTGGTTTTGAAGCAGCTGAAGCTATCACGACTGTCTCTGACAGGTACATTCTGTCATTCGCAATTCTCTTTCCTCCCTCAAATACTTAATAGTAAATTGTTAATTCTTTAATGCCTTTGCTTTATTCTTAATGCAGTGTGATTCCTGTGTTCCGGTCCCAAGCAGAACAACTCTTAAATTCTTCTGGTTTACCAGTGGTTGATCTTCTTGCAAAAGCACTTGCCAAGGCTGCTGTAAGACTTATTATTACTCTTTGTTTCCCTTTAATGGATGTGAAGTCACATTGATGTATATCTTGCTAGCATATCTAAGCTCTCATTGTTTCACAGGGATACACTGATATAAAGAAGAGGTCATTGCTATCTTCTTTGGAAAATTATGTGACTCTCCTTCTTCAAGCTGGAAAACCAATGTATTCACCATCGTAAGCACTCGCAAATGCATGATCTCTCGGTTTTGAACTTGTTCCAATTATCACACTACTGGATTTGTGCACCATGTTAATGTTACGTGAATGTTTATTTTCTCAGATTTGCTTTTAGTACTCTGCGGAGATTCTTACCTGATGAAAAGATAGGAGGTGTGAAGGGTCTAACTCTCACTGCTGATGGAATGGGGGCAGTATTTGATGTTCCTGCTGATGAGGTGTCCAACTTCATTGAAGGTTGTGTATTTGATGTGCCTGCTGATGAGTCATGTTGCTAAATTGCTTGTTATTTCCTTAACGTTCTCCTAATAATTCATGCATGCAGGCCAAGAAAATGCCAGTATGGTGACTATAGAGGTTTTGGAGAAGCTACCGGCCTTGCAAGAAATCGAACAGTCTCGAGGCAACGGTGGAGGGCGAGGAAGGTTTGGAGGTGGAGGTGGTGGCCGGAGATTTTCTGGAGGCAGAGGTGGTGGAGGCGGCCATGGTGGCTCTGGCAGGAGAAGCGGAGGCTCCTCCGGTGGTGGACGCCGTGGTGGAGGGAACCGATTTAATAGGAGAAACTAATCTTCTTTCTATTTGATGATATTTTCTGTTTCCACAAGTAATTTAAATTTTCTGAATTTGTCAAATGTGAGATTTTTGCAACCTTAGTAGAGAGAAATTATAGGCTGTATCATCGGCAAAGGATCACTTAATCATATGCGTTGTTTCCTAAACCTTATTATGTATTTCCTTTTATTAATTTGAATCAAGTTTTGGTTTTGATTGATTGATTGATATCTTAGTAAGAGATATAACAATTTTCTTCTGGTGAAATTGTTCTTTCGGTTTCAAAACTATCTATCTCCATGTTTATTGTGCCTTTTATCTTGTTTTATTTATTTATTTGAAAAAATAAATGTGGATAAGCCGCATGTGGGGAATGAAGTAATCAAGGTAGATTATTATTTGTGGTCATCAATTTCAATTTGATTTCAATGAGATATTACTCAATGAAATCTAGTAAGAAATTATCATATGAACATCGGTTTTATGTTCTACATAAGTTTTCTGTCATCATATTTTATGTTAAATAAACCAATGGCATGTAAAATCATGAGCCAATTCTAGAGTTCATGTAATAGATAGTAACATACATATTTACCCAAGTAATCAACTATTGTGATAAAATATATTTTTGATTTTTTTTGACTTTTACTCTCAAAATAGCTCGAATTTTGTTATTAATTTTTTTAAAGAAAAACATGTATAATCCTTAAATTTGTAAATAATTATGATTTTAATTTTTTGATAATTATTTAAAACAGTTTTTTAAGAGACCAAACACGCTTAAGCCACATTAGTTTTCATAGCGATCATGTGCAATTTCGTTGCTTCTCCAAGATATCTAAACCTAATGGTCCTTCACTTCAATAGGACTTACTCAGTTCCTTCCAGTCTACTTTTATTCAATAAGTCCCTATTTTTTTAAAACAATACTTCATGCGTCACCTGGTTTTTCAAAATTATTATTTTATTTTTAATTTAATTTATTTTTCATCTCACAATCTGTCAGTGGTTGTGAAAGCTCACTAGTCACTTCGGCGTGTTTAGTATGAGAATTAATTTAAAAGTGCAAAAAATATAATATAATGTATTCTCAGGTACACCATTTTCATAATTGATGCATAGGGTTTGGGTATGTTATATTCACATGTATTATTCTTCTTATGTTTGATATTAGCAATATATTCTTAAGAATAATTTTATAAATTAAACAATAAAATGAAATGAAGTGTTTTTGAGTTTACTGTTTTTTAAAAAAAATTGTATTTTCATGGTAATATTACAAATTTTGTGAGCCAATGTGAGACGATACGCTAGTACTTTCTTGGGAACTATGTAATTTTTTTTAAAAATTAAATTAAAAAATTTTAATTAAAAAAATTTAACTTCTTTGGAAGTGATAAATAAGTAGATATAAACAGGCCACTCCTATACAAAAGGCAAATGAATATTTTTAAAATCCAAAAATATTTATAATAATATTTAAATAAAATATCAAACATATTGAAAAATACAAAAATAATAAAAAAATAGAATCAATATTTTTAATAAATAGTATTAAAAAAAGCACAAAATTTCCTCTAGGCCAAAACCCATGGCCGGAGTTCCAACCCCAACCCCCTTCTTGGAAGACCTTCTCCGCTCCTCCTCCTCGACGTCGCCGTCGTCTCCATCCCCAACTCCGGCGCCACCCTCCTCCCACTCCATCCTCCAAGCCTGGTCGGAGCTCCGCCACCCCTCCTCTTCCTCCACTCTCCTCTCCTCTCTCCTCACCCTCTCCTCCGTCCCCCGCCCTTCTCTCCACCTCTCCGATCCCCAAGCCAAGATCCTCCTCTCCCTTCTCTCCTCCTCCCCTCCCTCCTCCCCCTCCACTCCTCTCCTCCTCTCCCTCCTCTCCATCTGGCCTCGCAAATCCCCCCGCCCCTCCTCCTCCCTCCTCCTCTCTGCCCTCCCTCTTATCCCCTCCTCCCTTTTCCCTCAATCCCTCCTCTTTCTCGGCTCCCTCTCCCTCCATGCCTCCTCCCGCCCCGAAGCCCTCTCGCTCCTCTCCCGCCTCCTCGATTCCCCCGTCGCCGCTCCTCCTCCTGACCTCCTCCCCGATTTCCTCGCCGGCCTTGGTTATGCCCTATCTCGCTCCGATCTCAGCTTTTTCAAGAAAGGTTTCACCTTTCTCCTCCGACTCTGGAGTTTTTCCCCTGGGTCCGGCTTCAGCCCTTCTCTCTCCAATGGCCTTATGGTTCTCAAACTCGTGGAGTGGCTTGTTGCAGGCTTCTTGAATTCTCGTTCTTTTGATATGGTTCAGATTCTCTGCAATGAGATTTCGCCGGAGATGTGCGGGGAGAGGATGGAGAATGGCGGTTTCCGGTTTGCTGTGGTGATGGCTTGTGCTGGTGTTCTGAGGGCTTTTCGGATGGTTGGTTCAAGCAGCAAGCTTGGGATCAATCCTCAGATGAGGAGTTCAGTTGAAGGGTCTATTGCTCTTGTTGCCAAATCTCTGGTTACTGGTACTCGTGATTGGGAGAAGCATCTCCTTCTGCAATGCTTAGCCATTGGCCTGGCAAGATGCGGTCCGATTTCATTCAATGCTGATGTTTTTCAATGTCTATGCATCGCTTTGCTGGATGTGATCTTCCCTATAATGTATCTATGTAGAAGAGCGCTTGAGGTCCAAGATGGAAGCTCAGAGGTGAAGCAACACTTGGAGAGTATTCTTTTCAAAGAGGCTGGAGGCATAACTGGTGTGTTTTGCAACCAGTATGCATTAGCTGACGAGAAGAGTCGGGTTTTGGTGGAGAGTGATATGTGGAGGTACTCGCAGGAGGTTTATTTGAATCTCCGCTCGGCTGTATTTGCGCTTCGAGCAGTGAAGGATGAGCTGCTTGGTGATTTGGAGAAGATAGCAGAGGCTGCATTTCTTATGGTTGTAGTGTTTGCAGCTGAGGTTACAAAACATAAGCTGAATGCTAAAGCTTCTTGTGAGACCCGGTCAGAGGTATCGGTTCATGTTCTTGTCTCGTTTTCGTGCGTTGAATACCTTAGGCGTGTTCGGCTCTCGGAATATACAGATGCAATCCGGCAAGCTGTTCTGACTATTCAGGAGAATGCCTTCACTTGTGCATCCTTTGTTGGTTCAATGCCGTCATATGTTGAGCTAACAGAACTGCAAGGTGAATACTTCAACTGCACTATGCTTGGTTGGTTTTGTAGTTACATGTACTGAGAATTTGTAACGTGTATAGGTCTGCCTCTGCCTTATTTGGAGGGGAAGAGATATGTTTGGTGTAACGATGAGGTGCAAACTGCTCGCATTTTGTTTTACCTCAGAGTTATGCCAACTTGTATCGGCCTTGTACCTGGTTCTTTGTTTGCAAAAGTCGCAGCTCCCACTGTATTCCTGTATCCTTATGGGAGTTACTACTTATATTGTGCTTGATTTGAATTTGGTTTGTTTGTAGATCTTTGTGATATCAGTTGTCATTCCTTAGCTTGTTTTCCACAGTTATATGCAACATCCAAATGGGAAAGTAGCTCGAGCGGCACATTCTGTGTTTGTGGCTTTTATATCTTCTGGTAATGACTCTGAACAGGATGATCGATCAGCTCTAAAGGAACAGCTTGTTTTCTATTACATTCAGAGAGCTTTGGAGGTATCTTAGGGTATTCTGGTTGATAAAGTCTGTCTTTCCTTGTATCTCAGGATTCATGTTTCTGATATTTGAACTCAATGCAGGCATTTCCTGGGATTACTCCCTTCGAAGGTCTGGCATCTGGAGTCGTTGCTTTAGTTCGGTATCTCCCTGCTGGAAGTCCGGCAATATTCTATTGTGTTCACAGCCTTGTTGAGAGAACTCGTGATCTTTGCACCAAAGGAATGAGTCGGGATGGAATTTTTGGAAGAACTGGGAAAAGGACTCCGAACCATGTAAAAAGGTTGCCGAGTTGCTTCTGCGACTCATCTCTCTTGTAGATATACAGGTATTGTTACTGGTGGTGCCCTTTTTACAGTATTCCTTTTTATGCAAATTAACAGTTTTATTGACCTTAGGCCAAGTGTGTAACTAGAGAACCTCAGGCAACTCAAAGAAATAAAACACTGCTTTGGTTTTCTTGACTATATTTCAAATATAGCTCTTCTTTAATACTAGACAAACAAGCATGTTTTTCAAGAACAAGAAATATGTCAGCAATTAATAGGAAACAAGTTGCAGAATAGTCTTGCTTGATTTTCTCAGAAGTTTACTGGTTTTAAGTACTATACTGAATAGGTATTCTTCATCTGAAAGAATGATCTTATGAGGAAGTTCATCTGTGTGGAAGTTATATGCTAAAATCCCAAATGATAACTCAATACTCAAGTTGCTGAACATCTGCCTTTCTTGTAAATGAGGAACATAGAATGGGATCTTCCAAGTTTCTAGTTCTAATTTTGGTGGATATGTTGGTCTGTGTTTTCTTTGGCAATGATTCACTGACATTTTAAGGATTTTGGCCCCTTTCTGGTTCCGACTTCCATCATGATCGGCTTTGACATGAACTATATACTGGTGACAATGAACTTATATATTGCTTCAATTTTTACATGGAATCACTGGGCCAGAGACTGTAAGTTCCTTTCCCATTTCTTCATTAACCAGGTATTACCATATGCTCTGAAGCAGTTGGCAGGGTTAATCATCGGATTACCGAAAGAAGGGCAGAATGTGCTACTCGGCCAACTGTACTCCCAAATTGCAGAATCCGATGATGTCGTGAGGAAACCGATTTTGGTGTCATGGTTGCAATCACTTTCCTACCTCTGCTCACATACAAAGCTATCTGGTTGTTCTAATTCCAAAGGTTCTTCAAGTACTAGTGATACTTTGGCCATGAATGCAACCATGTCACGCCTGTGAAGTATTTTTGTTTAGTACAAAGCGAAGGGGCATTGAATGTATATACAGCATACCATGTTACAGAAACTATTTATGTTTCATCAAAAATCACTATAAAACACGTTGAGATAAATAAACTCATTGAATTCCAACATAAAACAATATGATTATTCCCAAGGATAAAACAATTATACCGTAACAGATTATTGAATTTTTAAAAAGGAAACATTGAAATGAATGTGATTTGGTAAGCAAGGAAGCTTATACATATATCCCATGTTCTATAATAACTGGATGATATCTGAGTGTGTGTATGCACAAATACTGATCATTTGCAAGTCTCATGCAAGTAAATGATCTTTCCAACTTCTGCAAAATTGTGCAGGATGAAAGGGGAGACCTTTCTTCAATCATTTTTGGCTATTTGTATTGTCTGGAGTGCCCCGGTTTGACAGCTTATATTCATATTTATGACTGATGTGCCCATGAACTTGCAATACCCTCAATTAGAGCCAAATTCTCTATTCCATTCCTCAAGTTCTTCCCACTTGCTTTTCTGTAAGCTTGGTCGAATAACTGCCATCGCCTTTTGGAAATCTCCGTATCTCAAGGGTCTTAACTGGAAAATCAGTACACATATTATAATAACAAGCATTGTTCAGAGAATGAAATGGCAATAGAAATGACAAGTCTCCATCAATTCTGCACTGTGATTATATTGAATAATAAATCATGTTTTCTGCATATTAGTTTAAATCTTTCACCAAATTGAACAATTTTGGCAGAAAACTTTGAGATTTAACGCTATTTAAGATTCATCAAAATACAAACTTTGAAGGCTAACCTGATTTGCCTTTATGGTGAGAATGTTTTGTGGACCTAATTCTCTGATTGGCATCATTGCAGCTTCTTCACATAAGGCTTGCAAATCACTCCCAGAATACCCTAAGAATTTAAAAGTTTCTTTTTTAACAAAAAAAGAGAAGAGGGCATAACAAGAATAGTTCATGTCCGAATGTCAGCATATACCTTCAGTCTCCTTGACAAGCCGTTCTAAATCACTGCCTGTTTAATTAAAAATACACATGTTTAGAGATGGGAAGACTTACTGAAATAACCATTACATCAAGAATATCAGCAGTCCATTCACTTATTGGAAAAAGACATCAGGATTAAGACAACTTCATTATTTATTTAGTGACAGAAGTAGTTCTAGTGCTATCATTAGCTGAGTTATACCATGAAGGCAACAGACTATCATATACCATTCCCACTATTGATCACAAGGTTCTAATAATAAGGAAATGAGAATAAATATCAATTGGATTGCCTATTCATCACTATTACTAGCAAAGGCAACAGACTTTGCATTATTATTTTGTGAGAATAAACTGACCAACACCAACTTCTTAAAGTAGGGACAGGTTCTTTAAAAAAATATGCGTAACCAATAATAGACATCTTATTAGTAAGTTTCGGGACATCATTAGATCAGCCATAACTGTGGACAATGCTTTTCTCAAGTTAAATATAATCACACTAGAAATTACTGAACTCAATGTACCAGGTCAAAATGATGTGGAATTTAAGAGTCAAAATCCCTGCCCTATCAATATTTTCCCTTAAATAGGATATGAGAATTTAATTTTATGGAAGCAATTCTTAATAAGAGAAAATTCAGTCGAACTTACCAGGTAGAGAAAAAGCTTGACCTTTAAGCTGATTTTTGAGAAGTAACCTCCGAACATTGTGATCTGGTAAAGGGACATATATTCTCTTTACCTGGTTCAAGTGAATAATTTCAAATCATCATTGACTGGTGTGAAGTCCAAGCAAAATCAAAGGAAATACTAAGCAAAACATTAACCAATGTGATAACAATAGGCATCTTAGGCAGAAGAGAGACTCTACACATGCTGATTTTTGAGTTAAAAGGCATGTCAGCAACTATGGACCAAAGCATGCTGCACTAGGTAGTAAAATGACCATTCTATATATGCATTATGCAACAATCGATAAAACCAAATAAACACTCCCACATCATGGTACATATACACACTGAACCACCACACTGCTAGCAAGGTAGATGCACATGAATATTCCATCACTTCTTATGATCTCTATGGAAAAAATTCACGCCAAAGAAACATAAAAAAAGCATTATCCTTTAATGGGCCGTTATACCTTAAATATTTCCTACTTTCAGTTCTAGATATTCATGTCTCTACACTTCTGTAACTGAAGATTTTTACCTAATCTACACAAGTAACCATGGAGCTTCAACAGCTTCAACTATATAGTATGAAACACTAAATAGACAAAGCAGTTTGTTTCAGAATGTTTCATGACGGAGATAATAGTTTAACTTTAAAGAAAACTTCTATGTGAATTCAGAGGTTGGTTATTGAGCTTCTTTAGGTGTTTAAGGAGAAATAATTTCTACATTTAAAATTTCTCATCAGCCTACAGAATGAGAACATGTGGGTAGAAACACACCAATCTCCGGAGAACAGCATCATCTATTTCCTGTGGCTTATTGGTTGCACCTGCAATAAAATGTGATCAGCCATAAGACATCAATAAATAAATTATATTTGCCAGTCTACAATATGATCAGGAAACCAAGAGTTTTGAATACCACAAAAGACCCAAAATTGCATAAGTGTGATATGAACTGGACGGCTAAGTGAATACAAATGCACAAGAATAACACACCAATAACAATCACTAAGTCATTTGGATTCGAGGTCACCCCATCAAATTGCACCAAGAACTCTGACTTTAGTCTTCTACTCGCATCATTCTCATCAGTCATTCTTGTAGACATGATGCTATCAATCTGTCAAATAAGATTAAGGTAAGTTTAGCCATAAAGAAAATACAAATAAATTATATAGAATACACAAACAGAGGATTATAACGACGACATTTATTGTAAGAATATAACAGCCAGTGTCATGGTGGAAAATAGAAGAGCATGGCTTTATATAAAACAAACTACATTGAATTTGCTTCTTGCTATTAGGATGACTTATTAATGCAAGGTAAAAATAACAAACGTTTTTTGTAGGTGGATCAAGGAATTCTATTGGCCCCACTAAAGTCCAAGCCACCATAACGCTCGACCAAAGCTGCAGTTATCAAATGAGCATTTCCAGAGGATTTTAAATAGCATCTGCAAGTACTCTCACAATGCAATTCTAAACTCTAACAAGCAACAACCAAAACATAAGTAAAAAACCACCACCAAAAGGAATGTAGGTATGCCAATTTTTGTCTACACAGGACAAAGAGGTTCTCAACAAGACAAGAGAAGTATTATGACACCAGATTTTAACAAGATGATAGCTGGAGCTTGAATGAAGTTTATCTAGACAAAGGATGCTAAGAATATGGCATGCATTAAACTGAATATAGGGAAAATGGGAGGGATCAAAGTAGCAGACCTCGTCAATAAAAATTACAGATGGCTGTTTTGAAATGGCTACCATGAAAAGAGTTCGAACAAGCTTCTCAGCCTCTCCCACCTTTGTCATCATAGTTAACAACAAACAAAAATGTCACAATTAAATTACCAGTTTCACCATCTTAAAAAACAGCATCAAGTAACATGAATATCCGCATATACCCATTTTGATGTTAGAGAAGAGGCAGAAAGGTTAAAAAATGTGGCATCTGATTCAGATGCAACAGCTTTTGCGAGCATTGTTTTTCCATTACCAGGAGGACCAAATAGGAGTAGTCCTGAAGAAAACATATAATGGTTCAACAAATAAAGAATGTTTCATTAAAGTACATAACTTACCCAATAATAACAGTTCTCATGAAACCTACCTCGGGCTGGCTTGCGAAGTCCAGTAAATAAGTCTCTTCTTTTAGTTGGTAGGATTACCATTTCCAATAGAGCTTGTTTAGCTTTCTCCAGACCAGCTACAAAGATAGAAAGGACACTTGAGTCATACAACCAAGTCACTGAAATCTAAGAGTGCAAGATCTAACAATTACCAACATCATCCCATTTAACAGAAGGGCTTCTATCTACGATGGCTGTATTTATCATTTCAATTAATTTGCTGTCATAGTTATTAGCAGACACTTCTGTGGGTCTTGCCAGCCCATTACTATTCTTTTGGTTCCCCGACAATGAAATAGTACTTCTCTTTGAGCTGGGCAAGGTCTGGAGAGGAGCTTTCGTCGTAGCACGCATAGATGAAGCTGCTCTATCTAGGTTCTGGCCGATAGCAGTCTATTAAAACAAGTCAAAAGACATCAAGTAGAGAAGATTCAATCTATCATATATGATGAAGTGATATCACATTCAAACAATTGGATTCTCACCTTGACATGATAACGTACAGGAATGACTAACCATTTTGCTAAATAAAGATATGACCAATGACATAAAATTAAGAAACCAAATTCATAACATGAATTGTAGGGAAGTCTATAAAGAATCCTAATTTTTAAACTGAAATTATCATACAGCAACAAAGAATGACAACTATAAATTAATCTTGTGAAGCGACCAAGATATGCACTATGAAATACCAGTACTTAATATAAATCACTATGATCTCAAAGATTAAAACAAATCTAGTTGTAAAAAAAAATATGGAATAACAATCATATGAAAGGACCTAGGTTACATTTGGATATTGTCACTCGCAATCTAGAAGTGAAACACTTACTCCTGAGACAAATTAGTCAGTACCTTCTTTTGTGAGACACCACCTAAGCAGCATACAAAATAGAAGAAAAAAAATTAACATCTTTCATTACAGAACAAACAAAATAAAAAACTAAAATTTAATACAAAATTAAAACTCGAATTACTGTGAAAAAATAATGAAGAAAAAGGGTACCAGTTCTCTTGCTCAGCGCCTGCAATCTCTCTGTAACATTCTCCTGCCATTTAGATATCTTCTGCTGATAAGTTCTCACCTTTTCTTGATCACTGTCAAAAGAACCAATCCAAATAAAAACTAAATTCATAAACTTTAATCCTAAATCCCCAATCGCATTCAAGACGTGACCTAGAAGGCATCGCGGAAGGGACTCTGGCAGCCTTGGCTTCAAGCATGACTCTATGAGCGTTCCTATAGTGCGCAATGGCATCATCAGTGAGGCCCCATTCTTCAGCCCGGACAGCCTTATCGATCTCCTCCTTGGCCAAATCGAAGTAGCCCTTGAGCTTGTTGACGATCCTCTCGCTGACGACCGACGGCCCAGCGGCGGCGGAGGCGGACGCATCCATCGGTTGGGGGTCGTGATGGCGAGCCGGAGGTAGGTCAGCGACGGAAGAGAAGAGCTGAGAAAAGGAATCGACGAGGTTCGTGAAGAAGCTCATTCATTAGAGAAGGGTTTCAAGATCTAGAGAGGATCGAAGAAGAGCAAGATCGTTCCTCATCATCCAAATTCAAGGGTTTCACGATGATGGGCAAGCGAAATGCTAAAACGGGGGAATCTCTCCCAAAATCGATGAATTTGGGTTTATCTTTTAGCTTTTCTTTTCAGTTTTTTATTTGGATGTGTATAACAGGAGAAATTACTGGTTATCCACCGTGAATTTTAAAACTTTTTTTTAATTTTTTTAATTTTTGCACACTCCGGACATCTCATCGTTATAGTTTACTTCTTTTCTATCCCTATCCATCACTTCAAATGTATCATTGTTATAAAATTCTATTTTTATAGTTTTACATATTTACTAAAAGTGTAGTTTTGCTCGAAGTTCTTTGTTAATTGATCTTTGCTATTTTTTAAAGTGGAAATTACCAAAAAAAACCCCCTAAGTTAGCGAAATGACCAAAAACATCCCCTTAATTTGGCAATCCCTAAAAACCCCTTCCTTTTAAACATAATGTTTTCTAATCCCCCAAAGCATATAATGATGGTTAATAAAGTTATTTTTGAATTTTATGGACGAAATTGCCCATAGCATAGGAAATCGTGGCACTCCAACATCTTCTTTGTCATCGGCATCGCCAACGGCGACATCCCCTCCCTCGCCGCCAACCCCGCCGCGGCCTCCCAATGGGCGGCCACCAACGTGCTCACCTACTTCCCAGCCTCCTCCATCTCCGTCGTTTCCGTGGGCAACGAGATCCTCAGCTCCGGCGATTCCTCCCTCACTTCCCAACTCCTCCCGGCGATGCAAAACCTTCACTCCACCCTCTCCACCGCCGCCCCATTTGTCAAGATCTCCACCGTCCACACCATGGCGGTGCTAGCCCAATCCGATCCCCCATCCACCGGCGCCTTCCACTCCGATCTCGTCCCCGTCCTCAAAGGAGTCCTAGGGTTTCCAAGATCAACTACATGAACATGTTCAACGCCCAGGTCGACGCCGTTCGGGCGGCACTGGACACCACCGGATTCCCCGCGATGGAGATCGTGGTGGCGGAGACCGGTTGGCCATACAAAGGCGATAACGGAGAGGTTAGAGCGAGCGTTGACAATGCCAAGGCTTTAACTAGTGGGCTAGTAGCACATCTGAGATCAATGGCCGGAACGCCGATGATGCCAGGCCGTCTCGTGGAGACCTACCTCGTCGCCCTCTACGACGAGGATCTCAAGCTAGGGCCGACCTCGGAATGCTCCTTCGGCCTCTTTAAGCCAGATCTCGGTCTCTGTTTAACAAGTGATATATCCCTGTTTAAATATTGTGGTTTCTTTTTAATAAACTCGGCTCTGTTTAATAAGTGATATCCCTCTGTTTAAGAATTGAGGTTTCTGTTTAAAAACTTATATTTCCGCTTAAATATTGTGGTTTCTATTTAATAAGTGATATCTCTCTGTTTAAGAATTGAATTAAAATGGTCACAAAAAAACACTTGAAACCTCACACCTTAAAAGTCTAATTGGATCAAAGAATGTGATCAGGTCCCAATGACATCACGATCATCTTGGTCAACTCAAATACATTAATGACGATTCACTTTTCATGCAAAGGGAGAAGAGTTTCATTTAATGTGATCAGGTCCCAATGACATCATGATCATCTTAGTCAACTCAAACACATTAATGATGATTCATTTTACATGCAAAGGGAGAAGAGCTTCATTTAATGCCACTTTAAAGCTTCACATTCTTTAAAGACCCTCATCATTGAATTAAGGTTTCTGTTAAAAAACGTATGTCTCCATTTAAATATTGCGGTTTCTGTTTAAGAAACGCGGTCTCTGTTTAACAAGTGATATCTCTCTGTTTAAGAATTGAGGTTTCCGTATAAAACTTATATTTCCGCTTAAATATTGCGGTTTCTGTTTAAATATTTCCGCTCAAACACATTAATGATGATTCACTTAACATGCAAAGGGAGAAGAGCTTCATTTAATGTGATTAAGTCCTAATGACATCATGATCATCTTGGTTAACTCAAACACATTAATGACGATTCACTTTACATGCAAAGGGAGAAGAGTTTTATTTAATGGCACTTTAAAGCTTCACATTCTTTAAAGATCCTTATCAATGAATTAAGGTTTCTATTTAAAAACGTATGTCTCCGTTTAAAAAACGCAGTCTCTGTTTAACAAGTGATATCTCTCTGTTTAAGAATTGAAGTTTCCGTTTAAAAACTTATATTTCTGCTTAAAACTTTGTGAATATTATTGAATTTATTTTAGATATTTAGATAAACATCAAAAATTTAATTATATTTTATTTAAAAAATTTTAAAATTTAATAAATGTTATTATATAATAAGATTTTGATCATTGATACATTACTATAAAATATTCTAACATTCATGAATATGAATTTAACATCCATTTCAATTGATTGCATATATATAGATAGAAAGATCATGTGAAAGAATATTAATTCTCAAGAATGGATTTAGCTTGTTGTTTTTTTGGGTATTAATTAAGATGGTTAGGTTGTTCCATGGTTAACTAGTGTGATCAAAATTTTAAACAAAAACATAATAATTTAAACGGAAAAGACTGTTTTAAATGAAAATTTAATTGAGTTAAACAGAGACTGTGATAATTAAACAATAAGGCAAAAAAAATGCACACTCTTATGCATAAAAGATCAGACATGATGTGATTGTGCGGTATTTTTCCCGCCATTTGTAAGGGCAAAAATGGAATTTCATAACATGGACTCACTTGAAGTGACTGATAGGGGGTGAAAAGGAATGTAAACTATAAAGGAAGGGCTGCCCGCTGTGTATAAAAGTTGAAGAGGGTTTTTAAGAAGTTTTGAAATTCCCGATGTGTGAACAGTAATTTTCCCTTTTTAAATGCATGTGATTTATTTATTTATATATATATATATTTTTAAAAAATAAAAATTGGAACACAGTGTTTTTTCTTTGAGAATATTTTATTTTTTTAATTAATAAAAGAACAATTATTAATAGTGTTATCTCTTTTTCATTTGACCGAATAGATTCAATAAATTTCAGCCCATCAATCAAACACAAAGAAAGAAGATTTTGATGTGGGCCGGTATAAAATTATAAAATTTGGAAATGCTATTTTTATAAGTTATATAGAAGTTATATCAGGAATAGGAATCCAATGAGGCTCAAAGGCCTGACTGTAATAAGCTATCTATTTTTACAAAAACAGATTCAAGAAGCTATCTATCTAGAGATAAAATTGTTAATTTATTTAAAAACCGTCTCATGTCATATAATATAAAATTATTTGTTAAAATAATGCAGTGTGATTAATGATTTGGTAAATAATTAAACCGGAGTTTACTCCTGCCCAGAAAAAGGATTTATTACGCGGTGGATGATGGAATAAAATTTCATTCGAAGATCCGATTGAATAATTTGCTTGGATGATTTTGGCCCAACTGCTGTTGGGGTTGCAAGCTAATTTCCACCACCACTTCCCAAGTAAGGCTTTATTAAAAATCTGTATGTTGAGAATTCCCCAACCTCCCATGTCCCGGGGTTTGGTAATCCTGTTCCACGCAACCAGTCTGATTCCTTTGGTTCCCAACTCAGGACCTTTCCAAAGAAAGTCTCTTCTGATTCTGTCAATTTCTTTGATCACCCAAACGGGGAGTTTAAAAACGGGCATCCAATAAACGGGAATAGTTGAGAGGACAGAGTTGATGAGAGTTAAACGACCTCCTAAGGATAAATAATTTGCTTTCCACGAGGTAAGTCTAGAACGAACCATTCCGATAAGTTTTGTCCAGTCTAAACGTCTGGGTCTTCTTCCAGAAAGAGGAATTCCTAAATAAGTAATTGGGAGAGTATTCCTGGAGCAATTTAGGATTCTGGCAGAGGAGTGGTGTGGCTGAAAGCCATAGTGTGTGGAGTATAAACAGCTTTTACAAAAGTTGATCGATAAGCCTGAGGAGCCCTCAAATAAATAAAGAATGAGTTTTATGATTTGAAGGTCTTCTTGCCCCCCAGCTGAGAAGATTAACAAGTCATCCACATATTGGAGATGGCAGATGTTAAAAGATTGGTTCAAAGGAATGGCTCCAACACTTCTCTGTGGCATGATTGTTGGCATAATAGTCAACCTCTCAAAGATATTTGGCCAAATCTTTACTCTGATTGCTTATTTCCCTGGATAAAAATCAGACCTTTTATTCAACACCTAAACAATCCAGAGACCTTGTTTCACTCGGCAACCCATGACATGCTATCTCCTCTTTTAGAAATTATCCCTGATTGTACCAGTAACCTGGAAGATTCCTTTAACTGGGTTCTGGAAAAAAGTGGATTATTCACAGTTAAATCTTTCTATAACTTTCTCATTGATGGCGGATTGCGTAGCCCGATTTACTCTTCCTTTTGGAAAACACGCAGCCCCAGTAAAATAACCCTTTTTTGCTTGCTAGCGGGCGAGGATAAAATTCTCACTCTCTCAAATCTCTTTAAGAAAGGGTGCAATTTTCAACACTCCACTGATACATGTACTCTCTGTCATCACGATTCTGAGAAGCTGAATCATCTCTTTCTTGATTGTGAATTCTCTAAACGAATCTGGACGTTTTTCTCTCAAGTCTTAGAATCCAACACCTTGCCAGACACAGTCTCTTCCATCTGGACCTCTTGGCTACCCTCCCTTCTTCCACAATACCGAACCCTCTGGGATCTAATCTCCAGAGCAATTTTATGGAATATCTGGATTGAAAGAAACTTTCGCATTTTCCAATTGAATGCTCAACCTCATTTTAGAATAATTTTTAAAGCTGCTAACATGCTTCTGTCTTGGTTTTCAACAGCTCCTGCCAGTCACCAGCAGCACCTCCTCGAAGCTTCCCAGAAGATCAAGCGCTCTCTCAATTTTCTAGGTGCAAGAGTTGCAGATCATCCTGGTGATCCAGATTCTTACCTGGCTCAAGAGTAGGCGTTTTCCTTTTTGACCTGAGTTGGCCTGAGGTTCCCGACGGCCCCTTCCGCCTTCTCAGCTTGTTTTTCTCGTAGCTTGTCTTTCTTTCCGTTTTCTTGCTTTTGTTCTCATTTTACCTCACCTCTGGTGAGTGTTTTCCTTTTCTTTTGTCGTCTTTCTTTTTTCTAATAAATTAGTGATTTATCCACTTTTATTCAAAAAAAAAAAAATAATTAAACCGGCTCATATGATGCTATTTAAAATATAATTATTTGTAATAATTTTATAATGAAATAATTTGAACTAGTACCAATAGTTTTTATTGATTAGTTCAACTATTCTAGAAACTCTTTACAAAATCTATTGTTTTAAGAATATTTTTTGTTTTTTTACATTGCCGTCCTTTGGTCGACATTATAAGAGATACTGAGGCTCATAGTGATCATGGTCATCAAATTTTGGCTGACTTAGAACCATGATAGCTAACCTTGGCACAATACCTAGAGTTAAAACAAATTCACAAATAGATTGGTTGTGCATGCTGAATGAACCAGGATCTATGGATCATGTTCCTTTCTAGTGTTTTTGTCAAAAAAAAAAAAAGAAAAAGAAAAAAAAAGAGACTTTTTTAACATTAGTCATAAATACACAAACAACTTGATGTGTTGCCATTTATTATGTCATTGTTCCCTAGCACAATTTATTTTTTTAAAATTACTCCAAAGTTGACAATGGGATTAGGGGATGATAGAGAAAGTTTATGACAATTAATAAACCATTAAAACCACAACACCATTCCATTCAAGCCATTTCAAATAGTGCTTAATTAAGGGCATGGTTGGCCATGTATCATCCACCATTCCATTAAAGAGAGGTTTCAGACACGGCTATAAAAGAAATGCAAAGATAGCACCAATCTCTGAAGATACACATCACTCCAATGGCTTCAATCTTCACATCCTTCACACTCTTCATACTACTACTCATCTTTGCAATCTTCTGCATCTATGTCATACTTCCAATTCTATTTCTGCTCATTTTTTACCTTAAAGAGTCAATGAATAAGTCCGGCAGGCCTCCTATTGCCGGCACCATCTTCCACCAACTCATACACTTCGACACTCTCTTCGACTTTCATCTAAACAAGGTTCGCAAACATGGTACTTTTGGGCTCATCAAGCCTTTTTCCTTCGAATTGTATACCTGTGATCCTTCCATCATTGAGCATATACTTAAGACCCGCTTTTCCATTTACAGTAAGGTACTACCAAGCGCTTCGTTTATGTACCTTTGTTAATTTTTTTTTTGTTTAATACATGTGGTTTATCTATTTTTTAAAATAGGAATTTGATATATGCTTTTCTGTTTAGGGTGAATATACTTATGAAATAGTTAATGATTTATTTGGGGATGGAATTTTTGCTGTGGATGGCGAAAAATGGCGGCATCAAAGAAAACTTGCTAGCTTCGAGTTTTCTACAAAAGT
This sequence comes from Dioscorea dumetorum, assembly GCA_902712375.1. Classification (NCBI taxonomy): domain Eukaryota; kingdom Viridiplantae; phylum Streptophyta; class Magnoliopsida; order Dioscoreales; family Dioscoreaceae; genus Dioscorea; species Dioscorea dumetorum. The sequence goes on from CACTHL010000784.1 coordinate 1,683,031, forward strand.
TCTCAGGGAATTCAGCAGTGTCGTGTTTCGCTCTAATGCCGAGAAATTCAGAAAGACAATCTCCGATGTAGCGGGTGTTGGAAAACTGATAGATATGCAAGATCTTCTGATGAAATCCACTTTGGATTCGATTTTCAAAGTGGGGTTTGGTATTGAGCTTGACACTCTTTCAGGAACCAATGACCAGGGGACTCTGTTTAGTAAGGCTTTTGATGATTCAAATCACATAGTTTTTCATAGATATTCTGATTTATTTTGGAAAGCTAAGAGGTATTTAAACATTGGGATGGAGGCCAGACTTAAGAAGAACCTTAAAGTTATTGATGACTTTGTGTTCCAGCTGATTCATGAGAAGAGAGAGCTCATGAATAGTGGACTAGAGGTAATGCATAGTAGTTGTTCTTTCTTTCTTTAATTATCAACTTAAATTTTTGGGTTGAATTGAGAACATTGTAATGCAAGTTTGATGATTTATGTAGAGTAACAAAAAGGATATATTGTCAAGATTTATACTGGAGAGTGAAAGGGATCCAGAGATGATGACCGATAAATACTTGAGAGACATCGTATTGAATTTCTTGATAGCCGGAAAGGATACATCGGCGAATACACTGACTTGGTTTTTCTACATGCTCTGTAAGCATCCCTTAATTCAAGAGAAGATCGCGGTCGAGATCAAAGAAACAGTAGGAGAGGAAGGTTTCATTGGAGATACTAGGAGTTTCGCAAGTAGCCTCACCGATCAAGTGCTTGACAAGATGCAATATTTACATGCAGCTCTAACTGAGACTCTTCGGCTTTACCCGGCCGTCCCTGTGGTATATTTTAAAAAATAATTATGGAGAAAACTATCATTATTTGATTCGATTTGATTTGACTCAATTTAAGTAAATTAACAGGATGCAAAGTGTGCCGAAGAAGATGATGTTTTACCGGGTGGATTGAAGATGAAAAAGGGAGATGGAATAAGTTACTTGATTTATGCCATGGCAAGGATGGTTGATCTTTGGGGTGATGATGCTGAGGAGTTTCGACCGGAACGGTGGCTAAAAAATGGAAAGTTTTGCACGGAAAGCCCATTCAAATTTGTGACCTTTAATGTAAGTCCTCGAGTTGCACCCCTCTCTCTCTCTCTCTCTCTCTTTTTGAAAATACGAAAACAAATTTTAAGCCATTGCCAATGTTTTGTGTTTTATTTTGATGATTAGGCTGGTCCAAGGATGTGCTTAGGGAAGGAGTTTGCATATAGGCAAATGAAGATCTTGGCTGCAGTTGTTCTCAATTCCTTCAAATTTAAACTTGGTGATGGGTCTTATGTTGCTACATATAGAACCATGTTCACCCTTCACATGGATAAAGGCCTCCCTCTTTTGGCCTTCCATAGATGATCTAACTATGAACTTGTCTTTCTTTCTTTCTTTCTTTCTTTCCCTTAATCACCAAATCTCATACTATGACTTGGTTATATGATCCATATTTAGATGTTGTTTATGTTAATATAGGTATCCACCACCCTAACTGCTCAATAACTGCAGTTAGAGAGAAGGTTTAGTAAGGGTATATAAGACTAAAAGGACTCAGTCCCGCAGGCGATGTGGGACTATGGACTTGTGCCACCCTAAGCCCACAGCGGATGTGGGACCCAAGGCCCTATCCACATGACAACCCTAGATACCTAAGCTCTGATACCATGTTAATATAAAGACCTATCACCCTAACTTCTCCATAACTGCAGTTAGAGGGAAAGTTTGGTAAAAGTATATAAAGCTAAGGGGACTCAGTCCTACAAATAATGTGGGACTATGGACATGTGCCACTACGTCCCTAACAGTTTGATGGGAATACACATGGGCAGAGTTGGAGTTGTACATATCTATTGGCCTTTATGTTATTCAAGTGATAATAAATAAATAAAACTTTTCTTTTCTATTTTATTTTTAATTAAAGGGATATGAATGGTGGTCCATAAAAAATGAAAATGAAAGGATATGTGCGACATGAAGATGGATGAGCTCCCTTCCAAAGGATAAGCATCAACAATCAAGTAAATCATTGTTAAAACTCCAAGTCAAGAAATAAAACAGAGTTGAAAACAACCTGAAAGCAACCATGAGAAATAACTACATACATTTGAAGACAAACTTTCATATTATGAATTAAAAAAAAAAAAAAAAAAGAGGCTTGAGTGCAATGCACCTTTTAATTTTCTCAAGGCCTCATCTAACCTTTGACATCTTTGAGCAACACCATAAACAGCAAGTCAGCAAACCATGGCCATGGAACTGGTGACAACAATTATAATCCCCTACACACTCTACACACTGTTGTTCCTCTTTGCACTCATAATTCTCTTTATCACTTGGTCAATTGCCTCCATATTCATCGTCTTCGCCAAAGAGTCCCTCCGAAACTCCGGCCAAGCGCCGATCTTTGGCACTGTCTTCGATCTTCTCATCCACTTCAACTCTCTCCTTGATTATCAGTTGAATAACGCTCGCAAAAACCCGACTTTCAGGCTTCTCCGATCATCTCATAGTGAGATCTTCACTGCTGACCCGGTTATCGTTGAATATATACTCAAGGGAAGCTTCGCAAAATATAACAAGGTGAATTTCATTCATTTAAACACTCAACTTTTGATTTAGGAGGAAAATGAAATATTAACTCTCTTGCTGTAGCATGATCCTTTCACGGCAACAAAATAATATAATGAGTTCCATAATTTTTGTGAAATCATTTTGGTGAAGGAATGGTGGTTTACAATCACTTGAAAAAAAAAAAAAAAAAAACAACTTGAGATCCCTTTACTTTTGTAGGGTAAATATAATTATGAAATCATGTATGATCTTTTCGGGGATGGAATCTTTGCGGTGGATGGCGAAAAATGGCGTCACCAAAGGAAACTTGCAAGCCATGAATTCTCCACTAGAGTTCTTAGAGACTTTAGCAGTGTTGTTTTCCGATCTAACGCTGCCAAATTCTCCAAGAAGATCTCTGATGCTGCGAGAGATGGAATATTGATCGAAATACAGGTTTTTTTCTTATGTCTTAGAGGTTGTTAAATTCAACACAAAAACTTAAACTAATAAGATGAGGATCCTGTGTAGGATTTACTGATGAAGTCAACTTTAGATTCGATTTTCAAAGTCGGCTTTGGAGTAGATCTTGATACGCTATCAGGATCCAACGAGCAAGGGAGTCGGTTTAGTAAGGCATTTGATGACTCTAACTTCATCATCTTCCATCGCTTTGTCGATCTTTTTTGGGAGGTGAAGAGGTATTTAAACATCGGCCTCGAAGCGCAACTTAAGAGGAACCTCAAAGTCATTGATGACTTTGTTTATCAGCTGATTCGCTTTAAGAGAGAGCTTATGAACACAGGATCCGAAGTAAGTAATTATGTCTATTTGCAGATTACTCACTAACAATAAGCAATTATGTCCTAAAAAATATAATTCTTATTGTGTTTGGAAAGAATAAATCTTTTCGATTTATTTTGTTTGCCTACTTCGAAACCTGGTCACGGCTTAAATGTTTCGATAATAACACATCAACTACTAAAACTAATGTTGCAGAGAGGCAAGGAAGATATACTGTCAAGATTTCTGATGGCTAGTAGGGAGGACCCAGAGAACATGACTGATAAATATCTAAGAGACATAATTCTGAATTTCTTGATTGCCGGAAAAGATACATCTGCCAACACACTGACTTGGTTCTTCTACATGCTATGCAAACATCCTTCTGTGCAAGAGAAAATAGGAATGGAGATCAAAGAAGTGATTGCAATGCCGGAGGATCAGAACATCGAAGGATTCGCAGAATGCCTGACTGATGAAGTTCTTGACAAAATGCACTATTTCCATGCGGCACTCACTGAGACACTCCGATTATATCCAGCAGTGCCATTGGTAATGTGTTCACTTTTTTTTTTTTTTTTCTATTAACTTAACCTGTTTAGATTCTTTTGTGGTCATCCTTGCAATGAGGCAGTTGGTATTTCATTATGACAGGATGGAAAGAGTGCCGAAGAGGATGATGTTCTACCGAATGGAATGAAGGTGAAGAAGGGAGATGGAATAAGTTACATGGCTTATGCCATGGGAAGGTTAAGTGAAATTTGGGGAGAAAATGCAGAGGAATTCATGCCTGAAAGATGGTTGGATAATGGCAAGTTTTTGCCACAAAGTTCATTTAAATTTGTCTCCTTTCATGTAAGCATCAACAGTTCATGATCTGATTTTTCATCTGAAATATATTCTTCGATTTTTTTTTTAAGTAAAAAATTTCTGATTTTGATTTGTTTAATCTTTGATTTTTATCAGGCTGGTCCAAGAATATGTTTGGGCAAAGAATTTGCATACAGGCAGATGAAGATTTTGGCTGCTGTTCTTATCTTTTTCTTTAGATTCAAGCTTGCAGATGAGTCCTACATTGCAAGATATAGGACCATGTTTACTCTTCATATGGACAATGGCCTCCATCTTTTGGCATTTCACAGATCACGCCCTTAAAATTATTAGCATGTGATTATCTGAGAATGATAAATATATTTGGACAATGTCATCAAAAGAGATATATAATTGTTATGCTAATTTAATTATGATTGTTTTCCTGAAATTCTGCATTGATCTTAAGCATGCATATATTCAAACTACGGCAAGGAGTCCAAATATTTAGAAAAAATTAAGTATATACCCCTCAAAAATTATATAATTGTATATTTACTTTCAGAAAAAACATAATTGTGTATATACCCTTGAAAAATATAGATAATTACGGATATGCCCCTATCGTTAGATTCTGTTAACAGAAGTTAATTAACTTTATTAATTATAGTTATAATCTTGATTAAGATATATAAAATGGTTAAAATAACCTTCTATAACTTTACCCAGGGGTATTCATAAATGGCCATTTTATAATAAAAAAACATTTCAAGGGTATATATGCAAAGGGTATAATGGTCATTTTATATATCTGCTATTTGTTAACAGATAATTTTTCAACTAATTTGAACCCAGTGATATATACATAATTATATGTATTATTCAGAGGTATGTATGCAATTATTTTTTATTCAGGGGTAAATATGTAATTTCAAAATTATTCAGAGGTACACTTGCAAAAAGCCTAAATAAATTTTAAGGTAGAAGAAAATTTTATTTATTATTATTTTTTATTTTTGACAAATAGATGGTAAGAGCCCTACACTTAAAAGCATTAGATAGGTATAAAAGTGTATTAGTTACAATGATTAAGGGCCAACCATAGGTTTAGACGGCCAAAGTCCCTGAGCCTAGGTCACACAATTTTTTAGGGTCTCATAAATTTTATTTTTTTAAAGTATATTCTATTATCCTAATGGTGAAACTTTTAATTGTTTTAGTAAACTAGTGTAAGAATTAATTTATGATAATATCAATATCTAATAAAGTTGTCAGGGCTCAGAATTTTCAAAGGCCTCACAAATCATTTTTTGAAATTAGATTTTAAATCTTTGTTTACAATTATCCTATCACATTATTAAGTATTTTTAAACTATAAATTTTATTTATGATAATGCCAATATGTGATAAATTTAGTTTATAAGAGCCCCACAATTCATGTTTATTTTAATTATATTCAAAATTTTAAGTGTTTTTTAAACTACAAAACTTGATATATATATATAGAGAAAGAGAGAGAGAAAGTTATTCTATTAGCCCTCACATGTTATTTTTTCACATAACCCCTTATATTTTTCATGGAAAACTTTTCCTATGGTGGAAGTAGAAAAAGTTTTTCCTTGTTTTGATGAAAAATAGGGTCATGTGACAACATAAGAGGAAAAATTTTTCATGAAAAATTTGGGCAAACAAACAGTCTATTTAGCTGGAAAATGACCAGTGAAAAATTTTTCCAGAAAAAAAGTGCAATTAAACACAGTCTAAAGGTTTTTATTACGTGAATGTGTTATTAAATCTTATGTATAAATAATACTAATTTGATGATGTTAACCGCTGATACCTAATTAGATGTTATATACAGACACATTGGGTTAGATAATGAATACATGAAGATTTGTAGTCATTAAAGATAGGGTCATCAGGAGAGAATATTATAAACTGTGTTTCTTATGTGTAGGATAAAATTCTGGATGGTTAATTTTTTAAAGTATTTTATTATATAAATAATATATTATTATGTAAGTTTTTAAAATTGTTTTATGTCCACCCGTATAAGAAAAATATGTTTAAGTGAGGATTTACATTGCCACTGCACGTCTAAAATACCCACTTATATGGAATATTTATTGATAGAGGGACTGATATATAAAATATTATATTGGTTCCACATATAAATATCTCTAATTTTTGGATTAAATTATAATTTATTGATGGATATGATTGCAGTTATTAAAGTTAGTAAGGACTAATTTGCTAAAAATGTAAAGTTGTGTGTGTGTGTGCGCACTAAGGGTGTATTTGTTTTTACCTGTAATTGTAATTACTTCACTGTAGCAAATATGGTGTTTGTTTGAGTGTATTTGCAAATGTTGGATGTAATTGAGTTTACACATAGTGAGAATTTGGATGTAATTGGTTTTACGTCCGATTTGGGCGTAAAACCAATTACTTCACTATAGCAAATCCATGAAAATCTTAAATAAGGCAATTTAATATTAATAAATTTATATAATACAATGTATTTAACAAAAATTTTAATATTATTTGAAAATATTAAGTAAGTTATTTAATGAAAATAGTTTTGTATTTTAGGGTTATTTTCATGCACACAAATTAATAAAACATTATTAGACAAATCATCATTAAAAATAGATTTATTAACAAAACTTTTTTAACCAATTAAAATTTAATAACAATTACATCAATATAACTAATAATTAAAAATGATAATAATATAACAATAATATAACAATAATAAAGAGTTTATTATTTAAATTGATTAATATAATAATTACATTAAAAAATAATCTCCATTCCAAAAAAAAAAAGTAAAAACCAAAAAAATGGGTATTTATAAAGGTGTTTGGGGTAATTACACCCTAAGTGGCCATATTTCTTAAATACATCAAACCAAACACCAAATTCTACAGTACAGTAATTCCAGTTACATATAACCAAACACCAGATTTTGTAATTACTGTACTTTCAAATTCATGTACTTTCAATTACATTGTAATTGAAAATCCTCTGCATTTACAATTACGTCTAACCAAACGCTACCTAAGTGTTTTCATGAACAATTATTGCTATTGAAACACTCCTATGTGAAAACCTTAAATATTCACATTGATTGCTCGAAGCAAAACAAGCCATTACTTCTTCTAGATCAAGGGCTAAAAAGTTCAAGAGTATCACATGTGCACATTATAGGATTCCATGTTTGTGAAATCTCTATAAGATAACCCTAATTTATCACACATTCGTGTGTTCATGTGATCGATCCTTATAAAAAAATTTGTTAATTAAATATAAATTAATAGCAATTGATAACCCTAATTAGACTAGAATGATTTTCCGAACAAAATCTAGCACCTGTGCTCATATGTTATTTTTTTTGTTTTTCTTTTTGTCTCTATTTTGACACATGGTAAGAAGTTTCTCTCTCTCTATTTTACAGTTGTCCATTTTTAATGGGCTTTGTTGTTTTCTGTATGTATTTTCCCCATATTTCCTTTTATTTATGGTTTCCTTCTTTAATTTTAATACATATGTTTTATCTACTTTAAAAAAAAATAAAAAGTTTTTTTGTTCATGCTTCCGTAAGTTGCAACTGTGTTCATTAAGGGCCACAAAACAAGACTAATCACAACCACATATCTTTATTCATCCTTGTCGATGGTGCTTATGAAGCTCCACTTGCTGACTTACTAACCTTGGTCTTTTACAAATATGCCATTTTATATGTGCCTTTTTTTTTTTTTAATTTTAAAACATATGTTTTATCCACTTTTTAAAAAAAAAATTAAAAAGCTTTCTTTGTCATGCTTCCATAAGTTGCAAATATGTTCATTGAGGGTCACAAAATAAGACTTACCACAGCCACATATTTTTATTCGTCCTTGTCATTGGTGTTTACAAAACTCCACTTGCTTTTTACAGATATATCATTTTATCTGTATTTTGTCTTCTTTAATTTTAATACATATGTTTTATTCACTTTTTCAAAAAAAAAATTAATAAGTTTTCTTCCTTATGCTTCGGTATGTTGCAAGTGTGTTTATTAAGAAAAATAAAACTTACAATAACCACATATCTTTATTTGTCCTTGTCGATGGTGTATATGAAACTCCACTTGTTAACCTAAGACTTGCTAACTTTGGTTTTTTAAAGATATATCCTTTTATTTGTGTTTTTCTTCATTAATTCTAATACATATGTTTTACTGATTTTTGTAAAAAAATTAAAAAAAGTTTTTCTCATGCTTGAATAAGTTATAAAGTTGTTCATTAAGGGCCACAAAATAAGATTAGTCCCAACCATGTATCTTTATTTGTCCTTGTCAATTGTGTTTACGAAACTTCACTTGCGGACTTGCTAACCTTGGTTTTTACATATATACCCTTAGCTCATCTTGCAATTATTATTATTATTATTATTATTATTATTATTATTATTATTTGAAAAATATAAATAAGCTAGGGATTAAACTCTAAACTTTTTTTATTTGAGAGAAATAAAATACCAATTCACCTATTGTAGTGTCATACATTGTATTCGCCTCAAAAAAATTTAAATAAAATATCATTACATATATAACCTTGGTTTAGTCATTTTTTTTTTAATCATTGCCCCAATAATTACATTTTCCTTCTCAAGGTATAAAAGTAATTTCATATAATATAAATATGTATGCCTTCCCTCCATCCCAATCTCACAAGAAGCACTCATGGAGATGTCCTCCAAGCTCATGGCCTCTCTTGTTAGCATAATAATCCCTTTACTTGTGTTTTTTATCTCTCTCCTTTATTAGAATTATCTCAAGGGAGAAGAAACAATGGAGAAGTGCCAAGAAGTATCCACCCATTGCTGCCACAGTTCTCCACCAGCTCTTCTACACAAAAAGCCTTCACCATTACCAAACCAAGCTCTCTCTCATGTACAAAACTTTTCGGCGTTTTCATCCCATCCGGAATCAGATTTAATTACACAACCGACCCGACAAATATCGAGTATATTCTCCGTAACAAATTCAAGAATTACGGCAAGGTATCATATGTTCAAATCCAAATCATACATATATACATGTATGCAGACATATACACTAATGTTAGAGATTAAACTTTGTATTCGTAGGGGGATTATAATCAAGAGAATTTCAAAGAACTATTCGGAGATGGAATTTTTGCTGTTGATGGTGAAAAATGGCTGCATCAGAGAAAACTTGCTAGCTATGAATTTACAAAGAGTAATTTGTGGGAATTTAGTGACATAATTTTTCAAAAAAATGCATCTAAACTTGTTGATATTGTTTGTCAAGCAGCTAATTCCAATCATTCAATGGACATCCAGGTGAATGATTTGATAATACTTAACTTTTCATTATATTATTGTTTTGTAAGATTACATTTATCAGATCAACAAAATAATGTACTGTGTTTATGGATATACAGGAATTGTTCATGAGAGCAACAATGGACTCGATATTTGAAATTGGGTTTGGAGTAGAGTTAAACAGTCTTGAAGGACAACGGCAAAGGGAGTCAGTTCGTGAAAGCATTCGATAATTCAAGCGAATACATCATGCATCGATACTTCAATCCTCTTTGGAAGATCAAAAGGTTTCCCAACATTGGATCTGAGTCAAAACTCAAGGAGAACATCAAAGTTGTCAATGATTTGGTGTACCACGTGATTCACACCAAGTTTTTTTTGTTTTTTTTTTGTCAAGAAGAACGAAACCCCTAATGGGCCCGCTAAACTAAGACAGGGGCGTGCGCATGCCTCGACTGCGGCCTGTGGGGCCGCGCACACATGGGCGCTGGTACCACCCACAGTTCGTGCTCACAATTCTCAGACATGCACCCTCACCCCAAGGATTCGAACTCTCGCCACTTGCGAGCGTCCTCACGGGGGACCCAAATGCCAATTGACCCAAATGCCAATTGACCCCGAGGATTCGAACTCTCGCCACTTACGAGCGTCTTCACGGAGGATTCGAACTCTCGCCACTTGCGAAGCGTCCTCAACTTGTTGATTCACACCAAGTTGAAGCAAATGTCAGATTACCAACAAAATGTTTCGGTCAGTTTAAAATCTGGTGGCTTCTGCTCTCTGAACTATACCTGAATATGTTATGAAACATGTTATCGGTTTTAATTATTCCTAATGCAGATGGAAAAAGAAGACATATTGTCAAAGATTTTTGGAGGAAAGAAGCAAGGATCCTGAAAACATGACAGACAAGTATCTAAGAGACATAGTACTGAATTTGCTCATTGCTGGCAAGGATACAACAGCAGGAACACTATCTTGGTTCATCTACATGCTCTGCAAACATCCATTAGTGCAAAAGGGATTCTATCAAGATATTAAAAACTCAACCGAATCTGGGGAAAAGGCGAATTTTACTGAATTTTCACAGAGCTTAACTGATAAAGTCCTCAACAAGATGCACTACCTTCATGCATCCTTATCAGAGACTTTGAGACTATACCCTGCTGTTCCTTTGGTTAGTAGTAATATATATATATATATATATATATATATAACGATGATCGATTTCGAATATTTATTGAAACTATTGTGTTTCAGGACCCCAAAGTATGCTTTTCTGATGATACAGTGCCTGATGGGTTTAGTGTAAACAAGGGTGACATTGTTTTTTACCAGCCTTATGCAATGGGGAGAATGAAGTATTTATGGGGGGATGATGCAGAGGCTTTTAGGCCAGAAAGATGGTTGGATTGTGATGTGGTTTCCCAGCATGAACGTCCATTCAAATTTACTGCATTTCAAGTAAGAAGAACATGTAAAAAGTAAGTTTAAAAGTACACATGTATATTGGAGTAATTATTAATTTATTTATTTGTTTATTCTTTTTTTCTTACTTTGTTTTTTTTTTGTCATGTAGGCTGGACCAAGGATTTGCATAGGAAAAGACTTTGCTCACAGGCAAATGAAGATCTTAATTTGCTGCTGTTCTTCTCAACTTCTTCAAATTCAAGCTCAGTGAAAAGAATGAGGCTGTCAATTATAAAGTGATGATCTCCCGACGAAAAAAATTATAAAGTGATGATCACTCTTCACATTGATCACAGCCTTCATGTTCATGCATTTCACAGATCAAAATGAAAACTAAGGTGAACAACTAAGTTTATCTACTCATTCAACTGTGTTGGATTTGGAGACGCAAAGGATTGGAAGCATATATATTGATAATAAAAGCAAAGTGGGGAATAAAAATAAATCATTGAAATTAAGATGTTGAGATGCATATTGATATCAAATGAATACTTACTACATCAATGTTGATAATGTTAGATTAGAAGAGGAGAAAATAACTGAGCCTCAAACCTTGCTCCATTAACCATAAGATAGGATTACATATAGGAAGAGAAGCAATACTTGTATAGTATAGTGTACAAGTATAGTATAGTATATGACTATGTATATACTATGTATATACATCTAACACCCCCCCTCAAACTCAAGTCGGATCATCATACGTCTTGAGTTTGGATAACATGAATATATGCTGATCACGTGTCTGTGCCTTGGTGAAGAAATCAGCAACTTGGACTTCAGTAGGTAGATAGTGTAGAGACACAGAATGGTCACGAACATGACAAGCGAGTGAAATGAGCATCTACCCCAATGTGTTTCGTCGGCTCATGTTTGATTGGGCCGGAGCAATCTGAATAGCACTAGTTCCTTTGTGAAGTGGAGTGGGAGCGAAACAATGACTCCAAAATCCTGAAGTAGGGAACGAAGCCATAGTATCTCCTGAACAGTAGAAGCCAAAGCACGGACCTCGGCCTCAGCACTAGACTTAGCAACAGTCGCCTGTTTCTTGGTCTTCCAAACAATGAGAGAAGGCCCAAGAAAAATACAGTAGCCAGTGACTGAGACACGATCATCAGGAGAACTAGCCCAAGTAGCATCAGAATATGCCTGCAGCTGAAGTGTGGATAGTCGAGAATAGAATAAACTACGGTTTAGGGTATAGTATAGTGTATAGTAAGAGAAGCAATACTTGTATAGTATAGTGTACAAGTATAGTATAGTATATGACTATGTATATACTATGTATATACATCTAACAGATAAATCAAACAAGTCCAAACTTTGAAATGCGAGAATCGATCATAGGTAAATATTGATCGAGCCAAGCTCGATTACATTTTATTTAATTGAATGACAAGGAGAACTTGTCCCTTCTAATGACCAAATCATTGAAATTAGTTTCCTCCAATTCTTCCCTTCATTTTGTGAGCTAAATTGGGACGGCCAAGAGAACTCAATGCAGCTGCATCAGTGTCCGTATCAAAAGGCAAGATTGTTGTGTACACAATTAGAGGACTTCTCACACTGTGCTTTCCATCATACCATGTAATGCATGCAGACATTATTGGTTGTTGGAACAACCTGCCACCGTTCACCTTCACAACAAATGACTTCTTTTCACCAACTTGTGAGAATGTAAGAGTCGATGGCACGACAGAGATTGTGAGGCTTTCCGGTGATAAGACAATGGCGTTGTACGTCGAGTTTGGTAGTCCTACATTTGTGACAGTTCTATAGAAGGATCCAATCGCATAGCCACCGTCGGGAACCGAGAGAGCAAACGAAGGGTAGTTTAGATTCCAAGCTTTGCCGAGACCAATGCCATTACAAGTGCTGTTATCACCAGTCACTTTTCGGAGTGTGGTTGTGTTGTAGCCTTGTGCGCAAAGAAATGAAATGTAGTCTTGCGCCGAAGCATCATAGACAAGACCTGGATTTACAGCTTGCACAGGATTGATATGGCCGGAGCCGTAAGCAAACTCTGCATCCTCATTCTTCCTTTGGTCCATAGGCAAGGCTACGAGTAGGAATATTAATTAGATATCGATTTGAATATATAAATATGAGTTCTATTTATTTATTGTCGCGACAATATACCTGTAGTCATGAGAGCAGACTTAATGGCAGCAGGTGACCAATTAGGACGAACGGATTTCACATAAGCAGCGGCTCCGCTAGCATGAGGGCAAGACATGGATGTGCCGGAGATGATATTAAAATTAACACTCCTCTTGTCTTCTTCGTATCCAGTGGGGCTAGCCATCGGCGACCAAGATGCAATAATATCAACTCCAGGAGCAGTTAAATCCGGCTGCACATACAATATTAGTCACTAAGATTCGATAAAAAAAAGGTTGTAAATCCAATCTTGTATTTTCACATAAATATGCCATACCTTGAGAATATCGGGAGTGATCGGATTTGGACCTCTAGAAGAGAAAGAAACTACCGTTGGAGCCAATGGATCAGACCACTCGTCGCTAACTTTGATCACTGCAACAGGGTTGCTGCAAACAAGATCAAGTAATGTTTGAATTCAATTTTAAAGAAGAATGCTAATTGATTGCTATTAGTACCAACTTACCTAGTACTTGTAATGTAGGCAAGGATCTCTCTGGCATCATCAGTAGTTATGATCGTGGTCGGGAACATGAAATTGAAGGCAACATCTTGGAGATTATCATCCACACTCATGATTACACCCAAACCTTTTGCCTGAAATATCGTTTCATCTCCGTCGATGTAGTTACATAAAACAAGGTTCCCTTCTATCTTCGCCGTGTTCATGTATCCATCAGTGCAGTAGCTTGATATAAGCTCTGTACTCCCGGCCGTTACGTTCACTGCTTGCCCTCCGTAAATCAAAGGATACACGGCATTTCCCAAGTTGAAGTTGTTGATAGAAATTCCCTGCCGATAAGAAGAGGATACTCGACTATGTTAGGAGTCAGGCATAAAAAAAAAAACAGCTTACTATAATGTGGAACTTCTTTGCTCTCACAATGTAAGTGTTGCCGTTTCCAAGAACGACATTGGAGACGAACTTTCTATCGATGCTGCTAGCAGCCACTGTTAGACTCCACGGAGCATAGTTCGATACACTGATAGGGATAGGGCCAGAATTCCCTGCGGAGTTGGAGGTGAGGATACCTTTCTTCATAGCATGGTATGATCCAATCGCTATCGGATCCTCGAAGTATTGTGAAGGGAAGTCACTTCCGAGTGAGACGGAAATAATGTCGACCCCATCAGCTATGGCATCATCGAAAGCAGCAAGAATGTCGGCAGACCAGCAACCTGTTAACCAACAGACTTTGTACATCGCTATCCTGGCTTCCGGAACAGCTCCTCTTGCTATACCTTCGGCAAGGCCGAAGTAGCTTGCATCCGGGACCGGGCGGCCAGCTGCCGTGGAGGAGGTGTGAGTTCCATGGCCTTCTATGTCTCTTGGAGATTTTATGTCCAAAGGATCAAATTCTTTCTCACTGTTGTAGTATCTTGCTCCGATGAGTTTGCTGCAAATCACAACTTATTAACGATGTTTGGAAATTCATGTGCATTTAATGGTAGTGTTTTTTATCAGCTCTAATGATGAGTGTACAACCTCTTCTGCAATAGAAGAGTTGGCATTTCAGTTTTCTTCCAAAACCAAAAGCCGAGAGTTCGAAAATGAGTATGTTCACATTTCTCACAAAAAACAATTTACTACAAATCACAGCGGAGAGGGATTTACTTGTTGCAAGTGAAGTTTGTTCCTCCAGTTTGACATTTGCCTTTCCATTTCGACGGCGGAGGACTCATCCCAGAATCACTAAAACTCTCCGACTCGGGCCAAATTCCTATATATCAAATCGAGTTTTTATTGAACATGGTGTCAAAACTGAAGATGGATTTGGATTTATTTAAACATTCTTACCTGTATCTAGAACACCAACAATGACATCACTTTCAGTAGGAAGCCTCAGTGTCCTGTTCTGAGTGAGACCAATGAAGTCCCATGATCTAGTAGTGTGAAGCTTGAGCTTAGTGTTTGGAAGAACAGATACCACCTCACCCATCTCTGCCATTACATTGTGTCACTCACTCAAAATTACATCATAGATGATGTATATATGTACATACATATTGGATAGTAAATATAACCTGAAAATCTTTTGACTTCGTCATCGGTCAGTCTCGCTGCAAACCCTTTAAAACTTCTGCCGTAATTGTATACAAGCGTATCCGTCGCGCTAACACCACTGAGATAATCGGCAAATGATAAGCATTTGTAAATAAATTAATGCAGCATGATTTTTCCTTCTGAAAAGTTAAGAGAATATATCTCAACCTTGGTAGTACTTTCTTAAGCATTCCAAGATGAGAAAATAGCGATGATGATGATGATACACCTTCCGATGTATGTCCTCCCATGTAAACAATATAAACCTACACAGCAAAAGTTTTTGGTGATTAATGATGGGCAGTTAGTATTTCATTTCTCTCCTGATCAAAAGAAAAATCGGTGTCTTTTTTTACCCACCTTTCTCTCTTCTCCATGGCATTGAGAACTCAATAGGAGGAATGAAATTAAAAGCAACGAGAACAAGGAGTTCATCTTATCAATGGCCATTGGTGTGTTGTTGGGTTGCATTGCCATTGACATTAAAGTACTTATATATACATTCACGCGCAAATGAAACATTGGAGAAATTGGGAAGTCCGGAAGGAGAACATTAATGCCGTTTTATATGGGATTGTCCGTCAAGTGTTTTGGATATAATATATGTGTTTGCATGGGTTTTGAATTCCATGTATAAGTGTTGTTCTTGTATAGAGATTTGAAAAATATGAAGGGCGGCGGCAATGAGCACCCGGCTTGAAACAGACAAGCATATAGTTGATTTAGTCAAAATCACTGATGATAATGCCTAAATACCATTGATCATCATCACTTAAGTATAATTGATTCCTAATTTAATTTTAATGAGTGAAGAATTCTGTGTCGATCTTTATTGGATTCGTATGAAGTATTTCTAATGATATGTCTAAGGTGTAATTCTCAACATGGTTCCTTTGGATGTTCCGCCTTATCTTTTAATCTCTCTATTTTAATTTGTATCTTTTGACTATGTCTGTTATTTTTATAAGGAAATTTAGTCCAAAGAGCAAAGCTTGCTACTTTTATTGTATGTGATTGATGATGTGGATTATTTTAATGATGGGTTTTGTGGCCTATTTTATACCTTAAAATTTATGAAAAAATTGATTGAAAGAAAAAAATTCTTAAAATAAACAACCGGGTTCGGATCTTTTCATTTGTATCCAAACTTAAGTCGCAATCACCCTCACCGTTATCCTAGAGTACCCTCACCCTCATTCTTCCCCAATCACCCTCACATCATCCCCTCCCATTCCCCGATATCCTTCACCAATAATAAAGTAATTAAAAATAAAAAAAATAATAATTTTTTAAAAACCAAGACGTGGTGGCTGCTGTGCAGCCACGTCTCGGTTCCACTGATGATCCCACGGACCCGAGTCACGTCTCGGTTCCACTGATGATCCCACGGACCCGAGTCCGTGGGATCATCACTCCACCAAGCAACACTACCATAGTGTCCCCAACTGACCCCCTGCCATTGTGCCCTAGGCCCTAGCTAGGTCATAGACCTCTTCATCAACCTGATAATATACCTTTCTCTTTCAACTTCATTCTATGGTGGAATTTCTTTAATTTTACAATCAATGAACAACAATTTGCCATTATGAATATCTTGTTTTGTTGTGTTTACCTCTAACTAATATCTTAATAAGATATTAGTCTCTCTCAATTATTTTTATAAATATAATATAATAAAGAAAGAGAATATAAGTATTTAAGACAAAAGTTTAGAATGAATGGCTAAGATCAACATTTAAGGTCCAACATGCAAATGGCCTGGTCCTTATCCTTATTACAACTAGAGGACTCGGAGGCTCATGATTTTCAAATTGATTCTTTATCTCTTTGAATGTATATTTGGACTGTCGATTAACTTCCACAAAAAGTCGTATGTACTCCTCAAAATGCAGTAGGTTACCAAAAGCAACTAAAACCTTCGCTTTTAACTTCATAGCTAATCAACTCCTTGTCACATACCTTAGTGTTTTTTATTTCAGGGAGAAGCCCCTACCGTTAAGACTAGCTACGTCTCACCCCCACAGTCTAGGTTCTCCCTCTCTCATGGGAGCTTCAATATATGTATATTGGTGGTAGATTGGCACTAATTAATTAGGTGCTCTCCATTATCCCCATCTACTAAATGTCAATGTTTGAGTTTCCAAATTAGGTTATTCAAGAAATAAACAAAATACACATAGATTTTTTGTGGAAAAGCAAAGAACTTGCTGGCGCAAAATGCCTGCTTTTGACTTGGTCTCGCATTTGCAAATCAAAGACCAAAGAGGATGGCATGTCTTAAACTTGCAAAACTTCAATCATACCCTTCTTGAGAAATGGTATGGTGGAAGCTCTCCAAAAGCAACGCATCATGTTGGTCACCAGTATCTCTTTCAATTATAATTGGCTTGATCATCTGGAATTGTTTTTTCATGCTTCACGACACAATAAACCATTCTTCTGGAAAGGCATTCTTAATAACCGGCCTACTTTCCTCCAAAGTGTTGGCGTAATCCTAAAAGATGGTAGATACCACTCTTTTAGCACAACAGATGGCTTGACGGTAGAAATCCTAGAGACACCTAGCCTAATTTATTTATTGAGTGGCAGAACCCTATCTCAAAGTGTATGAATTCCATTTGCTTCCTTCAGCTGCCTCAACAATAACTTCCTTAAACTTTATGGTTGTTTATCCACATCATTAGATGGTGCGGACCTTAAAATCTAGGTTGGGACAAAAATGGGATCTTCCTAGTCAAATCCTTTTACAAATTCTTGAATGACGGCGGACTTAGAAGTCCCCTTAACAAATCCTTATGGCAACAGGCATGCCTACTTAAAGTTAAAATCTTCAACTTGCTTCCCTTAGACAACACTACCTAAACTATGGATAATCTAGCACAACATAGCTACAATATAGTTTCCACTATGACTTGCGTACTTTGCTCTGTTGCAGTGAAAATAGTGGACCACTGGCTTATAAATTATTCATTCGCTTCTAGGATTTGGACATATTTTTCTACATTATTCAATGTCCTAAACACTTTGAACACCATTAGGGAAATCTGGACCTCCTGGGGGTCAATAATGTGCTACACTATGCCCTCAGGCCCTAGGAAACCTCATTTCTAAAGCAATATGTTGGACTATTTTGCTTGACTAGAATAATGGCATTTTCTCTTGTATAGTATCATCACATCTTTCATCTATTTGCAAAATTAACCATATACTTATTACTTGGATAAATACATCTCTAAATTCTTAAAAAAACCAAACTTGAGGAGTCCATTCTAAGAATCAAAAGGAGTTTCAACTTCGTGGGACCCCTACTAGCTCCTAGAGTGATCCCTTCGACCCATCCACCTGACAATGGCCATGTATGTCCCATTTTCTCTAGTTATCCTTGTTAGCTATTTAGTTTTGTCTATCCATCTCTGGTGGATATGTTTCTCCCTCTTTGCTTGGTTTTTTCTTGTTTCTAGTATGTTTTTAATTAATTTGCCAGATTTCTCACTATTATTTATTCTTGCTTTATTTCTTGTCTATGTATTATTATTTTCTTTTCAATAAAATATGATTTATCTATTTTCAACAAAATAAAACAATATATACAAAAAAAAAAACAAAAAACCCTAGTGGAAACCAATAAATATTCAATCCTTCAAAAGGGCTTTATACAAAATGTTCAAGAGTTCAATTAAGTCTTTGTTTAAGAATAGATTAAATCTTTCTCTTTTTTTTTTTTTTTTTTGGTAGATTTAATTGTTTAGCCAACAATACCCTTTTTCTAAATTTTCTTTCCTCCAAAATGAAATCTTTCTCTAAACTAGGAGCTTAAAACTTGAATATTTAACAAAAAAAAATATTGTCCTTTATTCATATAAAAGTGATAAAAAAAACTCCATGACAATTATATTAATTATCATTAAGTTAACACAAGAAAGAGCTTGACCATAACAAACTTTAATAATCAAGTCAAAACAAGCTTTATTTTCCACTCAACCAACAACAGAACAACACCAAAAGCAGCTAAGAAGGCAACCATAACCAACTAATTTCCCATCAAATTCCCATTCAAGCGAGGGAAGTTTGTTTTGCCGATGGACTTCAAATCAGCACCCTGATCAGCACTGAAATGAACAGGTAGAATAGTTGTGAACACAACAACAGGAGTTCTCACACTGTGCACTCCATCAAACCAAGTTATGCATGCAGACAAGATAGGTTGCTGAAACAACTTCCCACCATCAACCTTCACAACAAATGATTTCTTCTCCCCAACTTGAGTGAATGAAAGACTTGGTGGCTCAACTGAGATCTTGAGATTTTGTGGTCCAAAAACAGAGGCTGAATATGTGGAGTTTGGAAATCCAACATTAGTAACAGTTCTATAAAAGGATCCAAGCGCATAGCCATTGTCTGGTACAGAGAGGGAGAAGGAAGGGTAGTTGAGGTTCCAGGCATTCCCTGGTGGAATGCCATTGCAAGTGCAGTTGTCACCTGTGAGACGTTGAAGTGTGCTTGTGTTGTAACCTTGTTTGCAGAGGAATGTGATGTAATCTTGCTCTGATGCATCAAATATGAGTCCTGGGTCAACTGCTTTTACAGGATTGATGTGGCCGGCTCCATATGCAAACTCTGCATCTTCATTCTTTCTTGGATCCATTGGTGTTGCTGTTATTCTCATCCAAAATTGTGTCCATAATTTATTACTTGGAATTTTATGTATTTCTATGCATAGATCGAGTTTTAATTTACCTGTTGTCATGAGAGCAGACTTGATTGCTGAAGGAGACCAGGAAGGGTGGGCAGACTTGACGTAGGCTGCAGCTCCAGTAGCATGAGGACAGGACATTGATGTGCCTGATGTTAAATGCAAATCAAACATATTACTTAAATTTCATTTTAGCTTAAAACCAATGCTTGTTGTATATCCGCATTTACAACTTTCAAATTAATCAATGTGATAGTATTAGTTAGTTTAATCTGGTTCCAGATAGAAACTTAGATTTATATTTGTATTGAAATTCATATATATTTTTTTTTTTAAAAAAAAATTAATTGATGTGGGATTATTCGTTGTTGTTTTAATACCTGAGATGATGTTGAAGTTGGTAATCCTTTTGTCTTCAAAAGGGTTGAAGGTGGGGCTGGCTGCTGGAGACCATGCTGCAATGATGTCTACTCCAGGCGCTGTCAAGTCCGGCTACAAATAATCCAAATTTATTGAAAAGATTAATTTAATTCAAAACAACATAACATTCTATTTACCCCATTAAAGATTATATTTAAAATAAATAAAAAAATTAAAAGTTCTACATAAATATAGTTTTGAAAAAAAAAAAAAAAATTTATTACCTTTAGAATATCAGGAGTGATCGGATTAGGGCCTCTGGAAGAGAAGGAAACGACTGTTGGAGCAAGTGTATCATTCCACTGCTCGCTCAATTTAATTGTTGCAATTGGATTGCTAAAATTAAAACTCATGTCAAGTTTGATCTTATTTCAAATTCCTAATCATAAAAAAAGAAATTTAAATTCAAATTGATAAAAGTGATGATTCTACACACAATTATTATTTACCTGCTAGATCTTATGTAGTCAAGAACCTCCTGAGCATCTTGAGTGGTCAAGATGGTGGCCGGAAGCCGAAAATTAAAGGCCACATCTCTGTAATTGTCAGAGCTCAAAATGACACCCAACCCATCAGCATTGGGAATTCCTTCTTCTCCAAACAACCCATTGCAAAGAACCAAGTTTCCCTTCACCTTTTCCGAGTTCATGTATCCATCAAAACAATAACTCGAGATTAGTTCCGAGCTCCCGCTCGAGACATTCACCGCATCTCCACCGTAGATAATAGGAAACACTGAGTCACCGAGGTTGAAACTATTGATAGCAATTCCCTGTGAAATACAAGACAACGTTGAAAAAAACTTAAGCTAATAGGATGAGAGACTCCAAACATTTAATTAAAATAGTCATATTTGAAAACTCACAATGTAAGTGTTGCCATTGCCGAGAACCACATTGGAGACAAACTTCCTATCGATGCTGCTGGCGGCCACCGTCAAACTCCAAGGAGCATAATTTGCTACGGAGATAGGAAAAGGACCTGAATTCCCCGCGGAGTTTGAGGTGAGTATCCCCCTTTTCATTGCGTGAAAGGATCCGATAGCGATCGGATCCTCATAATATTCAAATGGGAAGCCAGAGCCAAGTGAAACAGATATAATGTCGACACCATCGGCTATGGCATCATCGAAAGCTTTCAAGATATCGGCCCCCGAGCAACCGTAGCCTAGCCAACACACTTTGTACATTGCTATCCTGGCTTCAGGGACTGCTCCTCTTGCTTCACCTTCAGCGAGGCCGAAGTAGCTCGCACCGTTCACTGCCTGGCCAGCTGCAGTGGAAGAGGTGTGAGTTCCATGGCCTATTGCATCTCTTGGTGATTTGAACTCCCTTGGGTCAAAGAAATTGTCGGCATTGTAATATCTAGCTCCGATGAGTTTACTAAACAAAGACATACAAATATGATCAGTGAAATATAAGAAGACCACCACTTCTGTAACTAACTTGATAGTTATAGTTATTAGTATGTCAGTGCGCTCCCTACTCAAAAAGTTGGAATTCAAATTCTATTCATGATTTGTTCACAATATTAAAAAAATAAATAAATAAATAAAAAAGACTTACTTGTTACAAGTAAAATTGGTTCCTCCGGTTTGGCATGTACCTTTCCATTTTAATGGAGTAGAACCAAGACCATCACCTCTAAAGCTTTCAGATTCAGGCCAAATTCCTATAAATTTATTTAAAAATAAGAAAAAATTCATTTTAAATAACCTTGAAAAATAAAAGTTTATCAAAATAACAAATATATATTTTTAATTAATTCCCTAACAAAATTAAAAAAACAGAGAGAAAGAGTGAATTTCTTACCTGTATCTAAGACCCCAACAATGACATTCCCTTGAGCAGGGAACCTTAAAGATAAGCTCTTAGTGAGACCCATGAAGTCCCATGATCTGGTAGTGTGGGGCTGGAATTTGGTATTTGGGAGTATAGAGACCACCCCTTCCATCTCTGATAGTCATAAAACAACATGAAATTTATAAAAATTTTCTGATAAATTAATTTAATAAAAAGTTATTTATTTACAGTGAATTGAACATTACGTGATAGTTTTTCGACTTCCTCATTTGTTAACCTTGCGGCGAACCCATTGAAACTCCTTCCATAGCTATAAACTATGGACTCTGAAGAACTAACACCACTGCATTCAATATAATTTTAGCTTAGACCAAGTATAAACATCAAACTTTATTTATTTATTTATTTATTTATTTATTTTGAATAAAATAAATTAATCACAAATGCATTAGAAAAACCAACCGGAACAAAGAGTTTAAGGGGGTGTTTAGTTCACGGTAATGATATATTACCATGGGAATGAGATTACTGTGGTAATGAGATCGGGAATGTTATATGACCGGGAATATTGTAGTAATGTGGGATTACTATGTTTGGTTGAGAACTTATATTACTGGTAATCTTTCATTACCATGTTTGGTTAATCATAGTAATCATCTCAATAATATATCAAATTTACTCAAATACCCCTACATATAAAATTTTAAAAAATTTAATTTAAAATATATAGATAAATAAATAATTAAATTATAATATATAATTATATATATATATATATATATATATATATATATATATATATATATAATTAAATAATTATATATTAAATAAATTTACCCAAATACCTCTACATATAAAATTTTAAAAATTTTATTTTTTACAATGAGTTAACATATTTTTATTTAAAGAGCCGATCAAAAAGTGAACCCTCATTTAGATGTTGCTAGTGATCTTGAACCAAAAATATATAAAATTGTATATTTTAAATTCCAAAAATCAATATTTTTTGCAAATAGGGATGAAAACAAACTATAACAGTCGCTATAGGATGTTTTTAATGACTTAAAACATAGTGTGTGTGTGTGTGTGTGTGTGTGTGTGTGTGTATAATTTCATTATTTGCATAAGTTTCTACCTGGAAAGAACTTTATTAAGCATTGAATGATGCACTGAAGAAAGTGATGATGAGGCTCCTTGAGAGCTTCCTCCCATGTAAACAATATGAACCTACATATTCATATTCATATTCATATTAACAAAATCAAGCTCAAATCCACACACATAAAACCACAAAATTAATGCTAAGGATTGAAGAGTTAATCAGTTTGCAAGCTCACCTTCCTCTCATCTCCATAGCATTGAAAAGACAATGCAAGGAAAGTAAACACAACAAGGAAGAGAAAAGTGGTCATCTTGTGGATGGCCATTGAGTTTAGAGTTGCACTTGCACTGTGGTTCAAATCAAACCTTAAGAGTCATATGTATATATAGATACACATGAAACTTTGGGGATTACTTAGTCACTCTGGTTCATCCGTCAATAGTTTTGGACATATATATGTATAGTGTTTATGTTCAATGTTATTATTACTAGAAAGACAAAATGGAAAATGATTAATAGTGTAGATCGATCATTGTGGACGGCATCAAGTCAGACAAGTTAGTGAGCCAATGAGGGTGGTTTGGATGAAAAAAATGAGAAAGGATATATGTTCTGAATATTCTCAGTTTTCTGATCTTAAATCAATGCTTCTAGAAACAAAAGAGAAGCACATTAATATGTTAATGCTATTCGATGCTCTGTTTAATTAAGTTAATATGATTAAATCTAAGTGACTAGCTTAATATACTATAGATATAACATTAGTATGATTCAACATCAACAAATCAGCCGTCTTGATGATGATAATGATGATGATGATTAATTAGCCAAAAAAAATCTAGTTTTAATTTTCTTCTATTATTTGATATATATATCTATATACCCACAGCTGAATACCAACTTTATATATTACATATATTATTTGAGAACTAAAAACAAGGCATCATGCACATAGAAACCAGCAGGAGAGATTAAAGAAATTAAATTCAACACAAGAAACTAGAAATTCATAAACAACATAAAATAAGCCACAACAATCCATTAATAAAACCCTGCAAAGGTAACATTGAGATAATAAGAGGGATTCAGAGAGAATATAATGACTCCATTGCATCTCCTGAAATTATGCAGTTATCATTTGTAACCATTGGCCAGTGAATGATTGGCAAAGCCGATACCATCCTCGGTGTTCGCATTATCTGCATCCTTCCTAGCGTAGTATCTCCGGTACATCGAATCAACCTCAGTGAGATAAAATGTGCCAGGGGATAATAAGCTTGTGTCTTTAGCAGTCACAAAATCTTTAGCTCCATATCGGTGTTCCATCAGTTTCATTGTCTCAACAAATTTTTCCGGAGAAAACTGCAAATGATACACAACTCTAATGAGTAAAAAAAAACAGAAAAAGAAATTCACTGTATTTCAATCGCTTACAAGAGACAAACATACCACATGTCTCGCATTTAGTTTCTCAGAGATGTTCATCACTGAAGCAATGTTTGATAGGCTGAACGGATGTTGACCGTCATTAAGTTTAAAGGAGAACATCGTCGATGTTAGGCCACTGCCATACGAAAACATGACAATCCGTTGACCTCCCTGCAAATTTGAGAATGAAATAAGACCAAAAGTCTACCACAGTGAAACTTAAGCATGTGAGAACTCACCAGAATTGTATGCTTGTTATGAAGGACTGATGCAAATGCCGCATAGAGAGATGCAGTGTACATGTTCCCGGCTTCCTTTGGGACCAAAGTGGACGGTTGAACTTTTGTGTCGTACAATGGCTTTGCAACTTGCTGAGAAATCTGTGTAATACACTATGCTTTCAGCAGGATAAACAATCAGGTGAACGTGACTTGCATAAAATATCTAATGATGAATAACCTTCTCAAGATCCCGATTTTGGTAACTATCATCACCGGTCAATGTTGAAAATGGCTCAAGTTTTTCTCTAGCTTCCTTGTCGATGGAGCTAAGCAAGACAATAAAGAAGGAATAATCATTTAGAATTGTAGAAGTAATATTACTTGCAGAGTGAGTTTTGCTAAGGAAATGCAAAGGTATATTCTTAATCGTTGCCTCAATAAACACCAAAGATGGCAACAATTATATTATCATTATATTGACTGTGGTTTACAGCATCATCACAACTGCAAGATAGCGTCATGTTTTGAAGGATACCTTGGATTATGCAAGAAGTCATTGTAGTAAAGGCGCGCAAAACTTTTCTGTACAAGCTGCAATGGAATTTCAGGAAGGATTTAGAAAAGATGTACAACAAAATGAATTTTAAAACCATTTGGAATCTGTACCTTGTTGTATGGAGAATGGAACACAAAATACTCTGCATCAGAAAGTGAAAATTGCTTTCCCTCAAACTTCTCATACCTGATAAGACGAAGATGATGGAATCATCATTGGTTACGTACATTATGCCACATGGATGATTGATGAAAAATAAAAATAAAATCCTCAAGAAAATTACAACTCACTTGGCACAATAGCGTCTATAACAAAAATCAACTGCCATGAGATAGCATGTTTGAGATAACTTTCCATCAACAACCTAAAAAAATATACACACATGAATAATATAAAATAGCAGTGCATAGTTGAATCAATAAGCGAAGAAAATTTCTGAAATGACGCTGAATAACAGTTCTACATCATTAAGCCCAGTCAATAAGTCAAACTCTTACAACTCTTTGCCAATAATAAAAGCACGCAGATTATATTACTTCACATAGTAGGACATATTTAACAGTTTTGGCAAACAAAAAACACAATCATTTTGCGTAAGCTGCAATGAAAACATGCAACTAAAATAAACACAAAAGTGGAAAAAACCCCAATTGCTAAATTAAAATAAAGGAGACCAGAGGCCAAGAAGAACGCTAACAACTCCATGTGGAAGAAAATTTTCTACTTATATAGAATGGTGAAACATACCGGATATTCACTTGCAAGATTTGGTTTATAAAAGTCATAAACATGAGCCATATGACTCCCCCGAAATTTTCCTTCAAAAGTTATTGGAGCATTTGGCCCAATCAACATCGCAATAGCAGCAGCACCCCCGGTTGGCCGAGCTGGTCCTTCTGCATAAACCTGACAAACAGAGGATGCTTTTAATTTCAACTTCATGTCATTGTTGTCATTAACCAAAAAGAATAACCCACAAAATGAATGAATTTTCACAATTTCAAATGAAATTTAAAACCAATTTTTAAGTTGAATCCGAGCCATTTGAAAGGATCTCACCGCACTATCTGTACAAACAACGAGCCCATAACGCCCATCCCAAGAGCTACTCTCCACCCAGTTCATGCAGTTCAGTAGTGCAGCAGTTCCCCCATAACATGCATTTGTTGAGTCAACTCCTTCGATGTCAGAGTTACCACATTTCTGTAAATTTTACATTACGGCACAAACATTAGGATTATGACCAATAAATACTTATGACAAAAAAGAACACATTGCTGTCCATTGAAGTAGCATGTACTGTTATATGATGTAAAAAGTTAAAAAATGAAAATTTGAGGCATTTATAACCCAGGGTTCAAAAAAGGAAGCCAAGATAAAGAATTAAAATAAAAAAGTTGATATTGATTCTTGTTAACCAAGCTTATCGTCCACCACACAACACAAATTGCTCATTCATCATGTGAACGACCTAAAAGCGCAAAGTTTACAAAGTTGTGAACAAACCTCAAAAATTTGCATCAACCAAGTCTTTATAGACTTGCTTTTATCTATCACCGTCTCGCTACCAACTTCCAAGCGACCAATTTTTCTTGGGTCAATTTGATATTTCTCGAGGAGGGAAGTAACTACAGTCAAGCTGAAGAAAATCCCAATCAAATTAACTATTAAAGGGGCACATATGCATAAACCAAGATCTCAAATAATCTCACACACAGAGACCAAAAAAGAGTTAAAAAGTCATCATAACAAAAACAAATTACAAGAAAATAAATCCTAGAATGGAGAGGCGACCAAAAGGATGTTAAAAAAATAATAATAAATAAATAAAATAAAATCATAAGCATGGTAGTGTATTGCAAGCATTAGCAGAACAAAGTTGATGTTACCAAAAAATGATTGTAGTATCAAACTAGAAACATCAGATATTATGTATACATTTCTGCATCATATGCTACATTTAAGTAATATTTATCCATAATCTGCCAAATCAGTTTGCCAGAAAATCAGATGTGGTTCTTTTTTCTGCAACCCTGCACCATGCAGGGCAAATCCAGAACAGGGTAAACATAATTCACATAGCATTGTCTTCCAAGGTATAAATTTTCCTTCAAAACTTACGGTTTTTATGGTAAACTAGGGTAAGATATCCCACCATGGACCACCAAACAGTTGGTGAACAACTTAAACCACGACAGTTCCATTGTTATACCTCGTTTTAAACTGAATCACAAATGATCATATTATCTTCATCCTAATCTCATTATCAGACTTATTTTGTGGACATGAGTGAATAAACCACAATCCAAGCTTTAGCAGCAATGAAAATAACTAATTAAGGATTGTGAAAAGGGGCACTACAGAAAAAAGAAACATCACACAGAAACAAAATTTGGACAAAACGAGCTCATAATTTCATCATTATCAAATTACAAAAAAAAAAAAAAACCAAGAATCCATTCCAGATGGCAAATTGCCAATCACCTCATGGAGATAACATCTTCCAACTCGGTGCAAAAGGCCATACAATTCTGCCCGAGCCCAATGGTGTACTTCCCTTTGCTCACTCCATCATGAACTTCCATGGATTCCTACATCCAAAAATAAGCAAAGATCAGATAAACAAAAGACCACTCAAAAAAATAAATAAATAAATAAACCCTCCTTTAACAAATCAATCCACTAACTCTAAGAAAAATCACGTTTTGCAACGGAAAATCGCAGCATTAAACAATCTCCACCCAAATAAATCACAAACTTCAGTCAAAAAATCATTTTTACTTAAAAATTTCTCAAAAGCAACCAAACAACCCAGCAAGCCATCACTCCTCCATGAAAAAAAAGATAGAAAACCAACATAAAAGGAGTGATTTAATCCAGAATCATACTTGAAGAACACAAGTGGGAGGGAAGTAGATATCCATGGCGACGATCCCCACATCCTTAATCTGCAACTCCATGGCTTCAATCTCCAGATCCCAAGCACCAAAGCTGAAAACCTAACCTCCTTCTCCACGCTCTTGAGCCCCCTGAAACCGAGATCCTACTCTCTCGCTCTCGTGACGTTGCAGCGAAGAACGAAGCAAAGCTCGCGAGCGAACGCCGCCTTCTCCGTCTCGTTCGAACACCATAAAAAGAAAACCTTCATTCATACTCCGACACGGTTTTACTCATAAATTACATCATATGCCACCCTCTGTATTCAAAGTTGAAACTTATAAATATCATAAATTTACTGGTCCATAGGGTAAATTTGTTTCATAAAACTTAATTAGTAATAAATATATTGTATTATAGTTATTTTTAGAAACAAAATTTTATTTTATTTTATTTATTTTAATTATTGTTATTATTAGCTAACTAAAGCCTTGATTTGATTAGCAAAACCTAGAAGTGTTTTTTTATAAGTTAAGCATTTTTAAGTTTAGAAAACTTATTTGTATTGACTTTTTCAAAAATTAGTCATCTAGTGCTTCTGGGAAAAACACTTTTGAGAATCTGTTTTGGGCTATGAAATTACTAAATTAACCGTATGAAATAAATAATTGGTTGTGTTTTTATTTATTTATTTTTTCCAATTTTTTCATAAGCTTAATAGTTTTCTTTGCATCCAAACTGCCTAGAGATTTTTTTTTATGTTGTGATATTATTATTATTATTATAGTTGTTGTTATTGTTAATTGCTGTTATAATAGTTATGACAATGTTGTTTTTATGGTTGTTATTGAAAATATTATTGTTTTTGTTCACATGGTGTTTAAAATTTATTTTTATGTTTTTTGTTCTTATAAAACAACAATTAACAATAACAATAACAACAATAATAACAACAACGACGACAATAATAATTATATCATCATTAGTGTTGTTGTTATTATCATTGTCAATAGTGATTATCATGTTTTGAATACATAATATTTAAGGTATTATAATAACTCAATGAATACCCATTTTAGTAATTTATCATTAAAAAAAAAAGTCTTTTAAGAATGCACATCCAAACAACTTCACATATATAAAAGTATTTCTATATTATTTTATCAAAATATAAAATACAAAGAAACACTTCAGTTAACCTGAAAAACACTTTTTTTAGAAGTTTTTCTACCCAATTGAAAAAACACACTTTTTTTTTAAGCCAATCGTCTAAGTCAAATTAAGCGGTGTATTTGATTCAGGGATTAAAAAAAATAGGGAATTATGATTGAAGAGAATTTTTATGGAAAGTAAATTTTAGCTTAATTAATATTAATGATGATAAAATATTTTGAATTTAAAAGGGAAAATATTTATTAAAATTATTTTTATAATAATTATTTTTATGAGGCACTGATTTTCTCTCTCAACACATTCATGTTTTCATTTTTTTCTAACTGAATTTTGAATCCGTCTTTTTAACTAAATAAGAACAACCTAGAGAGCCAATAATAATAAACAAAGTGGTTATATAAATTTCTTTTAAATCTAATTATAAGTAATAATAACAATAAAAATATGTTCAATGTAATGTAAATTAAATATATTAGATTTTGAAAATTTAAGTTATGTCAACTGTTTATTTTATTGGCATCGATTTCTTGTTGCTCTCTGGAGTAGTTCACATTCTAACATAAGTATGATGGGGCCTTAGATGTGCTAATATATGGCTTAGCCATATTCGTAAAAAAAATATAATTAATTTATAAAATTGACAAATAACTAGATTTCAATTATAACTTTAGATATTGGAGCTGAAGAGATAAATAAAGGGTATTTGGAAAATTAAGCGGTTTGTTTGATTCGGGGATTAAAAAAAAAAAGTAGGGAATTGTGATTGAAGAGAATTTTTATGGAAAGTAAATTTTAGCTTAATTAATATTAATAATGATAAAATATTTTCAATTTAAAATTTTCTTCCTAACAAAAGGCCATGGGAAAATATTCATTAAGATTATTTTTATAAAAATTATTTTTATAAAGCACTGATTTTCTCTCTCAATATATTCGTGTCTTCATTTTTTTTCTAAACTGAAATTTGAACCTGTCTTTTTAACTAAATAAGAACAACCTACACAAAACAAAAGAAGCAAATAATAATAAACAAAGTGGTTATATAAATTTTTTTTACTCTAATTATAAGTAATAATAACAAGAAAAACATATTAAATGTAATATAAATTAAATATATTAGTTTCTGAAAATTTAAGTTATGTCAATCAGTGTTTATTCTATTGACACCGACTTTAGAGAGTTACTTGCTCTGGAGAGTGGTTCACATTCGAACATAAGTATAAGTATGGTGGGGCCTCAGATGTGCTAATATATGGCTTAGCCATATTCGGAAAAAAAAAATAATTAATTTATAAAATTGACAAATAACTAGATTTTAATTATAACTTTAGATATTGGAGTAGAAGAGATAAATAAATGGCATTTGGAAAATTTCATAGTATAAGTTGGGCAATCAATAAATACTAACTTCTTCACAGGAATGTAAATTTTATACTTTTTGGGGCAAAACGCAAAAAAAGAATATTTTTCGGGGCCTGTAAAGATTCACCAACACGTGAATGGCGTTGTCGTTGATTACAAAGCATCTCTCACCGTCAGATTGGACATGGACGGGTACGATGATCCCGATCGGGTTCGGAAAGAACGATATGGCTGTTAAAGCATGCACGCTAACATCCTTAAAGCACGTGGTTCGAGCACGTGACGCATCCCAGATTGAATCTTGACCGTTGGTTGCGAAGGACTGGCGTCGATGAGATTGCGATGATTTGAACGGTCAGTAAGCGGAGTTTAGAGGTTAAAATTCTCCGCGGCTTAAGATAATTAAATTCATCAGGACACGTGGCAGCTTTATAAGTGGACGTTAAGGTTCACAGGGTTGCCACGTAGTGGTGGTATGGTTACTTATGTTATTTTTTAATATTATTATGATAACAGGGGGTTGGTGGGTGGATGGCATGAATGCCTGAGTGAATGCAACTTTGGTTATTTTAACGTTGAAATTTTTAATTATAAAGATTTTAAAATTTATTATCCATTTAATATAGGAATATAATATCTTTTAAATATAAAATTTGATCCATTTGATGTCAAACTTTCAAACAGAATTCAACCATGATATATGTTTATATAAAATAATAATAATAATAATAATAAATCCGATTTTTTAATAAAATTAAAATTTTATCATAATTAGGTTAGGATATAAAAATTCATTAGGTTAGGATAAAAAATTAGATATATATCTAGATTTAAAAAAAATGTTGAAAAGGATTAAAGAAATCTGTGATTTAAATTTCAAAATTTTGGATAAATAATAAAATAAATATAAATTATTATCATTACCCTCGAACTCAGACAGGAACTGAGAAAGAATATGGAGAAAGAAGAAAACCAACAAAAAAAAACTAGGTAAATCATTACTTTATTTTCAAAAAAAATTATCTGCATAATAAATTTTGAATGTTTCTTATAATAATCCATTAAGATCATTTTCTATGTCATGTTTTTTTCATTGTTATGTACTTACTTTTTGTTTTTATGATGATTATTATTATATTATCATTATTATTTAAAAAACAAATTCATGGTTTACGTGATGTTCCTTAAAATTATTTATTATTTATTAAAAAAACTCACCGTTCATGTTCAGCTTGCATTTTTTTGTTTAAATAATTTATTTTATTATTATTGGATATATGCCATCCATGGATTTTTATATTATTATTATTTATCATTACTATTATTTTTTTTAAAAAACTCACTGTTCATGGATAACATAATTTTTTTTATTATTATAAAAAATCAGGATCTATGCTATGGTGATTTTTTTTAATTATAATATAATTATTTTTAAAAAAAATTGACAGTTCATCTATAAGATTTATTTTTAAAAATTATTTATTATTATAATTATTATAAAAAAAATCGGGATGCATGCTAACTCGTGTGTGTGTTTTTTAATATTATTATTTTAAAAAAAAATAAAAACTCATAGTTCAATATTTTTTATTATTTATGATTTTTTTATATGGACATATGCATGCACATCCTTACTGGAATATGATAGAAAATTAAGGTTTCAGTGTAAATTTCATGTAAAAAAAATAATATGTGAGAATCAAGAAGTCTAGTGATGTAATTGCATAAATGAAAAGAAGATAAATAAACATAAGTTAGGGTCTAATATGCAAATATGATGAAAGAGGGACTAACATGCAAAAACATGAAAAATAAAAATTTTAATAGAAATTAGGGTTGTTCTTGCAAATTTGCCAATCCAATTTTTGAAGACCACAAACTCTTGTGGAGTCCAGTGTAGACTGTAGTGGTAGATTATGAGAACCTCTCCACTACCTCATGGACTCTTTTTTTAAGTAAGTGGAAATATTTTTGAAGACCACAGCATCTCTTGTGGAGTTCAAATGTAGACGATAGTGGTAGACTGTTCTCCTTGTGAGAACATCTCCACTACCTCTTGGCTCTCTTGAGTGAGTGGAAACATTTTTTAAGGCACCAACATCTCTTGTGGAGTTCCAATGTAGATTGTAGTGGTAGACTGTTCTCCTTGTGAGAACATCTCCACTACCTCATGGACTCCCTTTTTGAGTGAGTGGAAATATTTTTGAAGACCACAACATCTCTTGTGGAGGTTCAATGTAGACTGCATTGGTAGACTGTTCTCCTTGTGAGAACCTCTCTACTACCTTTTGGACTCTCTTGAGTGAGTGGAAACATTTTTGAAGACTACAACATCTTTTGTGGAGTTCCAATGTAAATTGTAGTGGTAGACTGTTCTCTTTGTGAGAACCTCCCACTACCTCTTGGACTCTCTTGAGTGAGTGGAAATATTTTTGAAGACCACAACATCTCTTGTGAAGTTCTAATGTAGATTATAGTGGTAGATTGTTCTCTTTGTGAGAACTTCCCCACTACCTCTTGGACTGTCTTGAGTGAGCGAAAAAAAAGTTATATCAAGACCACTAGCTCTTGTTGGGTTCGATGTGGTGGAAGATAATTTTCTCTTTGTGAGAACTTCTCCACTACCTTTTGAAACCCTCTTGAGTAAGTGGAAAAAGGTTTTATCAAAACCCCTAGCTCTTCTTGAGTTCAATGTGGTGGAAGATAGTTTTCTCTTTGTGAGAACTTCTCCACTACCTCTTGAAACTCTCTTGAGTGAATGGAAAAAGTTTTATCAAAACCACTAGCTCTTCTTGAGTTCAATGTGGTGGAAGATAGCTCTCTTTGTGATAACTTCCCCACTACCTCTTGAAACTCTCTTGAGTGAGTGAAAATTTTTTTATCAAGGCCACTAGCTCTTGTTGAGTTCAATGTGTTGGAAGATATTTTTCTCTATGAATGCTTCTCCACTACCTCTTGAAACTCTCGAGTAAAGAAAAAAGTTTTATTAAAACATGAGATGCTTTACAAGCACAAAATGCTGAAGTCATCAGACACCCATATCAAAGGGAATCAAGTTCGTGATCACAACTTGAGATCCACTTCGAAACCAAGTCAAAGTAATCACGTAGAAAAAGCTTATAACCTGATGATGTGCAAACCGATGCTCATAGCACAGAAGGCCAAGATAAAAACTCAAATGAATGACAAATGAACTCAACAATCTCAAGACATCAAAATTCAAAGACTCGAAGAGTTTCACAAGTCAAGACTTGAAAGAAGTTTCATAAGCACGATAGCCGAAACTTTTGAAAAGTCAAAATCATGTAAAATCAAGTTTGTGATTCATCAACATAGAGAATCAACAACTTGAAATGCAAAATCAAATCCAAGATGCAAACTCCAAAGTTAAAGCCCTTCTAAAAAAATCAAAGTCAAAGCAGCTAAGTCAAGATTCGAGATATGAAAGAGTCAAGACTTGAAAATTTATACAAATTGACAAATGAACTCAATAGTCTCAAGACATCAGAAGTCAAAGACTCAAAGAATTTCACAAGTCAAGACTTAAAGAAAGTTTCATAAGCACGAAAACCGAAGCTTTTGAAAAGTCAAATTATATAAAATCAAGTTTGTGGTTCGTCGACCTAGAAAATCCACAACTTGAAATCCAAAACAAATCCAAGATGCAAACTCAAGTGTCCAAGATACATGTTTCAAATGAATGAACAAATGAGCTCAACAACACCAAGACATCAAAAGTTAATGGATTGAAGAGTCTCACAAGTCAAAGAAGAAAAAGAAACTAAAGACTTCACAAGCATGACATGCCGAAGTTTTTTTTCATGGATAAAAATTGAAGCAGATCAAGCTCATCGTTCTCAAGTTTTTGTAAAGTCGTAACTTGATGTTTGGGTGATGCTATGATGAAAGTTAAAGAAATTCGAAGAAGATCAAAGTCAACAAAGTCAAAAGAAATATCCAGGCATAATTTTCGGCTAAAAAGTCTGCCAAGTCAAAGTCAAAGCGTAAACTTAGATTATGCTAAGTTGGATAAAGATTGGCAAAGTAAAAAAAAAATAGTTCTCTTATCCTTTGTTCTAAGCCAAAGCCATGTGTTCATATAATGTTCTTGAAGTTAATAAAAGAAATTGATTTCACTCATTTGCTACGTTATTTCTCGTTCACATTTGTTTCTTAATCGGAGGTTCATGTGACATTGTCCAGGGTAATTAACATTAGGGACTTGCCCCTAGTGGAAGTCGGAAACCCAGCCCCTAGTGGAAGTCGGAAACCCACAATCCTTTGGAGTAAAAAAAAAATAATTAAATCTGATTTGTGAGCCTTTATTTTGGCCGATTAATCATATTAAAGACCGGTTGAAAAAAAAGGCCCCACAATATATTATATATATCTTTTGAGAGGATGTTATACTTTTTTAGAATTATATGTAAAAAAAATTATTAACTTAAATTTAGTTTTTAATAATTCTTTAACTATGATAGAACTTTAATAGAAGTAATAAAATTTCTAAGATATTCATAAAGCCACATGATGTGATAAAAAAACAGATAAAAAAATAAGACAGGGATTTCCTTGCCAACGTGAACACGTGGCGAAAATTAAAAAAATAAAAAGTTTCTCGTCGAGTTGAAAAGTCAAGGGACCCACTGGGGATATTATTTTAATGCCAAATATACCAAATAATTTAATTAAATATTTGATTTACCCGTTTTAAACTTAGGACAAATAATTTTTTATATAAAAAATATATTTTAAACCACTTTAAATTAAATAAAATTTTCGTATTTAGTTCTCAAATTAGCACTCGGCAGTCACATGACACAATAAAATTGCATTACATTCACCGAATCACCGTGCATTTTGCAAGAAAAAAAAATTAGGATTTCATATTTAATTTTTGTTTACATCTCATTCTCTACCTCTCAAATCAAAATCTCTTGCAGTCATTTGAATTGGATAATACTCACTTACATATTTGTAATCATCTAATAAAAATGAGTTATTTTATTAAATATTTAATAATAACAATTACAAGGTACAACAGTTACATGAATTAATTTATTTAAATATTTCTATGTACTAATTTAATAAAAGATTTTATTTACTTATGATATTTAAATATTTAGCAATTCTCCACAAGTAAGTCCAGCCAATCAAAGACAACCAAATTCCAACAAGCATCCGCCACTCACACACTTACATTCCACCCGTCCAATCACTGCTTCCCATAGCGGAGCCAATCCAAACCATGGTTTTTTGCTACCTTCTTCAGCTTAAGCACCATGGATCAAACCAAAATGAGCACCTTGTCTCATCCCCAAGCTTACAGGCATTCCTCCAATTCCAGCTGCTATAAGTACTTTTAATAAAAATCTCCAAAAACTAAGCTTCTTCAATTTAATCTTAGTCACCCAAATAGAATAGCCCACAATGTTTGTTTCTCCTGAATCAAATCCCAGATATGCTTTATGAGAGCTGCTTGATTCCATAGATGCATAGGTTTAACCCCCA
The DNA here is from genome assembly GCA_902712375.1 of Dioscorea dumetorum. Lineage (NCBI taxonomy): Eukaryota > Viridiplantae > Streptophyta > Magnoliopsida > Dioscoreales > Dioscoreaceae > Dioscorea > Dioscorea dumetorum. The sequence goes on from CACTHL010000784.1 coordinate 1,719,350, forward strand.
AACCACTACTAGATTTATGCTTAACAACAAAACAAACCTTCTTTTTTGGATCTATCAGTGCCATGCAATAAAAAGGATCCACATATCTTCTCCACCTCAAACCACAGCCTTAGGCAGCATAAAAACTGAACTGCAATAGAAGTCACCAATTGAAGTCCGCCTGCATAAGAAAGAGTTTTAGTAGTCCAATGTAATAATACTCTGGCAGTAATTTTGATAATTATACCACTGACAATGGCTCCTTTTTTAATCTTGTAGAGATTAACAGAAGCCCCAGGTATTTGACAGACAGAGACCCACCTTGAAACCTAACATCTCTACAATCTGCACCCTGACATTCTGTTCAACTCCAGAAGCCTCCTCAAAATGTTGGATGGCCTTCTTAATAATCTCAATAGATCTAGTATTATCACCATTAGAGAATACAAATAGATCGATCATCAGCAAAGCACAAGTGATCACTTAGTTTTAGTTCATCACAATTCTTATGAAATATTAAACCATCCCACGTCACCTTATGAAAGATCATGGACAAATACTTCATGCATAGGGTAATGGTGATATAGGATCACCTTGCCTCAAATACCATCCACACTAGGACCTTGAAAAGTGCATCATTCCCTCCATTGCCATCCTCCAAAACACTAAAAAACCATTACTATAGATGGGAACAAAACACAGAGATGATTCAATACCCACTAATATCAGGTTTCCATTGTCTCGGGGATCTAATCTACCAGATTCAACAGTTAACATTCCTCCTCCTTCTCAAAAAACAGAAGTTTGGTCATTATTCAAAGGAAGGTTCCTTCACCCTGTCATTACGAGACACAACATTCTCCTTATAGGCAACAACTTTCTTTACCTCCAACTATCTCTTTCCATTTTCTCCCCTAAGCCTGCATGCCCTATACTATTCCCAGCATTTCCTAAAAGGAACAATAAGATCCATCCATCACAGGCTGAAACCCCAAATCACCTCCTCTATTGTCCAAATTTCTTGCAATTAGAGAAAACTAAGGGTCTCCATAAACCATCTTTTGCTGAAATCCAACCAACACCATTTTCAACAAGGATGTGAATTATATCAAGGAAATCCCGAGATGAATCCATTGCCATAAGCACTCTAGCAAACCCAAGCTTCATTTTAGCCAAAGTGCATTTATCACAGTATAATGGTTTCCCAGATCCCACTCTTGCTCAGCATATCCATTGTCCACAATTCCCATGGCAACAACACAGGGAGCTGAATCCAAACATGAAGTACACAAACAATTGTATCCAGACTCAACCTGAGATGCCATTTCTTCAGAACAATAGGATGATTATCAAACGTAAACGGGTCATCCTTCAATAATTGGTCACACCCTGCCTCAATCACTAAATTGAAAAAGAAACATAACAGCATTAACCTTTTAGAGACAAATAACACACCGTGTTTCCTCCATCTAGCCTGAACAAAAGCATTTATTCTCTCCAGTGATTCTCCTCTTGAACACCATTGTGTGGCAAAGGATGATCATCACCAGATGAACCCTCAATCTCACTCTTGTTACAATCTGAACTCTTCTTCTTCATGATCTCCTTCAACTGCCCCAAAGCTAGGGTTTTCTCCTCCAAAACAACATGATCACACTCCTCCTCACCAACATCCTTCGCTCCAACATCACTTCTGGCTTCCCCCTATTGAGAAACACGAGCAACAACCGCGAAATCACCATGAAGCGCGCGAGCTTTGTCCCCTGGCCCCTCCCCCTCACAATTAAAGCAAGCTTAGCGTACTGACCAATGTACCTTTTTTTTAATATTTTTTTATAATTAAATTTAAACAAAAATTATTTTTTATTTCACAAAATTAAATTATAAATTATCATAATTAAGATAATGTTATTTTATAAAAATTTAAAAATTATATATTTTTTTTTAACCGATATAAACAAACCACATGCCAAATATATTCACAATTGTAGAGCACAAGCACAACCTCAAGTCATTGTACATAAGTAAACATTTTATATAAAATCCAATGCCAAATACCAAAAGGGTATGGGTTTTAAAAACTATTGACTGATAATAATTATTATTAATTATCAAGTAATAATAATTATATATAAAGAAAAGCAAAGCTATTGGTCCACGTGTAAACGCCAGAAGAGCTCGAAAGAAGCCCGCGATCGTCTCTTCTGGATCTCAAACTTGGGCCAATTCTCTCTCTCTCTCTCTCTCTCGAGGATCGATGATGGCGGGAGTGACCAAGAACCAGAACGCTGGGTTCTCCTCCTGATTGGCCCCGCAGAGCCCTCTTCTTGTAGTGTTTGACTCCTTTGATCCATTTCCAAGTCAGGGGGCGATGGCCGGTGATAGGCTTTGTGTCCTCTTTGTGTTTGGCTTCCTCGTTGTGGCTCTCGATGCCAGCCATGGCGACCGGGATCCGATCTATAGGTATGCTGCTAGTTCACGGTTGCAAGTTCTCTTTTTTATCTCTTTTTGGTTGTTTGTTCTCGTATGTGATTCCTAGGTTTTCGTTTAGTCTCGCTCGTATCTATAATCAAGATTCAAGTAGCTTTTGCTGATGAATTCTTGTGCAAAATGTTAATAATCAAAGAAAAAAAGGCATTTTGTTTTTGCTTTTAATGTTACTAATTTATTAAGCTGTTATCTAGGTCTCCGATTTCATAGGAAACCGCATGGATTTGTGCTCATTAATTGCTCCTGTTCTGCAGCGAAATTATTCATCTTATTACTTATAGCCATTGAATTTTGTTTTTCACTTTGTTGTACTGGGATAACAGGATGAGATAAGCACATCAAGCTATCAAGCTAAGTGCGTCTCTGTTTTATTGTATTTCTTTAGATTTTTGTTTTATAGATGCGCTCAAAGGAGTTTGTGAGGTTACATGACCGAATTTATAACGCTGATCTTATATTCTGAAAAGCAAGGCTCTCATGAAATGGCACATAATTCGACAAATTCTCATTCTTTTTTAGAAATTTGATGTCAATGATATGTGTAGTAATGTGTTTTAAGTTCAGATATTAACTCTTGAAGAATATTGTAGGAAATAGTCCCTTGACTTGTACATAGAAATACTGGTTGTGCAAAAGAAAAACCATGTAGGAGATGATGTTTTGCTTAGTGCATTAGTTTCTTTAAGTTTAACAAATTTGAAGTTTTGCAAAAGAAAATCAATGTAGGAGCAATGATGTTTTGCTTATTGTATTAGTTTCTTCTAGTTTGGCAAGGCAAAGCTGTATTTCATTTTTTATGGTTTTTAGATATGTTGTAAGCTGCCATCTGTGGTATATTGCTAGTCACTGCAATTTTGACTTAAAACATTTGAGATGACAGAACTTGTGTTGAGCAATGTGAAGAAATAGGATCTGTCGGTGATATTTCTGTCACGCATTGCCAGTTTTCACCAGATGTTGCGCAGGCCAAGAGTACTTGGTATATGCAAGAGCCGCTTTATGTGCAGTGGAAACAACTCAACTGCAGAAGTGAATGTCGATCCCATTGTATGATGCAAAGGGAAAAGGAGAGGGAAGCTACAGGACTCACTTCTCTTAAGTATCATGGGAAATGGCCTTTGAAACGAATTTTCGTGTTCCAGGTTTGTTGGTACTTGTATTTGTTAGTGAAACTTCATTCCGAGTTTGTCACTTGGCTCCTGTTTTGAGCTCCACTGTGAGTGTCTATTTGAGTAATTTTGATCCCTGTTGGTGATGCTATTTATTTCCAGGAGCCTATCTCAGCAGCCTTGTCAGCACTCAATCTCTTGATGCACTTCATTGGGTGGCTGTCTTTTTTCAGCTTGGTATGTTACAAGCTGCCTTCCAGGTCTCAGTCTAAAAGACCATACTATGAGTATACTGGCTTGTTGCATATATACGGGCTCCTATCAATGAATGCCTGTTTCTGGAGTACTATATTCCATACCTTGTAAGCTCTTCAATTTATTTTCTAGTTCCTGCTTCAAACTAATAAAGATGTTTCCTCATCTCTGATCAGTTAATACTGTTTTTTCAAATTTATGCAGGGATTTTGATTTAACAGAGAAGTTGGATATTTCATCAGCTGTGGCTCTTCTGGGATATTCTGTAATCCTGGCTTTACTGCGGATCTTTAATGTGAAGGATGAAGCTTCAAGGGTTATGTTTGCAGCACCAGTTTTGTCCTTCGTGACAACACATATCATGTATCTCAACTTCTACGAACTTGACTATGGTGAGCATTTGTCTACCTTTGCCTTTCACGTAACTACACTCGAATTGCAAAACGGTGTTCCCTCAAATATTAATCTTTATGAGATAAATTCTTCTCAATTTGTGCCACCGGTTATTAACGCATTAATCATGCATTTCCACATCCTGTAGTCCATGAGACAAGAATCCTAAAAAAAGATGAGACATGCAACAGATACTCTGACCCTATGCGGTTATGTTTTATGTTTTGTGTACATTTCCGAAGCTCACGAGTTGTGAACTATCTTATGCACGCAGATTGGAACGCGAAAGTTTGCCTTGTCATGAGTGTTGCTCAGCTAATCATGTGGTCAGTATGGGCTGGTGTGTCTCACCATCCTTCACGCTTCCGGTTATGGTTGGCAATGCTTGGGTATGGCACCACAATTTGGCTCAGAATGATAGACTTCCCTCCTTACAATGGATATATCGACGCCAATGCACTATTGCAGTTCATCAATTTGATCCTCACATACCTCTTGTGGAGCTTCTTCAAGTCTGATGCAGTGTTCCGGACCTCAGCCCTCATGAAGAAGGTGAAGCATCAGTAACAATAGTCCCCATTGAAACTCACTCACTCATGCTGATGGGATTCAGTTCGCCGGCATTGTTCTGGGCTGCAAATTGCAGCTTTTTCTTTGATATTCAATCGGATTCCAATTTTATTCCTTGAATTGGCTCGTAGCATGGTCTTCTCCTAATATATTTGCGGACAGTACTTGTTTCTAGGTTCAATTTACTCCCAAGGCTGACAGTGTTAATGTTGAACTTAAAGCGTTGCGGATGTTTTAGTATTGAAATCTAGTTCGAGTCTTGTGCGTTTACAGGATTTCAGACTTTTTTTTTTTTTGTATTTTACTTTTTTGTTTTTTGGCGGTTGTAACTCAAATGGTTGTAACCTTAACATTAGTCATCTGTGGATTCCCAATTTCTGTTTAATAATTTTGAATCTGCAAAATATATTTTCATGCTAAATCAATTCAATTTTCTTTAGTTGTATTTAAGAGGTTCTATAAACAAAAATAATTCAAGTGGATGAACTATCTTCATATATTATAGGCTTACAGTACCTTATCCCTGAGACCTGACATTGCTCAGGGTCTAAAACAATGTTTCAAGAGAATTATTAAAAACACAGCTTCTGCCATTTGATGTTAGTCAAGTTACATAGAAGTTTCATGATGCTTAAACACGAACACGGCAGCCAACTACCATCACAAACTCTCCAAGAAAACAAGAAAAGATGAAAAGAACTATACAAAATCATAGAGAAAGAAGAATACAAAAGAACATATAGCTAACCATAAGAGTTATAAAGGACTCAGCTCTATTGTTGATCATAATCCTTACAAAAGTTCTCCTATGTCTTTGAAGTAGTCATGTCGCAGAGCCTCCCTGGCTGTAATTCTTTTAATTGGACTGATCACCAGCATTTTCTGTGAAGAACATTTGATATATAATGAGATGTTTTACTGATCAATATCTGAAAGAAACCTCTGAAGATTTAAATAACTTACAGACAGAAGATCAATTCCTGCAGCATCTAATTTTGGAACAACTGTTGCCAGACTCTGCAAAAGATTTAAGGCCTTCACAGTCAGATGCACAGTAGGTTTGACAGGGAAAAACAGAATTGCAAGTAGCTAATTAATGACCAAATTCAGTTTGTGTTTTAATGTTTATTATTTTTTTTTTTTTGCACCTTAGGAGACCACTTGGGAAAAGCAGCCTTGAAGTCAGGCAAGGAAGTCACCCCAGGCCAGGATTCTTCATCTGGAGTACCCAGAACACTGTGGATGTTTGCGTTAAAAACAGTAAGGAATAAGATGATTGATTAACAAATATAAGAAATTCAAAGATTAAGCATTGATAAATTTGATAAAAACCTTAATATTTTAAACAATTCATCAATCTCAGAATCTCCAGGGAATAGTGGTCGCATGTTCACCATTTCAGCAAAGATACAACCAACTGACCACACATCAGCAGGAGTTGAATAATGCCGAGATCCAAGGAGGATTTCTGGTGCTCTGTACCATAAAGTGATCACCTGAAAAACCATCACAGGATGTTGGTAACAAGGAAATACCGTATATTTTGGGTCTTCACCGACATAATACATGCACTGACACGACTGAGATAATTCACCAAAAACAAAATGGAAATCAAAGCGCTTTTGCCTTGTTAAACTCATGTTATACGTTATGTTTGATGGAATAACAAGAAACTTTGCCCTAACCAGCTTAAACTTAAGTAATGTATTACTTTTTTCACCAAGCTTAAACTGAAATAATGTTTGGTTTTTGGGTCTTCACCAATATAACAATTAAACACACTGACAAATTGAGATAAAAATAAGGGAAGAAGAAAACTTGCACGCTTTTAAAAGCAGGTTATGCATGATGTTTTGATGGAAAAACAAGAATCTTTGTAGCCAAAGGGATACACTGAAATCTGATTGAAGGAATAAATCATACCAAGTGAGAACCCAGAGAACTCTTTATGATAGCCTGACTAATAGTAGAAACAGATAGCATGACTGAACTTAACAACCAAATCTATTATAATATTCTAGGATGCAGAATAACACCTCATGAGTAAAGGTCCTGACGGGAAGACCGAATCCCCTCGCTAGTCCAAAATCAGCAAGCTTCACAGATTTAGAGCGCTTATCTATCAGTAAATTTTGCGGCTTCAGATCACGGTGAAGAACTCTATGGGAGTGGCAGTAGGAAAGCGCATCAAGGATCTGAAAGAGAAACTTCTGAAAGAGACAGAAAAATGGATTCTGAGAATGACCACACTTTCAGCAATACTCACCAAAAAATCCATTCAAGGTACAAGGCAACAAAAGCAATTTCAAATATTTATTTATGAGAATTGTTAGGATATTGTAACGAAAATTGGAAATTAAAATCCCTGCCAAAAAATATCAATAATGAATATAAATTGTAACTGTCAACAATAAGTTACTGAATATAAAAGTAGTTACACAGTTGCTAGTTCAATGCATGTATAGGAATAAAAACAATGATGCTATTTCTTGTATACTCTTTTGTAATCATACTTGCATCATCCAAGAAAATACTTCCAGCTTAACAAATGCATGCATTGTTTATCAAATTTTAGTGCCTATTGACATGAGCAAGGAACAGTATAATTAAAGAAAGAAATAATCTTTCTCAATGTATAAATAAATAAATAAATCCACAGAACAATTGGCAAGAACTAATCAAGAAAATTTCAATAGCATGACCAGCATGCAATAGTTCAAGAGATTGTGAAAGAATGGGCATGATTATCCCCGAACAACCACAAGGAAGGACATCAAATTTCATAGCTTCAAGTATCTTCGAGAGGAATGCAAAACTTACTTTTATGATCCATGGATCTTTCACATAATCTGGACAAGAATTGATGTACTTCTTCAAATCCAGGTCCATATACTCAAAAACTAGATATATGTGTTTCTCACAATGCACTACATCTAGCAACCTGAAATACATGATCATTTAGAGTTAGATATTCTTTACATCAGAGTACCAACCCATACCATTAAAATCTTTCAATAATTCGAAGAGAAGTCATTTCACCTACATGAGTAAACAACCACGTCCAATTTCTAGAAGGAAAAAAAATCTATTTGAATTGCTTCATTTTCTTCAAGAACAACTTCCATTCAACAAATATTGACAAAGGAGAAATACTATTTCGTGAGCCTCAACAACTACAAACTTAACAAGGGAAGTTATATAAATGCATGCTACGCACAGGTGGAGCAAAACAACTCAGGGGCCATTATATGAAATACATAAGGTAGAAATCAAGATCCAGGAAACATTAGCTCAGATAACTGTAAAAGAAATCTAAGATGGATTAAAATAGTGAACTAGTTGGTTGGGCTCAGAATTTAGGAAGGTCAAAATTGCAGTCTGAAACAACTGTTGATTTTACTGAAATTAGAAATATGAAGTAAAGAGCAGTCCTGAAATTGCCACAATTAGAATCAGTGGCATTTCTAGGTCTTCAGTGAACTTCCAAGGGCATGGCATACACTTCATTGATGCATACGAACAACAAGCATGGGGCATAACAAAATTAACTCAGAGGGCAAGTGCTGAAAACTCTATTTCTGTAAAGCAGACAAAATGACACAAGGATGGTCAGAATTACTTGTGCTATTGTGGAAGAGCTCTCCAAGCACATAAAACTAATATTTATTCACGTCCTAAGTTTGGAAATTTATTGGTACACCAGTACTGTTCCAAGACTTTGTTTGAATTGTATAGACAAGGGAGGAAACAGTTAAATATAACGGCAATTTTGTAGAAAACACGAAGAAAGATATAGAACTTGATCAAGATTGATGACTAGGGTGCGGTCCGTCTAATACCTTCACAAGAATTTTCACATGATAAAATCAACAGATGTGAATGAAAAATGAATTGTGCATGTGGTATCAAAGTCATAACAGGTGTTTCCATTCCTTGACCAAAAAAGAATATCATCAGCGATACAATTAACGTTAGCCTGAAATTTCATAAAAATACAGACTCCATGCCTCCCATGCCTCTTAGAAAGTCTGATAACAGTTCACTTCGACAAGTTTTTTTTTTTCCTTTGTATAACAGCACATCTTCCATTGTATAAAAAAATCTTACCATAATTCAATGCAATAAAATCAACAACGTTCGCAGAATTACAGGGTAATTACCTAACAATGTTCTTATGCTTCATTTCCTTCAAAAGGGAAATTTCTCGAATCGCAGTACTCGGAACCCCTTCATCATCCTGCTCCAACCTGATCCGCTTCAAAGCTATCAACTCATTCTTCGAACGATCGCGTGCCTTGTAAACCACGCCATATGTCCCCTCCCCAATCTTCTCCACCTTCTCATACTAATACCAAAATCCCAAGCATTACCATCAACACCATCCAAAAATTTCCCAAAAAAATATATATAAATCACACAAAATTAGCGTTCCTCACCTTCTCCATCTAGGACCAAACCAAGACGAACAAATCTAGCAAACAACTAAAAGGAATGAGACGATCAGAAACTATTCCAGCGCCAAAAACTCCTCAGTTGAAGATCAATCGAAATCGGGAGGAGAAATCGATCGAGAAAAATCTTCCAGAAAAAAAGAAAGGGAACAAAATTGGAAAATTTTAGCACGAAGGAGAAGCTTAGAACCGAGAAAAATCGATCGAAAAGAGTCGAACCCGAAGGGGAGAATCGAAATCGAGAGGAGAAATCGAAGATATAAGAGCAAACCTGGAGAGATGGTGTTTCGAAATTCGGAGGAGAAGGGCGCGCAACGCCAAAGTAATGCGCGGGAAAGCGCTCACTCTCGTGCTCACTTTTAATGCTCTCCCACTCGTGATTGGTACCTTAAAACGGACCTAACAAATCACAAGGGTTTGAGTAGTGTGGGACCCATGACTCGGCAAGGGTAGGTCTGATTTCTGGTCGCTTTTTTGGAGTCGGGTTTTACTTTGAGCGTGAGTAGCGGGAAGAGGTTTTCGCTCCCTCTTTGACTGAAAAGTGAAAACCTTTTGCGGTTCAAAAATCAATAAATAAATAAATAAATGTTTTTTTTATTTTATTTATTTATTTTTTTTGCCCTGATTACAAATAATCCATTTATTCCTAGATTATTGACATGGATAATTGAATGAAATCTTTTCTCAATTATGCCCATTGATTTTCTTTTTTTTGTGTGTGTGTGTGTGAGGAAGTGGACAATGACAATTATGGACTCATAGTGGATTTTTAAATATATTTTATTTTTGCTCACACACCACACATAGAGAATGACATAGCCGTTTTGATGTAAATATAATGGAGCATTTTTAGTATTGATTATAAACGTGGTAATGGTTTATAATATAATTATTTGGTGTAATTTCCTAAACAATCTCTTCATTTTATCAAATTACAAATTTTATTTCTCTACTTTGAATTATAACTATTTAGTCACTTTATTATTTTAATTATTTTATATCTATTTCTCTATGTTTTAAAAAACTCTTCCAAAAAAAAAAAAAAAAAAAAAAGAGATCAACATGTTTCAATTAAAATGGTGGAAAAGTAAAAAATTACAATTTAAAATTGAGAAAGTAGAAGAGTGAGTTTTAATAAATATGGGTACTGATCAATGAACGATATCTTTTAAATTTGGATTTTTTATAAAACGGGGAGGAAATTATAAGAGCACTGACTTTATAAAAATATTATAAAAAGGTTTCCATATTATACAGAGTTTCCTTCTAGCCTGGTAACATAATTGATATACGAGAGAATTATAAATTTATTATTTCACTTCAAATTTGGAATAAAAAAAACATAGTTTACTGATTTCAATTACTCTCTCCATTTTGAAATACATGTTGTTCTAGATTTTTATTCTTTTCAAATTACCTGTTGTTTTATAATATCAACTATTGCATTTTTTATTTTTTTATTTTTTGAATTATATAAATAAAAATAGACATATTTATATAACAAAAATTATGGCTTAAAAAAAAGGTAATTTAGACCATTGGCTCATTTTTATTGAAATTTTTTAAAAGATTGAATGTTGATTTTAGTTTTTGTACAAGAATGTTAAATGCTTTTTATTGAGGAATGCAGGGAGTAAATTCAAATATGAGTATATGACTACCGATAGTACTTTTTGAGGCAGGTTTAGTAATTTTCTAAGTGAAATTGACTGCATTTGAACTTAATTAGCATGTTACATGTTACACTTTTATAACTCTTATTTATATGTTGTTCCAATAAGGAGGCGTTTATGTCAATGTAAATGGAGGAACTGGGAAGTGGTATGATTTCCTTCACTTCAGATATTCTTTTCCACTTCTCCTATTTCCGATTGAAATGGTTTTATTTCAAATATATTTTAGTATTTTTTACACTGAAGTAACCGAAGTGAGCCTATATATAAGCTCACTTTTCTCATTTTAAAAAACGTATTTGAAATCCTTAAAATAGAAAAATAAATACCGGAAATTAAAAAATTAGCACTTCATGAGAATGATATCTGCTACAAAATAATACAAACTGGTGGAAAGTCATATCACTTCTAACACTTTAAAGAAGTAGCACATCCCCTATCTAGATTTTCTTCCACTCACATAAAAAATGAACACCCCCTAAAATAATGTATAGTTAAATTATATTATTTAATTTTATGATGTATTGTACTCGCTTTAATTTTTTGTATAATTTATTTCTATTTCAAATAACTACACAAATAGTAGAATAAATAGATAAGTTTTCTTTGCTAATAATGTAAACTAACAAATAACTACACTATGGAAAAAATATTTTTTGTTTAAATTTCAAATGTGCGTGTCTTTTGTAATAAGATGATTACAGAGGGGTTTATGTGCAAAAACTCTTTCAACATTTCCTCGATCCGCCCAAAACCCACCCCCGCGCTCTCTTTCCCTCATTTTTCCTCCTCCTCCCTCGCTTTTCCCTCTTCGCCGTGCTCATGGGCGTCGGTGGCGGATTCTGGGACCTCCTCAAACCCTACGCCCGCACTGAAGGCCCTGACTTCCTCCGTGAGAAGCGCGTCGCCGTAGACCTCACCTTCTGGATCGTCCAGCACGACACTGCCATCCGTGCGCGCCGCCCCTTTGCTCGCTCCCCTCATATCCGGACCACCTTCTTCCGCACCATCGCCCTCTTCTCCAAGGTCTATTAATGATTCTTGATCTATTTGGCTTCCTGAATTGTATGTTGATTGATGCGTTGATGTGGGGTTTTGTAGATGGGGGCGCACCCTGTGTTTGTTGTGGATGGGGAGCCTTCCCCGTTGAAGACACAGTCAAGGATGGAGCGATTCTTTCGTTGTTCGGGGATAGAGCTGTCGGAGCTGCCCAAGAATGAGCCGGGCTCGCCGGCGAAGCAGCGGAACCAGCATTTTGCCAAGTGCATCAGAGACTGCGTGGTGAGATTCAACATGCCTCTTTTTTTTTATTTTTAATTTTTACCTGGGAATTTTTTTCGAATTCGTTGAATTAGGAGAAGAGCCATTTATCCTGAAAGAAACTAGCTGTATGTGTATAACGTGTTTTTTTTTCTTGTTATGGACTGCAGTGTTCCTAGTTTGTTAGCAGTTGGTGGAGTTAAGGTAAGTAGTTTTGTAATGTGCGTGTAGACAAGGGATTGTTTGTGGCATTTGTTTGAGAGGATCACTACCAACCAGTTAAATGTATGATGCGTTGTTTTTCTTATTAATTGAAAGAGTGTGGTGCCCATGAACTGTTGGGAACATGTTGATCAGTTATTAGTCATTGACAAAATTTAATAGTTGATGACCCAAACAAGGGAATCACACAATGGGGATGTCATGGATTAGTTGCAGAAGAAGAGATTTTGATGCAGTGTTTATAAGGATTTTGGTATAGATTGCTGATGGTGCATATGTGGAAAGAGGGTAGAAAATTATTCTTGATGATATGTGTAGGCTTTTCTATCTCCTTTCTCATTATTTTTAATCATATCTTGATTATGCAAATTCCTTTGCTTTTATTGATAGGAACTACTTGAGCTCCTAGGGATGCCAATTTTAAGAGCAAATGGTGAAGCTGAAGCTCTTTGTGCCCAACTGAACTATGAAGGTCATGTAGATGCTTGCATCACAGCTGACAGTGATGCTTTCCTCTTTGGGGCCAAATGTATCATAAAATGCTTTCGATCCAACTCCAGTGTAAGTTCAAATGATTACTATATGTTGTTCATCATGATTTATATGAAACTCCTTTTCTGTTTATTTTAGCTCTGGATTGACTATTGCAGTCTTGAAAGTATTATTTTCTTGGTGAGGATTTTAATCTTGAATGAAATAGTTAGTCAATTGATCCAGTAAGTTTAATGCAGATTTTGAGAAGAGTTGAATGGTTGTGCATGAAAATCCAAAAGAGAAGATAAATTAAAAATTGTTTTATGATCAAGAGGGAAGAATAGCAATCTCATTCTTTCTTCTCCCAAAGCAAAAAGCTTTTTTTTGTTGGTTTAATATGATAGTATTTGGAGACCTTATTTTCTTGCAGGTAGAATAATCTGAATGAGATATTAGATAACCCATTGATGAACCACTTCTCTCAGTATCCATTTTTTTTCCATGGCTAGCCTTGTATTTAACCTATAACCTTTATGAATGAATTTTATTTTTCTCATTGATTCTAGAAAACAATCTTAATGGGAATCGAATGTCAACTTACTTGTTCTAGTGGAAATGTGTGTCTATGTGTGTGCATGAAACGGACAATACTTTAAAAGTTGACTTAGCTTTGTTCTTATTTTGTTTGATAATAAATATATCTTTCACTGCTATAATTCCCTTCAGATTTGGATTCTATCTTCTTGATTATGATTATGATTATGATCCATGGGTGGTTTTTTCTCCCTTTAAATTGGATCTCTGCAATCTTTTCCTTTAAAAGCCTAGTCAAGAATAATCTTGAAACTAATGGTATTGTAGCTTAAAATGCAACCTCATTAATATTTTAATACTTCTTGTGATAGTTACTAGGCAAGAGGAAAATATTGAGCTAAATCATTTGAATATAATAGCCACCTATATTGCCATATATATTTACTTCGCTAATTTCAGCTGCTTCTGCTTTCCTAACTATGATGGTAAATTTGCCTTCTAGTACTTGTCATGCAAAATTTTTCTTTCATTTACCTCATGAGAATGAATAATTTCATGCAGCATCCATATGAATGCTACAATATATCAGAGGTTGAAGCTGGTCTGGGTTTGAGGAGGAAACAATTGGTGGCTATTGCGCTTCTGGTTGGTAATGACCATGATTTGAATGGTGTGCCAGGGTTTGGGGTTGATACAGCTGTTCGGTTTGTTCAGTTGTTTAGTGAGGATGAGATTTTGGATAGGTTTGTAGTCTGTTAACGATTAATGATGCATGCCCTTTTTTCTCTTGTGAAATAATCTTCTTTCAGCATAAATCCTGTGTTAACATTGTGAACTTGATTTTATGTAGATTATATGAAGTTGGCGAAGGTGTTATTCCTATAGTTGCAGGCAGAGTTAGTTCTGCTATACATCTTGATGAACCCAATGTAACAAAAGCTAGATCTCCACATTGTTCACGATGTGGTCACCCAGGCAGCAAGAAAGTTCATTCAACATCTTCTTGTGAACATTGCATCAATAATGGTTTTGAAAACTGCATGGTAAAGCCAGCAGGTTTCAAATGTGAATGTTCTTCATGTGAAAAGGTAAAATTTCACTTACTCTGGTTCATTAAGTTGTTTCAAATGCTATCATATTAAATCTCAATTTAGGCTCACTATTGTAGTGGAAACTTCTCTTCAGGGTATAGGTTCCAAAGTTTCATAATTTTGTGGACTACTCTATGCCTTGATGCTTCTTAATGTTCAAACTCTAATGTTATGTTTCTCTCTTTTAATTTTGGACCTTTTTTTTCTTGATTATTGTACCCCTTTTTTTAAAAAATTTGCAGGATCGCAAAAGTAAGGAGCAGAGGAAATATGAAAATTGGCAAATCAAAGTTTGCAAAATGATTGCTGCAGAAGATAATTTCCCCAATAGTGAGATTATCAGGATATATTTACAAAATAAAAATGGAAGTTACCATGGTAAGTTCTTGAATTGAATAATTTCTTTGTAATGTATAAATATTTTTCCTATCACATTTCACGCTTGCAATTAAAGAAATATTAGCTTGCGATAAAAGATATATTAGCATGATGGCAACAATTTCTGAATCAATTGTGTTCGTTCTTTTATTGTGTAACCCCTTATTGTATGAAGTCTCTATTATCTGCCAGATCATTGACTGCCCTCTTTTATTTGACAACGCCCATCTTAATTTTCCTTCTTATAATTTGCTTTGCAGATGACCCTTTTCTCAAATGGGACTACCCTAAAGTTGATAATCTGGTTGATTTTTTAACATATTACATGCAATGGGATCCATCTTATATACGGCAGAGACTGCTTCCAATGCTGTCAACTATTTATTTGAGGGAGATAGCATCCACACAGAACAGAGACATGCTTTTGTATGATCAATATGAGTTTCACTCTATTCAGCGAGTGAAGATAAGACATGGTCGCCGTTATTACTTGGTCAAATGGAAGAGAACTATTAATAGTGTTGGATATGTAAACTATGCAACTCCAAGTGAACATTCCGAGTTCGAGGCGGAGGCCTCGGGACCATCTGAGTCAACCGATCTGTCAGATGAACCAGATGTTCCACTTATTCTCATTGATGATGGATGCTGGTTTCTGTTGACTGATGAAAATATTGAGCTTGTGCAAGCTGCATTTCCGGACAAAGTTGCCAAGTTTCAACAAGAAAAGGTACAATCTAGTTACTTATTCGCTTCACAACAGTAAGTCTAGGTATCTATTTAAAATAAAAATACCTCCTTTTGGTGTGTTATACTGATTTTATCAATGCCACACCTTGTTTAGTTTGATTTTTTTTTTGTTCACACACAATTTCTATAGGATATATACTGAAACAAAAATTAGAAGATGATATTAGAAAATGAATCCCACACGGATTTGTGTGTCATGATGGATCTCATCAACCTTCTAATAATCTTGTGCAGATTTGATTATGGATCATATTTCTAAAGTATTTATTTATAGTTTATTGCTTGTCAAGAGTGGGTCCTAAATATTTAAAAAAGTTACAAGATGGAGCATGTCTGTCTCCTGATTCTGGAACTTTTCATGGATCTGGAGGTGGTTTGATGTCAAATTTGATGGTGGCCATTTACATAGGGATTATATTTTGTACCATAAGATCTTGAACTTATTATTTTTATTATTTTTGGTTGCAAAATGACAAGCGTACTCGTTTGTTCCACTTCTGGGAAAATTTTGCAGAAATCAAAGGGATCACCAAGTAAACAGAGGAAATCCAATTCAAGATCCGGCAAAAGCAAAACTGGTGCAGGTGATGAATCTCCCAAATCCACTCATGTTCAGCTTAGCATCACTGAGTTCTATCGGTCGACAAAAGTTACTTTTCAAGCGAAGCCAGTCGAGGAAGATCCAGGACAGAACTCTCAAAATGCAGGGCCTGTAAGTGAGCGCAGGAAGATTTCGGCTGCTGGCTTGGATAATAGCACATCCAAGTCTGCTAAGCGACGTCTCATGTTCGACTGATCTCTAACCATCTGTTAATGGTGAATGTAAATTATGAAGGAAATGGTGTAAATTTTGTGGTATAATTAATTAATTTTGCCATGATCTATCATGGAGAAAAAGTAGGCATCCATCCCACGTTTGAGAATCTCCAAGCTTGCTAATTATTATATTTCCCCAGTAAGATATGAATGCATCATTCATGATTAATAGCGTTACGTGCACTCGTGTGTTTAAAGGAACAAACTATGCACATAAAAATAGTATCACAACTGGTGTGTATATATGTGTATATATTATATATGAAGATCAACCAGATGAAATAAAAAAGAACACGCTGGTTGTGGCGAGATCCTGATTCCCGTGATGTCAACTTCAAACGGAATAACTCCATAAGTCCACGTCAGCACTGAAATCCATGTCATCGAATCCAGTCAGCAGTGGTGGGTCCACCAGCAAGCCTTGCGCCAAGCTCTCGTAGTAGTAACCGTCCTGCATCCCCATCTCCACATAATCCAACCATTCAAAATCGAACAACTCCTCGTTCGCCGCCACCGCCTCCACAACCCCTTCGCCTTCGTCACTCGGAGAAGCCGCGTCCCCCTTTAAGTCCAAGGCCTTCCCCGGCCTAAACGCCTCCGCAGCCATCGCCGCCGCCGCGCGGATCGCCTTCGGAGAAGCAGAGTCCGGGACGGGGAGCCTCCACGCCGAATCAGCGAAGTTCAGGCAAGCGGATCGGCCGCGCAGAGCAATCGCGGCGACATCGTGAGCTCTAGCCGCCATCTCCGCTGTCGCGTAGGTACCAAGCCAGATCCTCGATTTCTTATTCGGCTCCCGCACCTCACACACCCACCGTCCCTCACCTCTCCCTCTGCGGCGCACGCCTTTGTAGATCGGATGCCGAGTTTCCCGGAACTTCGTCCTCCCGGCCCGGCGCTTCGGCGGGGCGGACAAGATGGTGGCGTAGTTACAGTCAGAGTCACTGCTGCTAATCAAGGTACGCGATTCCATTGCTTCGAATTTTCCGTTTGGTAACTGCCTTTCAAGTGTTAGTTAGAGTTTCAAAATGGGTTTGGATTGGGTATATATAAATATGGCAATCTTGATTGAGGGGAAGGAGGGGGACACGGATTTGCCAGCATAGTGCGTTTGAGGAGACAGCTGGAGAGTTTGATTGGGCGTGATGGTGGAGTAGGGACATCACTGTGAGCTCAGGAAGGAGACAATGGTGGGGGTCAACAAAGATTAGGGTTTTTTATTTGGAATTGAATTCTCTCTCTCTCTCTCTCTCTCTCTCTCTCTCTCTCTCTCTCTCACACATACACACACACACTGTGACACTCTTTTTAAGACCAAGTCTAATTATTTTGGGGGCACTTAGAATATCTGAAATTACTTGTTGATTGATGATTTCTCTTTCTGGGAAAGTGCCACGCTGCAACGTGGTCGTTGGGGATAGATCAATGCCTCGAATCATTTTTTACACTTTAAATTTTCTCCATTTTTTTATTTTTATAAAAATGGATTCACTGTAATTGATAATCGGATTGATAGGTAGTTGAATAATGACAAATTAGGGCTTCTTTATTAGTATTTTTTTATTCTTTTAGTTGAAATAAAAAGATTTAAAAAAAAGATTTGCTCATTTCTTTTTTAAAAAAAAATGTTTATAAAACATATCTTTATTTGCTCTGTTTTTGAGAAAATATTTTTTGTTTTTGAAAAAACTTTTTTTATCATGTAAATAAATTAAATCTAAATATATTTTTATTATTATGTCTCAACCATCTATTAATCTATTAAAAGAAAAGTAAACTTTTGTATAGGAGTCAAGTGCTTTATCCATACTATGCTATTGGTGTGATGGCTTTGTAAGTTAATTTAATATATTTAATCTTTTATTTATGTATTATATGCTATAATGCAAACCAATAACAAATATTATATATAAATTATATTTTAATTATGGTGGGGAAGTGTGACATAGAACTAAAAGCTTTTCGTCCAATAGTATTAGCCTCATCGTGAAAAGTGTTTTTATGACGACTTTCATAGCTTAGAGTTTGAAACGCGATGGCCGTAGTGATTTCTTTAGCTATGAGAGTAGATTAGATTTATAACCTAATCTTTATATCTGCCGAGTGGATACACATGAGTCGAACAATCAATTTATGATGGTATTCACACGCCTGACATATAACTTGTCTTTTTTGCCAAAAAAAAAAAAAAAAGAACAATGAATACTATACTTAAATGGATTCTATATATATTTATAATTGTATTATATATATATATACACAAAATATGATGTTCTATTTTTTTCAAATTATTTTAACTCTTTGACCAAAAAACATGCGTGGATTACTTACGCATTTATTTTTGTTTATAATTTTTTTAAAATAAATATAACAAACAAACATGTTTTGTAAAAATAAAAAATAAAATTAAATATAGAGTTTTCAACACGTGTCACAAGAAAGTTGAAGCAAAAGATGTGCACGAAACCATAGCGCATAAAGACAAAAGACTACTTTTAGGAGACATGTTATAGATAGATAATGTTTGAAAGGACTAAAGAAATCCGCAGATATAAAGCGGGAACAACGCGTTGCCAGAAGGAGAAAACGGCCACCGATTTCAGTGCTGTTTTCTGTCCCTTTGAATAAAAGTTGAACACTAACCACACCACTGAAGGTAAGCAGGAAGTTTCATTTCCTTGCTGTTTCTTCTGATGCTCTGATGTTTTTCTAACCCTTGGGGAACCTGATAATGACTTTTGTTGTGGATTCCTTGACTAAGGCCAACCAGTCTTCTTTTTAGACTGCCGGTTTAACTGTCAAGTGGTGAATGACTTGGTTTGGTTTTGTGGACCAGATATTTTGGGTGAGAATTCTTTATTAGCTGTGATTTAGAATAGAGCATGTGATTATATTTTATGGTTTTTCATTGAGAAGAAAATATCCCTAAGTCCTCGTCAAAGTTAGACATGATGATTAAATCTATTAAATTTCTTGACTTTTCAAATACTTTTTTTAGATTCTTTTTATGATGATACATAATTTTATTAAATTTATTTTAAACCGTATTTTATTTAAAGTAAAAACACAGTCTAAAACAGCAAACACAACAACGACTGATTGAGGGGAAAAAAAATGAAGCTACCCAAACAAAAAAGAAACGAACCCCACAAGCGTTGGAGAATTCGATGATATTCATGTGAGATGATCTCAAGCTTGAAAAGCTCTAACGAGCTCGGATATAATTGACCAGGGTTTTAAACAAACTTGTTTGATCATGAGTAATGTGCTATGGCTAGGAGAGTTCAACTAGGCCAGGAAAGCTTGCTTCTTGAAGCTAGTTGAGTTTGAACTGGCTTAGCCAGTGTAAGCTTCCTGTGGGTAGGCAATCCGGGTTAGTTGAACTTGTCTGGTTTTGAAACCATGCAAGTCCATGGTTTTAGCACTATTTACATAGTATAAAAATAAAATTATATATATATTTAGGTAATGTTTAGGGTACGATGTGTTATACACACACACAATACTGCACAGTACAACACAGTGTATAAAACCAGGTGTTTTTTGGTTCTTAGATCAGAGAAGATGAGCTCAATCCCGGTGAACTCACCAAGGCTCACTTGGGCACATAGGCTTTTGTTGTGGCTTCTTAGGACAATCAAAGCCTCGGTGAGCTAGTGTTTGTTTAGGCAGGATGAGATCAATCGAATAAGTTGAGTCATCATTGAAATTAAAAAATTAAAATAATGATAAAATAATAAATTGTAGAGAACAGATAATGAATGAAATGTGTTTTTAAAAATGAGAGAGTTTTTTTTTTTTTGTTCTTTTAACGAAATAAACAAGCTATATCAAGGGTTTACATAAATGAGGAATTAATACATTGACACACATACGCTTTCATTTTATATGAGTTAAGACTTAAACATGCTTTTTGGTAGAATGTAAACACTCTACACAAATAACATAATATCAATGGACTAAAAAACCATTGACATGTTTTTTTATATTAAATAACTTCTATAGAAATACATGTGTTTTTTTTTTAATTTCGCCACTCATCTCTATTCCCTTTGTTTTAACAGCGTGGATGAATTGTATTTTTATGAATTGTAAATGTAGTTATTCCAAAGAAAATTATAATGTTCACATTTTTTATTTCAAATTCTATTGGGATTGTTTTTTCTACCCTTCTATCCTTCTTGGGGTTGTTTGTTTGGTCTCACATAAGGATCTTGCACATTTTGATTGGATCGGCATGAAACACATCATTTGATTGTCAAATCCATCATAATTTGTAAACATGCTACGTGCTCTGGTTTTTTGTAATGATTGATTTTTCCCTAAGTTTTTAGCCTAAGTCAAAGTCCAAATCTCTACTAATACGCGTGACACCATTAATTTGGTAATTTTGTTTTTTCCGCATTTCAGCCTTACTTTTTTTTTTTATGTTAGTCTCAACTCAGAATAAGCCGGCGTTGATTGGAAGAGAAGTGAGGAAGTAGTGTTACTTCGTTCACTTATGCTATTCTTTTGTTTTAAAATAAATTTTGAATTATACTCACTTGAATAATGTTTTCACTGAAGTGAGGATATAAATCACCGTATAAAAGTCCATCCAATGTCCGAATTTTATAAAATCACATTTTTTTTTTCTTTTCCTAAGTTTTTTTTTGGGACTCATAAAAACCCACTTAATGTTTGAACTCTCCAACCCATTATCACTTTTAACAAATAAATATCAAAAGCCATGAAATAATATCACTTTTTTAATTTCAAAAAAATGGTATTTCTCCCGATTCTCACCTGAAACGAGAGTTCTATAAAACTTCTTGAAATAGTAAGAGGGGATGATTTTAATGATTTTGATATAACATAATATTTTTTAAATTATTTTTGATGAAATATGGACAAATAATGTCAAAGATATGTGGTGCGGAGTTATTCAATCGCTCAACACGTTTATATCTTCACCCTATATTAATTGAAATTAATGTGTCATTACATGAATATCCTACGCATATAATTCGAAAATAAAATAATATAATTCATCAAATTTCTTTCCATTTCTTCTGTAATTTCCTATTTTCATTCAAATAACAAAAGATATGGGGATATTCACACTTTCACAGTTTATTTCATTTTCCATGGTGTTGCTCTGTTTCGTTCTCCAGAGTTCTAGATTCGTGCCACGTCAGCATCATATGGAAAAACTCCAAAGTGCCACGTCAGCATCATACACCACGTCATCACATCCGCTCATTGGCGGTGGGTCCAGCAACAACCCTTCCGCCATGCTCGCGTAGTAGTGAAAACCCTCCTGCATCCCCATCTCCGAGCAATCGAACCAATCACTCGCCCCAGTCGCCTCCGCCGCCTCATCGCCGTCTTCTCTCGGACCCTCTCCGGTGTCGGCTACACCATCCACCACCGTCCCCACCTTCGCCTCCTCTCCTCTGGCAAACCGCTCCGCCGCCACCGCCGCCGCAGCCCGGATAGCGTGCGGAGAACGAGAGATCGGCACGGGGAGCAACCACGCCGAATCGGCGAAATTAAGGCACGCGGATCGGCCACGCAGCGCGATCGCGGCGACATCGTGAGCTCTCGCCGCCATCTCCGCCGTCGCGTAAGTCCCAAGCCAGATCCTCGATTTCTTTTTCGGTTCTCTCACCTCGCAAACCCATCGTCCCTCACCGCTGCCTCTGCGCCGCACGCCTTTGTAGATCGGATGGCGAGTCTCCCGGAACTTGGTCCTTCCGGCCCGGCGCTTCGGCGGGGCGGTGGAGATGGTGGCGTAGGTGCAATCGGTATCGCTGCCAATCGAGGTATGCATCATCTCCATTAATGCTTTCATGAAGCCTTTGAAGTGTTTGATGGAATTCCACAGTGAATTTATATTATTAGTTTTTGTTTTGGGACACGAGTTTAATTAGCTGTGTGAGATGGGAATTAAGACGGGGAGCGCGAGGTGGTTTTCTTATTTCAAATAACCAGAAGACGGTGGTGGGCACACCATCGAATGGGGGCCGCTGGGGTTTTAGAGGGCCCTCAGTTCACACTTCACACCCATTTGAGATGGTAGTTTTTGTTTTTATGTATTTGGAGTTATTTTTTTAAAATCAATTGTTTGTTTTGAGGGATTTAGTTTTTTTTTACCAACCAAATATCTTTGAGGGATGGATTTTGAAAAATTCTGAGATTTGGGGATTTTATTAGAAATCTACTACATTTAGAATTACATCCAACCAAATGCAACCTTATTAAAAATAATTATTTATAGTAATTAGAAATTTGTGTGGAAAATTTTCAATTTTATTTGTTTATTTATTGTTTTTGTTTTTACGAAAACGATTAAAAGCAGTATTTTTTTTTCTTCTGTTTTTTTACTATAGTGAAATCCCGTATGTAAATATTTTTATAATTACTTAAAAATTAATTTACTGTAGTCAAATGAACTGATAGGTTTTCCATCACTGTAATACAATTAACTGTCACGCAGAACATTGAGGATTGGGCTTCAATCCAAAACATGTTTAGGATTTGAGGTGTGTGTGCATTGGTTTGTCTATATTGTTAAAAAAAGTCTTGAGAGATTGTCTTCTGAAAAAAATAGTATATAGATAATTTTGTGTGAAATGTGTTCTAACGAGTTGAAAATACACTTTTGATTTATCAACTATGTTGCCATATTATTATTTTATTTTATCTTTTGAAATAGAAAATGGATAGTAATTAAAAAAATTTGAAAGTAGTTTGTGAATGAGCAAATTTTTTTATATTCATAGATAATAAACGAACTATTTTTGAGGGATAAGAGATTCAAACCATCCATCTCCATTGGTTGGTTGTCAAATTACACTATCAAATGATTAAAAGATATATTTTATTTAGATTTTTTTTTATTTTTCAAAAACAAATAGCACCTCTATATTATGTGGTTGTTAAAGAACATACAAATACAATGGTACTGTAGATGGTAGTTTGATTGATCACTTTTTATGGATTTATTAACCAGGTAGTGATTGTTTTTTAGAGATTATTTATTTATCTATTTATTTTTTGAATTGTTTCCTATTCATCCGTATGGTTTTCATATTTAGAAAATTAAAAAAAAATACCTCTTTATAGAATGGAGATCCCTTGTGCCCAAACTTCGTTTGAGGTTACGCCACGAGCTAGTCGTTGAGTTTTCTTGGCTACTATCTTAAGCAAGACAAGCTCTCTTCCCCCGAGGGGGTAAATTAGTCATTTTCTCCAATCTAACATTAAAATTAAAAAAAAAAGATTCTGTGAATACGAAAAGTTGGAGTGTCCATTTATAAAACCGGAAAGTTTTTTTAGCAATACATTGGTGCTTTCCTCAAAAGCTAATATTAATTAGTTGTAACATGTAAGTAATAGGATTAGAAGATAAGGTTATCACTTTTTTTTTAGCTTTTAAAAGAGCTCTTCAATAGCCCAAAGCTTCTTAATTGCATGACATCAGATATGACATCGAGACAGAGGGGATCAAATTCAGTTGTAACTCGTTGACCATTAAAGAGAGGTTCCTTGGATAATAGAAGAAAAAGTCAGATAAGGTGCGGAAGATGCATCTATAGTGGTATCTCATTCTTAAACTCATGATGACGAGAATCTTTAATGGCATGAGTGGTATCTCATTTAGGGGTGAGCACTATTCAAAAAACCGAATATCAAACCGAACCAAACCGAATAAGAAGTTCCGATTTTTTTTTGTTTGGTTTGGTAACAATTTTATTAATAATTTGGTATTCCGTTTGGTTTGGTTTTGTTGTAAAAGAATTTGGTATAACCGAAACCGAACCGAATAAATTACACTAAGGTCCCAAACCCAAATGGTTTAAAAACTTTTTTAAAAACAAATGATTTAAAAACATTTTTATAAATTTTACGTTTGGTTAATTTCGGTTTTTCCCTTATTTTTTAAAGTAATTTGGTTCGGTTAACCGATAATTCGGTTCGGTTACTGAATTGACCAATACTCTGCCCTAATCTCATTAGAGGGTGAATGATGTTGCGGAATAAAAGGAACTGAGTGGAGCAGGGTCGCAGCATAAGTACTTGAAGATAAAAGATAAAGATGATAGACACAGATTTTACGTGGAAAACCCCTAAACAAATCAGGGTAAAAACCACGGGCAAGATAGAAGAATTTACTATAGTGGTAAAAAGAGGAGCTACAAGCTTTCTGTTAACAGGGAAAATACCAACTAATTCTCTCCTGTAACAGAAGCAACACAAACTCTCTAAAATATTTTTCCCACTATTTTTCTCACTTTCTCACCCTCACCCTCACTCTTCTCTTCAAATTTGAGGCACACTAAGAGCCTTCATGCTTCCTCTATTTATAGGAAGCTCATGGGGTGATTAGTGAGATTAATGATGGGTTAGGTGAAAGATTAGGTGGCTTGAGAGGTTAGGTGAGTTGCCATCTTTGACTAACAAATGAGTCTGATCTTGGTTTATTTAATGGCCGTATTTTTCAATTGTTTTAAAATAATATGATAAAAATAATTTACTATTACAAAATTATAATCTATAAGATATCATTTTGAACGTACGTAATAGTTTGTAATTTTCTCGCATGTTAACTTATCTTGTATAATAAATTTTTAGGGGTGAGCATTATTCGAAAAACAGAATATCAAACCGAACCAAACCGAATAAGAAGTTCGTTACCGATTTTTTTTGTTTGGTTTGATAACAATTTTATTAATAATTTGGTATTCGGTTCGGTTTGGTTTTGTTGTAAAAGAATTCGGTATAACCGAAACCGAACCAAATAAATTACATATATTAAAAAAATATATATGTTGTATAAGTCATATATTAATATTATTAATTTATAAGCCCATTACCATTATCACTAAGGTCCCAAACCCAAATGGTTTAAAAACTTTTTTAAAAACAAATGATTTAAAAACATTTTTATAAAATTTCCGTTCGGTTACTGAATTGACCAATACTCTGCCCTAATCTCATTAGAGGGTGAATGAGTCTGATCTTGGTATCTTTAATGGCCGTATTTTTCAATTGTTTTAAAATAATATGATAAAAATAATTTACTATTACAAAATTATAATCTATAATATATCATTTTGAACGTATGTAATAGTTTGTAATTGTCTCGCATGTTAACTTATCTTGTATAATAAATTTTTACAAAATCATTAAGCCATTGTAATTAATGCATTTTTGTACCTATTTATTTTTTTATTCTCATTTGTTGTTTTTATTAAAAAAAAAAAGAAAAGGAATTATGAGGGAGGAGGGCGAACAACAAAGGCTGGAAGAGCGTGTGGTGCTAATTGTGGCGGTGGTGGGATGAGAGTAATGAGACTTGGGCATATAAGGGTTGCATGATGAAGGTTTGTTGAATCTTTTTCTTTTTCTGGATTTAGTTGAATATTGACTGGAACTCCAATTATCCTTATCTTACTTTTGGGTTTGGATAAGGTACAACATAGTGAATTATATTTAATATTTTTAAAATTAATTGCCAAAATATCTTATTCTTTGTCTTCACTCTTGTGTGAATTAACTAGTTTGACCATATTTCTTTGTCCATAAGGATTTAAGACATATCCATATTAAAGTAATCAGTTCAGATTTTTTAAAAGAAACTTAATGTTATTGATGAAGAATATCAAGGTTGATGCTATTAATATGAAAATCACACCGTAATTTTTATTAAAAGTATAATAATGTTAAAGTTTGATTTATGTTTTGTCAGTTTCCGCAATCCCCGCTATCAGTGAACTTTTTTTTTTTGAAAAAACAAATCTGGTTTACATCTCAAATTATTTAGTTTTATTTCTTGTTTCTAGGTCATTTTTTTCAATAAATTGTGATCATTAATTTTTTTAAAATTTTAATTATTAAATTATACTCAAATGTTATTTTTGTTTATAAACAAAAAATAATATTATTTTAGTTTGTAAAATGATGTTGTAATTTACTTGATCTACGAATTATTTTAGTTTTAAATTTAGCTTATACACCATAGAATTATCAATGCAACAATATGTACCAACTGTGAATTAGGCGACACTTTGAACGGCTTAGATCAATTAGATAAATATATTTTATTATAGTTGTAACAAACCTCAAAATTAAAATCTTTTCTGCTTAAAATAAATAAATAAATAAAAACTCGATGCTTTAGTAAATCACACAAACTATAGGAATTGAACAAATAAAATCAATTTAAAGATAAATTTTTATTGTCGTTAGGAATTTTGCACACCTTTTTGCAGACTTAGTAGGGAAAGAAAAATTAAAGGAAAATTGTTTGATTGCAAAGGATTTCTCGAAAACAAATAACTTGCATTAGAGTTAAGTGTCTTGAATCGTCGCTATAACAAATTTTTTTTTTTTCAAAAATTACCATTTGCGGAATTTCTCAATTCTCTTTCTTCTCAACAATATTTTCTCATTCGTCCTTCGCCCTCTCTAGAAAACAAGTCTAATAGTTCCCATTTATCTATTTATTAATTAAAAAAAAAACCTGAATGCCACCCATTAAAAAAAAAAATTAAAACAAAAACTCGTATATCTCCTTTCAAAATTGATTCCTGACACGTCAGCTCAAACCGAATGACCCCACAATGGCACGTCAGCATAGAACTCCACGTCATCCAATCCAGTCAGCAACGGTGGGTCCAGAAGCAACCCTTGCGCCAAGTTCTCGTAGTAGTAACCGTCCCGCACCCCCATCTCCATAAATTCCAGCCATTTCAAATCGAGCACCCCCTCTCTCGCCTTCACTCCCTCTTCTCCGACGCCGCTCGAAGAATCAGAGCCCTCGCCGGATGCTAACCCCTCCGCCGCCATCGCCGCCGCGGCGCGGATCGCTCTCGGCGAAGCAGACTCCGGGACGGGCAGCCGCCACGCCGAATCAGCGAAGTTTAGGCAAGCGGATCGGCCGCGAAGCGCGATCGCGGCGACATCGTGAGCTCTGGCGGCCATTTCCGCCGTCGCGTAGGTACCAAGCCAGATTCTCGACTTCTTCTTCGGCTCCCGCACTTCACACACCCACCTCCCCTCCCCTCTCCCCCGGCGGCGCACGCCTTTGTAGATCGGATGGCGTGTCTCCCGGAACTTAGTCCTTCCGGCTCGCCGCTTCGGCGGGGAGGAGAAGATAGTGGCGTAGTTTCCACAATCGGAGTCGCTGCTGCTGCTAATCGAGGTATGTGATTCCATCCCTTGATTCTCAGCTTTAATTCTTGCCCTCCAAGTGTTTGTTAGAATTCGGCAATGAATTTATATAAGGGGCGGGGTTTTGGGACGGGGCTCACAGGGTTGACATATTGACTTGTAAATTGCGTGACTTCTCTAGTACTTGGCTGTGAACAACGTGAGCACTTGCGTGAGCTTTGTGTCACGACGGTGGTGCCCCGCTTCGACATGGCCACCAAAAACATTGGACAAGCGACAAATTTTAACCCTTTTTTGGTTTAAGAGAGAAATAAAATTCTGATTGGAATGTTTGTTTATTTGTTTGATTGGTTGGATTTTATTTGTTAGGTAATTAAATTTGTTCAAAAACGTCTAAAAATAAATGAAAATTTTATATTACAAAATTATGTAGCTTATGTGTTTCGTTGCAATATGTGCACATAGATTTAATCAAGCGCTTGGAAGGTTATTATATTGTTGAACTCTAGTAAATTGTTTAATAGAAATGCTGAGATTATACGCATTTAAAACCATATGAAACGCAGTTTTAACAACAAAATAATAATAATAATAATAATAATAATAATAATAATAATAATAATAATAATAATATGAAGTCTAGGTACAAGCCTTGTATTCTTTGCGGATCAATAAATGATTTTAAAAAGTCTTATATATGATTTTAAGTTATAAACAAAGTGATATGTTTATTTTTTTATAATAATATATTTAAAGTAGCAGACATTCATGAAACTTTTCTGTGCCATTTATAATAAGCTTGTTGAATGTTTTATACAATTCTTATGTATCAGATATTTGTTTATTGATGCATATGACCTGATTCATTTTTTTGTTAGTGATTTTCATGCATTATCTTTATTTATTATTATTTTTTTAAAGTTCTCCTCCTGTGACCCTGTCTGTATGTTTTCATGCATGTATTGCCAATTGGTTTTGATTTTGTCAAAGACTATGTGACATTATACCATTTGAGTTCTACAACTTGTTTGTTTTTATTTTATGTCATTAAATGACAAGGTAGTGACCTCAGACTTTGCGGCTGAAATAGACAATTTCTCATTTTCATCTTAGTAAGCAAGACAGCTCAAATTTGCTCTCTAAAAATCCCAGCCATTTAATTTTTTATCTGATTTCTATATTTAGAATAGAATTATGAATGTAACCATCTAACCAAGCCAATAAAAGAAATATATTTTTCTTATATAAGAGTGCCAGATTCAAGGTTTCTGGTTATGCAGATTTTGAAATATAATAACCACAAAATAACTCACATTTTAAAAATTTAGAATAAAATAGTGTTAATTCTTCTAATTTTTAAAATTTGATTGTATTGTAGTCTTTTGAGTGTTAATTGAAATTTCATAGTTATTAGAACTAGAAAACAACATTTACATTCTATATTTTTATTGCTAGTCTTTGTTAATCACCGTAACTAATACATTTTATATATATATATATATATATATATATATATATATATATATATATATATATATATATATATATATATATACTTGGTAATTTTTGTTGTTTTTGGATTAAAAGAAATTTCTTTCAATCAAATAATAAATTATTATAGCATTTTTTTCATATAATTTCAATCATATAAATCAACGTGGGGAAGATCTCCAATTACTTCAAGCTAGCCATTGAGTAGAGATTAAGATTGAATTCAAACTTAAATGTGGGTCTTAAATGGAAACTTAAAAACTAATAAAAGAAAAGGCAGCTCCCTTCCACAGTGTCGATAACGTGTGAAGGCGGACATAAGAGTACAATAACACTTGACAAGGAGCCTTTATCAACCACACCTTTTCAAGCAACTGATGAGCTAGAGCATTTATGGATATTAATTAGCTCCCAATTCCCAGCTATATTTTGTAAAACTAGACTTTTCTAACTGATCTCAAAATTCAACTGTCAACCTTATAATCCAAAAAATTCAACTCATCACTTAATGCCGTTTATATATATATATATATAATTTTTTAGCATAATCGAGGAGACTTAAACACCCACTTTATTTATTCATTTTCATGGTGGATGAAAGCTTACTTAAGCGAAATCTAATTAGTACGCACACACATGACATCATAGTCCACACCAAACTCCACATCAAAGCACAAGTTTATACATGCAAAGGTAGCGTAGTAGCGATGTTTAAAAACCAGCTATTTACCCTCCCTTTGTTCATCTCTTTGAGAAAAGTCAAAGTCAACCGTTTGACTTTTCTCTAAGGATAGGTCCACAATCCTCCTCCCTCTCCCTCTTCCGGCCCCTCCTCCGGCGCCGGCTGCCAGCTCATTCTCGGCGGTGTCATCAGCATCCCCTGAGCCATATTCTCAATCAATTTCGGCATCTCGAACATCTCCTCCTCATCCACAAACTCCGGCACCAAGCTCACCTCACTACTTTCACCTAACTGTCTTCGCCTCGTTGACTCTGCCGCGGCAGCCGCCGCCGCCCGGATGTCAGCCGGTGCTGTCGAAGCTGGTGGAGCATGAGCCGAAACATATCCCGGGAAATTCAACACGGCATCATTGCCTCGCAAAGCCAATGCGGCGACATCGTAAGCCACCGCCGCCATCTCCGCCGTCGGAAAAGTCCCAAGCCAAATTCGGCTGGCTTTTCCGGGTTCTCGAATCTCCGAAACCCATTTCCCAGCCCTGCTTCGGACTCCCCGGTAACTCCGGCCAGCAGCCTCGCTCATCCCCACGTGCGGGTCTAAGATTTAGGGGTCACACGTATGGCATTTGAGGTCCAGAGGTGAAGGAGGTTTGAGGGGTTTAAGGAGGGGTTTAAAGCGTGGGGTTTGCGCGGGAAGGGAGTGTCAGGGGGCTAGTGACAGTTGGAACTTGGCGGGAGAAATGAGCACGCGGTTTAACGAGCTTGTTAACCGCCGTTGCCAGGTTGGTTACAGCTTGGTCAATTAATTGGGATTAGTTGGTG
Source organism: Dioscorea dumetorum (assembly GCA_902712375.1). NCBI lineage: Eukaryota > Viridiplantae > Streptophyta > Magnoliopsida > Dioscoreales > Dioscoreaceae > Dioscorea > Dioscorea dumetorum. The sequence continues at coordinate 1,749,940 of CACTHL010000784.1, forward strand.
AATTTTTTTTAAGTTCAGTTTTCGAAGTAATCTTTGTGTTTCTTGACTCATTCCTTGAGTGGTAGGTTTTTGAAAGGGATTTGTAGTTTTATTGTCTTTGTTTTTTAAGTGTGTGTGTGTTTTTTGGACTGAAAGCGTTTTGTGTGTGTCCTTTTCAGTGTTTGTTTTCATCTTTTAAATTAATAGAAATATAGATATATATATTTTTTAATATGGGTTATTTTCTTGAAGCAAATTTGTCGGTTGGGATTAGTTAAAAAAAAAAAAAAAAAACTTTTCAGGTGAGAGGCCAAGATGAAGGGTGACCCTAGTTTTAAAGGTCATTAATGATTTTAGGTGTATATATATATATATATACACGCGGAAAATAACTGTGAGGTCCTTGTCCATGTTGGTTTAGGCTAAAGAAAGATTCTATTTTTGGAGCTATCCTAAACAACATATGTTATAAAAAAATGTTATCATTTAACTCTTTTTTTTTCTTCTAATTTTAATTTAATTATTTTTAAAAAATTACTAATTTGCTTTTATTCCAAATATCTCTCTCCGTTAGCAGTGGCTGGTGGGGCCTAGGGTGTGGGGCCGAGGCAAGATCAGTTTTGCTTTTGTGGGCCACACCTATGGCCATGGCCCATGGGTGACCTTTCTTAACTCAGAATTTTTGCAGATGTTACTGGTTTGTCTTGACCTCAGCTAATTTCCGGGAAAGGTAACTGTTGCCAAACTTGGCTCAGCTTGACAAAACACACCTTGGCTCACCATGGTCAAGTTGAGCTTGTATAACTGGGAGGAGCTCTCTCTAGGAGGAGTTCTTAATCTTTAGTCTCATCAAACTAGGGTGTGTTTGGGTCAATTGTCTAACGGTTTTTGAATCAATTAACACTTTGGTCCCTTGTAAGTACATCTTGCAAGTGACGAAAGTTTGAATTTTTAGAATGAGAGTACACGTTTAAGAACTGTGAACATATCTGTAAATGGTCTCAGCATCCATATGTGCGTGGGCCTCGCAGGCCCCAGTCGAGGCATACGTACGTTCCTGTCTTAGTTTAGCGGTATATTTAAAATTTCACTCTTTTTGATAAAAATAAAAATAAAAATTAAAAGCGTATTTGTCCTTACTTTGCTTTGAGCTCGAACTAGTTTAGTGAAGCTGTTTGTGGCTCAGTGAGATGACTATAGCCATGACAAATCAAAGCAAAGTGGTTTTGTGGCCTAGTATAGCTCGCCTTTCTCAGGGCCGGTTTTAATGCAAATGGGATCCCAAGTAAAATTTATAAAGAGTAAATAGTTTTATTAAATAATAAATTATTTAATAAAATTAAAACACATAGATTATAAAATAAATCAAAGTTTTATGTTTAAAAAAACTAAGATTTGCACCAATATGATCTTATTAATAACAATCATAAATAAAAGTTTTTAATATAACCTCTTTCTTTTTCTTTTTTTGAAAAATCATGATTTGTGTGGCCCCAAAAAATCATGGGGATGGTTTTGATGATAAAATAAAATAAATATAATTTTTTATTATCCTATATCAAAACAACTTTTGTGTTTTTAAAATAATTAAGATTTTTAAAATATTGTTATTTATTTAAAATAATAAGATATAAAATTTTTAAATATAATTAAGAGAACCAAATTATGGGGCCCTAAGGCCATCTCCAACCCAAAACTCTATATTTGAAGCTTTCAGTTTCTCCAACCAACAACTCTATTTTTAACTCCAAAATAGAATATTCTAAGAATATTCTTTACACTTTACAATTTATATATTTGTTATCTTTCAATTCTTTTTTACTTTTAATTTTTTATATTTGTTATGAATATTTATTAAATATAAAATAAAAATATTTGTTATAATTTCAATAAAAATTAAAACATAGTAATAAAAATTTCAAATACAAACATCGCATTAATTAACAACTAAAAACATAACATACAAACAAGGTAGACACTAAAACAATTCATTATTGGAAACTAAAGTAGTACATAAGTTTTTAATTATCTTCTGAATTTGCATAACGCAACCATAAATGTTCAATCAATGAAGGGTTTGAAGTGCAATATGAGCGTCTTTGTCCTTAATTTGCTTGTAACGATGAAGAAATTGTTCAAATCGAGCATCTTCATCTTGTACCATTTCAATTACTGTGGTCGGTACTTCCCGTACATTTATGATTGGTGTATTGAGATTTCGTTCATTCTCGACTATCATGTTGTGCATAATAATGCATGCAGTCATTATGTCGTGTAAGACATCTTTTCTCCAAAACCGTGTTGGTCCCGTCACAATTGCAAAACGAGATTGTAGAACACCAAACGCCCTCTCGACGTCTTTTCTAATTTTTATTTTTATTAATTAAAAATATAAACTTAAATTATAATTTATTAATTTTATTAAAATATGAAATTATAAATACAAATTTTATAATGATATATATTTTATTGGGTTAAAATTAGACCAAAATTATAAATTAATAACCAAAAATATATTAAATAACGATTAAACTGATAAATATCAAAATTAAAAAATAAAAAAAATTTTAAAGCTGGCTACAGTGCCACGCAATTTCTTGCGTGGCACTGTAGCCAAATGTATATTTGGCCATTCTCAGCTATTAATGACGTTTAGCGCCATTAATAGAGAAGGGTTGGAGATGCCCTAAAAGATCAAAGAGTCATATATCACTTGCATGGTACGTTGAGGTGAGACGAGGCATCGCTTCGATAAGCTCCACTTCAGCAATTCACTTCCGAACCAAATGGTCCCATAGCTTCGACAAGCTTGCTAGTGGAGAAAACAAAAAAATTAAAAAAAAATGGATAAAAGGAAAATAGTTTCACACGACTAGAGATGTTTAATGCATAAGTTTGAAAAAGTAGACTTGGAAACTTCCCCAGAATTTTCAAGTTATTTTTCCATATATATATATATATATATCACTTAAAAGTGATAAGTAGTCAAGCAAACATACCATATGTGCTCACTGGGCTGAATGATTAGTCATTTATTCTTGAGTTTGAAATGGGCCACGGCCCAACGGGCCAACGGGCCAACGGGCCAACTTATCTTCTTAAAAGCACAAGTGAAAGGGTCTATTTATAATATAAAGCACGTCCAAGTATATGTAACTCACCCATTTTCGTCCGTCCGCCAAAAGGCAAATATATATATATATCTCTCTCTCTCAAATAATCATCACAAGTTAATGTCATCCATGGCAATCCACATAAATCACACATCTATATTTTAATAAAATTATATTTATAATTTTCACTATATATATATATATATATATATATATATATTAAAACAGGAAAATTTTGGAATTTCAAGTTTTTAAAATATTATTTATAAATAATACATAGATATACCAAACAGCGCGTAACCCGCTCTCTTGTTCACGCTTTGTCCATTGCTCTCACTAATGCTCATGCTCTGGCCACCCTCTCCGCCGTTCTCCGGCGCTTCTCGTCCGCGGTTTCTTCTCCGCACGCGTCTCGCGCCCCTGCTCATCGTATCGGCTTCTTCTCCTTCGTCTTCGAAAAGCCGTAGAACCGAGGACGACTACCACGCCACCCTCAAAGCCCTCAATTCCAATGGCAGACGCGTTCCAAGGAAATCTCTCGGACAGGTAGTCGATGAAGTTCAAGGAGAGATAAATATTGAATTTTTCTTAGTATTTTGATGTTTGATTGCTTTGTTTCTGTTCATTTGCAGCACTACATGTTGAATTCGAGTGTCAATGAGGAGCTGGTTAATGTTGCTGGGGTTAAGGATGGGGATGTGGTTCTTGAGATTGGCCCGGGCACCGGATCCTTGACCAATGTCTTGATTGAAGCGGGAGCTAGTGTTATTGCGATTGAAAAGGTTTGGAATGCTTCTTCTTCTTCTTCTTCTTCTTCATGGTATTTTGCTTTCTGAGTAATTTCTTATTGACATGTGTGCCCTCATTTTATTTTTCTTTAATCAAATTGATAGTGGTCTTCCAGTTCTGAAGTAGTTTCCATCCTTGTGTCTTTTGTGCTGTTACCGTTGTATTACTGTTGTATTTCAGGACCCGCACATGGTCGTGCTTGTCAAGGAGAGGTTTGGAAGCACAGATCAACTTATGGTAATCTTTGATGTATTATGTTAACTTGGTCTTGGATTTTAGATGGTGTTTTATTTGCTATGATATTGGTCCTTTAATGTCTAAAGCTCAAGTTGGCATAGGAAAATAATTAATGGTATTAGAAATTTCTCATAGACAGAGAATTATAGTTGTATGTAGTTTTTATTGCTTTTAATTAACTCTCTTCATTGGTGAATGAGTTGTGATTATGTAGCCACTGTTCATGAGGAACTTTTGTTTCTGAGGAAGTTAAATTGGTAGGAACGGCCTAATTTCATGGTGGTGGGAGAGGGTTTTATGTTGGAAGTCTGATCCAAAAGCAATTATAGTTGTATTTGATACTTGTGCCTGCACCACGAGAAAGGAGCCCTTAGAATTTTGGAATTTTGTTGAGATACTAATGGAAGCATATGTTATTCATAAATGTTCTGACACAAACTTTTAATGACCCTCATGTTAGTTCTGTTTCATCCCTTTCAATGTTTGGACTTCAGATTGTTAAAGGAGCAGGATGCAGTGAACAAAAAAAGATTGAATGGATGGAACTGATTTTCTTTTTGCTTTTTTATTTATCATCCTTTTAGGTTGGTTTGAGTCTAGTTCCTTTTTATTTGGACTACTTGGAACATTCAATTATATTGATGCTTTTCATAGATTGTAAAATAAAGCCCGCTCTAAAAATGCAACTTATGTCTGCAGGTTTTGCAGGAAGACTTTACTAAATGTCAGATCCGTGCACGATTGAGTTCCTTTATAGAGAGCAAGAATTCCACAGGACATGAGTTAAAGCGTGCAAAGGTGAGATGATACATTGGTCGCAATGCTGTCGAATATATATCTTCCTTGTCTTCTCTTTGAATCATATTTGTATCTATTCCTTCGGACATATGTTGTCTTAACGAGCTTGTGCCCATTACAATTTTACCTATAGCTGTGGTGGTTTTTAAACTACGGCTGAAAATCAGTTTCCCTAAACCAAAGATTTTTTTTACTACTTTATTATTATTATTATTATTATTATTATTATTATTATCTTTTTTTGTGTCAAACTTCAATGTAACTTGAAGGCTGTTGGCTTTTTTAATGAGTCTGATGTGCATGACACTGGATTTCAATCTTGTTTCTTATGAATATGAACTTCTGTTATTCAGACATTCAGCTTAATTTTCTTTTCTTGGTAGGCTTTGTTCACAGTTTGTGAACTTACATTGTTCCTTCCCTATATTTTTGCATAATATATAAATCTATAGGAAACCTTGTTAGTTTTAGGACATCAAACAACTGTTAAGGTGCATTATTGAATGATTTTGATCATTGCATGTGCCCATGAGTATAAGATCAGCAACAACATACTCAACATATTCATCAGTACTTTCACTGTGCAGGTTGTGGCCAATATACCCTTCAACATCAGTACAGATGTGGTTAAGCAACTTTTGCCAATGGGTGACATCATCTCCGATGTAGTTCTTTTGCTTCAGGTTAGAAGTACTGCCTTTGACCTTTCCAAATATAATTCATTGATTATTTTCTATTTTATCATGTGTTTTTAATTCTCCTAGTTGGTACTTTGATTTTCTGTTGCTGATTTTAGAAAACATTTTCATATGTCAGAGAGCTGCAGAAAATGATTGAGACAGCCTCATGAGCTCAAGTTGATCTTTATATTTAACATCAAAAGTTATATTATGATAATTTATAAATGGTGTGGAAAATCAAAAAGAAGAATGAGAGCTGATAGAAAGAAAGGACCCAAAGAATTTTTAGGAAAATATGTTGAATGGGTTACATGTATTGATGCTAATGTGGCATGAATGACCTCAGACTGGTTGTGGTAGATATTAAGCAAAATCAAACTTGGTCCAACACTCATACAATGCTATTTGCAACTATCTTGTTAATTATGACTATAGTTGTTAAAACGCTTTGGCAGAACTCCAAAATAAGTGCCATCATTGAATACTTGAATGCAAATATAAAATTTTTGAGAGCCTGCAGAATCAGTCCGGATGCAGCTTTTCTGGGTACCAGCTGACTATTCAAATCACCAAAATTCTTTTATTTCTGATATGTTATTTTTAATTGCATGAATTTTCTGTTTCCCATACCTTCGACATATCAAATTTGGTTCCTTAAACTTACTACTGAGGCCAGCAATTGTTTATTATATAAAGTTCATTTGTTTGGTTACAAGCACATCGGAAGAAATGATAGTAAAAAGTTTAGTGGGTTATTATTGGTCAGTCACTCTCAGATTACTTTGTCTTTCCAGGATGAGGCAGCTTTACGCTTGACAGATGCTTCACTACGAACATCGGAACACCGACCAGTTAACATCTTTGTGAACTTTTATTCTGGTGAGAACATCCTTTTGGCCAATAGCATGTGTTGGTTGGTTGCTAATATCTTTAAGCCTTTTTCCACATACTGTGATATTATATACTGGCTTTCCAGTAGATGCACATCTCGAAATTTCTGATACATAGAGTTTAAAAAGGAAGGCAAGAGTATATACACTGTATGTGGCAAAAATTTCATTTTGTCTAATTTGTGGAAGTTGGGACTGGATTGAGTTTTGTGAATAAATTACAATCAAGGCATATACTCACCAATTGCCTGGATAAGCCCATCAGGCAGGCAAACTGCTAAGCTTTTCAATGTTATATGTACCTTTCAAAAAGTAATACCCCATTTGGATTTGGCTTCTTGAGATCATGTGTTTCATCACTGGTGTCATCGTAAATATTTGGTTATGTAGCGGACAACAAACCTTTCTGACAGCTCTGCTTCCAAGAGAAAGCCATATGATAATTTTTATCTGTATATGTGTGTGTAGTTGGAACTGTAGCAGACAACAAACTTTCTTGACAGCTCTGCTTCTAATAGAAAGCTATGCAATACTTTTTACCTGTCTGTGTCTGTGTTAGTTGGATGGAAATTTTTCAATGGAAATTTGTGTTAATACTTCTATTCTGTGCATCATTTAGATGCTATATTTGTTTCTCTTTTGTTTGTCAGATCCAGAATACGAGTTTAAAGTGGAGAGATCAAATTTTTTTCCACAACCAAATGTAAGCAATCTCTTTATGTTTTAGTCATAGTGAATCCTTTTCATGCCAATACCTAGCAAAAGAATTCTTCCCAAAATAGTGAATAAATCTGAGTTTCGCTCTGTGGAGATGTCCTGAAGACTCTTATGCTGATAAGTTGTTGACATTGAGGGAAGAAAATTGATTTTTCATGCTAAAATGTGCATGGAGCACAGAACATGCTGATCAGGAGTTATTTTATATCTTCTAATGTACATAAGGCCTGCTAGTAATTTTCAACTATTCTTAACTTGCGTCTTTTCCTGTGCAGGTTGATGCAGCTGTTGTTAGATTTAAACTTAAGTCAATTACAGATTATCCACCAGTAGTATCCACCAAAAGCTTCTTTTCGATGGTGAGTTTGTAATTTAGATCGAGTTATTTATCATCTCAGTTAAATAGTAAGATGAATGGATAAAAAGAAAACACAATGATAACCCCAGGGCGCTTCTCCTCACCTGGATTTTAATTAGTGGCGTTGCTTAATTTTTCTTCTAAAGGCATTTGGTAGACATGAAAGTGGGTCAAGACTTTAAGTGCAAAATGTTAATTTGTCATTAGTGGCATAGAATCATACTTAATTTTGAGGTGGCTGCGATGAATTTTCTATTTGAACAATTTTGAAAGAAGTTGATTTCCCCTCAGGAAGGCTTGAGGCAGGAGATTTGCCTGGAGTACAGCAACCCTACACCGAATTTCCACTATAGCATGTACAAAAACAACCCCAACTGTGGCAATTCCTATCTGACATAGTAAACTTGACAAAATTTATGTTAAATATTTCATACTTCCAACAATTTCCAATGTTATATCAGCAATCATCCACTTTTATAAGGTCACACAAGCAAATTTTCTTTGGCTGTCTTGCTTTTGTTTATTTGGATATTACAAAACCAACCCTGATATTTACTTTATATTTGATAAATTTTCATGTTTCCTTGTTGGCTATCAGGTTCGGAAGTTTTCATCATATGTCCTCTTACGTTACAAATTTACATATAAAGTCTGAAAATCTTTCTAATTTTCATGTCTGTGAAGCATGGACAAAACAATTACAGTCAATAATCCATTAACACAATGTTTTATGTGCTTTACTAACATAATACTTTTCTTATGCTGCACATAGGTAAACTCTGCCTTCAACGGAAAACGCAAAATGTTGCGAAGATCACTTCAGCATATCTGCTCGGCTCTTGAGATTGAAGCTGCTCTTATGAATGTTGGTCTTCCAACCACTGTAAGTCATTTGTGCTCTAAATTAATTGGATTTTTATTTTGTTGGCTTGCAGAACTGGTAATGCTCATTTTGTTTTAACAATCTGAGTTGTTTTTTCAGTCAAGACCAGAGGAGCTCACACTTGATGACTTTGTGAAGCTGCATAATGAGATAGCAAAGGTTTAAACTTTCTAATCCATAAATGGCGGTAAACAAAGCACCCTCATGGTATCAGGCGGTGTTGCTGAACTTAGAATCAATCATAGTGAGCAAAGCTCAGGTCAGAATTTATCAATCATTTCTATTTGTATGCCATACATTTTTTAATTTTCAACAAGTGTAACCACATATTTAGATTTAATTAGCACTATTATTAACTTGTGGAAAGCATACCCGAATAAAGGCAAAATATAGTAATATTGTCCGAGTTTTGCTGATGATTAATATATTGAATTATAGATCATATATTTTTCTTGATATTTTTCGTCTCTTTGTAGTACCTACGGCAAACGTCGTGCATAATGAAGATCATACTTGTGCTCTGGATTGTCCAAGATGAAGATCATTTGCTCTCTCTATTTTTTAAATGTAATATATTAAATGTACTTCGGTGGCTTGAAATTTAATGTCATGTCTTTTGTTCTTTTCCTTTTTACAAGATACAGGATTGCACACTGACTGTTCTGATTCTAGGGTTTTTTTTTCACAATTTATTTTTGTGAACCTTGTGAATGAGTTTAGAGGTGGGCACTGGCAGGGTAACAACTTGCCCTGGATCCGGCTCGGAGAAAACTTGTCGGGTTAGTGACTCGGGTTGAGCAACCTGCCAGTGCCAGCAGGCCTGGTAATTTTAAAAGTTTTTAATTTTTTTTGTCAAAATGAACGAAATCTTTAATGTGCTAAATTAAGATAGGGGTGTGGGTACGTTTTTACTACTGTGACATGTGGGGCTTGTGCATATGGGTGCTGAGACCACTTACAGTTTGTGCTTACAGGTCTTAAACGTGCGCCCTCACTCAATGAATTCGTAGTGTCTTCTACAGGGAACCAAGTGCTAAATTATTTTTGAATTGAAAAAAAAGGGTTTACTCAAGACCAGTGGCCTGCTGGAACCGCCAAAGGGGTGGGCCGGGCTGGGGTCAGGTTCAGGTGAACAGGGCCTACTGGTCGGACCCAGCAGATCATGTTTCCAAAACAGTTTCCAACTTCAAAAATGAATGGCAAAGTTGGAAGTTTATCGAAGTTTATTTTATAAATTAGAAAACAAAGGAAGTGGTTTGTTTGATATAGTTTTTAAAAATTGGGGGTGTAAACTTGAAAGAAATCTGAAATATGTAATTTAATTTAATTATTAATGTATTGTTTCAATCAGTGAGACAATGAGACAAGGACTAGGGAAGGAATCCAATTTTATAATTATCATGACTTGCAAAAGTTTCTTTTCCAGGAATGTATACAAGAAATTACATCATTTTTCTTTATTTTTTTGTTTGGAAATATATACGATAAAACCCCCTATTTTCCATTTAAATATTTATACTAGTAGCATGTCTTCTTTATTTTAATGAAATGCATTTACTCGAATTTTAAATAAAACCTTTTAAATATTTAATTTTAATAATTGGTTGTTTAGTTCCTGAAATTTGATTATGAATACATTTGCGATGCAAAAAATTTCGCATAAATGGTCATTAACATATAAAACTTTAGAGGGAGTTAAATGAAAATTGAAAAAGTTAAGGAACTTACGAAAAATACAGGGGGGTGTTTGCAAACAATGAAGACTTAAAAACCCTAGATCCCAATCCCCAATTTAACAAGCTCCTGCTTCGCTTTCTCGTCCTCGCCTCCGATCCTCGTCTTCGCCTCCGATCCTCGTCTTCTCCGTCTTCAAGATCAAGATCGGTTCCAGACTTCACTCGGCGGTTGTGGCTTGTGGTTCAGGCGGCGATCTCTTCAGGTATAATGCAAATCTTCTCAATTTCTTCTCTCCTATCCACCTTAGCCTCAAAGCTTCGATTTTTCATCTTTTTGATTTCCCTGTTACTCGAAACCCTCATCATCCTTCTGTTTTCCCTCTTACTCATTGTTTCTTTCTCGGCCGCTTTCCTTGTTTTACTTTTGTTTTTAGTTGTTTTCCTTGTTATTCGTGCAATTTTCCGTTCTCGCTCTCTCTCTCTCTCTCTCATGAACAGTTACTCGTCGATTATGTGTATTATTATCACCATGATTTGTTTCTATTTCCCTTATGAGTGTCACCTTCAGCATATGTTGTCTGTACACTTGTCAGTGGTTTGAAACTTTATAGAGTAAAATTAGAATCTTGTTTTTTTTTTCCATAACTTTTAAAATATGTGTGTTTTTTAATGAAAAAGGTATTTGATTTTCTTTCTTTTATTTTTTACAAATTAAATTAAGAATTCTGATCGGTATGAGTCTGATAAAGAGGTTGCACTTCCTTCTCATCACTTTTTTTGAGTCTCATGATACGATCCCATGGGGAAATGATGTGAGAATAACTGGATTGCTTCTTGTCTTCCCTGTCCGTGCTCCTTGTTCTTCTTTGTTTTGGGTGTTTTTCTTGTTATTTTTTAAAATTTCCGTTCTCTTTTTTAATTGATTTAATAACGATTGAGTTATGAGTTGTTACCTGTTGATATATTTTAGGTTTGTGTAAAACTCTACATGGAAAATAGTGTAGAAGTCTTATTATTTTTGTGTTAATTATTTGTGTGATTCCACCGCAAATCTTTTTGTATTTTCTCTTAATGTCAAGCTTGGGAAGCAACAATTTCATCGTAATTTCTTGGCTGTACACTTGTTGGAGGTTTGATACTTTACAACAAAATTTTAGAATTTTGTTTTCTTAGGTTTTTTTAATTTTATTCTTCTCTTTACTGAAAATTTCAAATTTTCTGTGGTTTTTGAAAAGTGTATTTGTGTTTTATTTTATAAATAAAAATGATGCACTTTTTGTGTCAAATTGTGTAGGTTGCATTTCCCCATTGCAACACAATTTTTTTTCATGGTCTGATTCTATGTTTATTTGCTTTGAACTTCTAGGCTTTTTGTAGATATACGTTTTGGAATAGATTATAGTATCTTTTTTGTGGTTTTGATGGGATCAGGAAAAATTATTTTTTTGAAAGTTATTCAGTAGATGCCATCTATGGATTAACTGGTGGATGTATGAAGTTTTCTTGAGTGTGCAAGTGGAATCTCGATATTAGTATCGTCAAAATGAGTTTTTGTTATTACTCGTGCACATTTTCCCAGGGAATGCCTGGAACAAACTTGTTACTGTTTTTATTAGTAACACTGATGTGAGCTGAAGCACATTGGTGGATGGTTTGTTGTGATTATGTAAACTTAGAGTTTAGATGTGCGGAAAGATGCTTCAATGTGGTGGTAAAGTTGTGTTGTAGTTTCTTTTAGTAATAATGTGAGATTGTAGCATTCTAGTATGTTGGTAAAGCCATTCATGCCAGGCCTCAAAATGTAGGTGGGAAATTTATTTATTTATTTGTTTTTGTGTGGCAACATATATGCCTTCTGAGCCTCTTGGTTCATGATGACCTTCAGCTGCGCATCAAATGTGAAATGATTTTGTGGACAACAACATTGGACCAATTTTACTTGATTGAGTGTTGGTTTAGAATTTGGTGTTTGATAGACTGTATTTTTGAAATTTGAGGAGTCCTTGCAAATAGAAAGAAAGAAAATAAACACATACTTTGAGGAATGGACGTTGAACAAATTCAATCTTGAGGCATGCTTCTATTATTGTTTGGTGTAGAATCTTCTTTGCTCCCCGGCAAGAATCATGCAAGCCACATGATGAGGTTGAAGGATTGGTACGGTTTGTTTTGGTGAGGTCGTGTGTTAGAACTCATTTATGGCTTGGAAAGGATGTAAAAACTGTCTGACTATTCTATTGTAAGAATTATCTATTTCATAAAAATGGTTAACCTGGTCATGATTATGTGAACTGAAATTTTCGGTTTATAGATGGCACCGTACTGCAATGGCAAATTATCTAAGGATTGCTGAAGATAAGGGTTATTATTAGGTTTTGGAATGCAAGATGAGAAGATAAGGGTTATTATTAGGTTTTAGAATGCAAGATGAGAAGATAAGATAGAAAATCATTTAAAAAAAATTAAATTATGCAACAAAGTTATATTATTTAAAAATATAATAAAAGAATATGATTGGGAAAATAGTACAAAAAATCAGCAGCCAAGATTCATACCAAGGACGAGTACATCACATAGAAGGCTGATAACCAACCACTCCAAAGTACAGTCATGTCTAAAACTTTTCCAAAAAATATGTATTAGTTGAATGAATGGCTTGTTATTCAGGTTTTTTGTGAGTGACTTTTTAATTTATTTGTTTAGGTATTTCCTGGATCTGTTTGATAGGCTCGGTTATTTAAGTCAGCATCAGTATAAAAGATATTGTAAATTCAAACTTTTGATTTTTCAGATTAATCTTGTAGTTTGCCTTGGGATTATTTGTTTGCATTTTTTTTTTTTGAAAAATGCTTAGCTTACTTAATCATATAAGGTACATTCTTTTTAAAAATAAATAAATTGAATGACGATAAATCTTGAAGGATGGAGCTAACTTGATCAATTGAGAAATTGTTATTCTATATGCGCTTCAAGACAATGTGCGAAGTATTCTATATGGCTTGTTCCATGTGGTAATTTTTTCTTTGTTATATATCTTTTGTGCATAATGCTGTATAACTAGGGGCACTTTATTGTAAGTCAAGGAATGCAAAGAAGTATTGCATACCAATTAAATTGAGATTATTTGATGGTGACACGAGTGTTTTGGGATCTCTTCAATGAATTGCAGCTATGAGGCTGATCAAGCAATCATCTTTGGTTTGAACCTAATCTTTTCACTGGTATTTATGTATTTGTATATGTGATGTTGAGTAAGTTTAGGCTATTGGTTTGTCATTTGTATGCATTCCTTTTTAATCTTCCCCCTTTTCCTTGATTCTGATCACTATTGTTATAGAACACGAAATTCTGAAGAATTTTTTGTTTTATTTTGAATATTTCAAAATTATGAGTAAATTTGTTGTGCTTGTTTTTGACATATGCGGGTAACTTCATTGGATTAAATAAAGGGGCACCTAACCTGTTGGTCACTTTACAGTTGCAATGAGGCCTATTTTCTGTGGCAACTTTGAATATGATGCACGCCAGTCTGAGCTTGAGCGTCTTTTCGGCAAATATGGGAAGGTCGACAGGGTTGACATGAAGACAGGTGACATTTTAATCCACCTATATGCGCATTTTGTTTTCTTGAATACAATTGTGTTAGACCTATCCGTTACTTTTGAGTGGTAATTGGTGCATTATATGGGAATTTATCTCTTGCTATGGCCTTTACTTGTATATGCTGCATTAAACTTAGTAAGGACATATTTCTGGAGGATACCCATGGATTTCATGAGATCTCTTCTTTGCATGTGGGCAGTAGAGACCTTGTAGACAGGCTTCATTATCTCTGATTTTAAATGCAAAAAAAAAAAAAAAAAAATCCAATGTACTGGTACCAATTTTTGGATGGTTGGCTGCCTTGTAAAATCACCAAACACTTAGTCTTCTATAAGCTTTTCAGTTTAAGATTTCCATATCTATAAAAGATTCCATGGAGGGAAGATATTCCTTACTTCATGTTTTCCATACTACTTGTGCATGGTCAAGTTTTTAGGTGTGTGTTCTTACTTTCCTGTCTTCTCCTACCTGATTTCTGTGTTATCTTTCATATCTGACCTTTTGCTTTGATTGGTTAAGTTCACGTTTCTCCTACCTGAGTAAAATAATAAACATGGTTAGATGCTTGGTGTGAAAACTCTGATTTTGAGGTTATACAACACGATTAGATATGTTATGGCACTTTTTGGAAGTTATTCAGAGGTGAGTTGCAAACATCAAGTATTGTGCTGAAGCTGTGACTTATGGACGGAATCTACTTTTGAGGATGTGAGTTTTTAAGTAACAGATCCCATTTTCAAGGCCACAGTGTCCAAAGTTATAACTGAATTGCGGAGATCATGCCATTGTGGTGGAAGACTCTTTGTTGAGTGTAACTAGAGATTTGGGGGCAAGATTAGTTTAGCAAAGAAGAATATTTTTTTGAGGGTGAACCCCATACTCAACAATTTCTTTGCGCAGGATTTCTTGGAGCTCCCATGCTCTTCCTAGTTGATGGGCTCTGCATCACCTTTCCTGCATGTGCCTGAGCCTCATCTTCCTATGTTTTTCCAGAAAAGCTGATCAGAGCCACAATCCACTCTGGCATCTGTTTCACATGGGACCATTCCCCAAGAGACTTCTGTCTTTCATTTTTCGTGAAATTTCCCCAGTCTCTCATTCCAATCATGTTCTTAAGCTGATTCTGCAGCCAGGATGGAGAATCCATGAAGGCACTCTGTTCAATGCCTACCACGAGAGACATACTTTTGGATTTTTCTACCTTGACGTCATTTAGTCCAATATACAAGGTCTGTTTTCTTGATTTTACTGGACCATTAGTTTCTACCTTTGACAGAGATGGACAAATGCTGCGTTCATTTATTTGCAGGGGTTTTTGAATGTTAATTTAAGTGAATCAAACTCAGCTTTCATTAATGAAATATTTCAGAGGGGTTATTTGATGACTAAGTTAGAAACCTTCATATATTTTATTTAATTTTGAACTATCTTGTTGTAGGCTTTGCCTTTATCTACATGGAGGATGAGCGTGATGCAGAGGATGCAATACGAGGACTTGACCGGTTTGAGTTTGGGAGACAGGGTCGTCGGCTTCGTGTTGAGTGGACAAAGGTAGGTTGCTGCTCTCCTTACCATTTTGATTAAAGACTTGAAAAAGTGATGTAAATACATATATATATGTTGCTTTCTGAGCTTGTTTCTATGAACTCTTTTTTCACAGCAAGAACGTGATGGGAGACGATCTGGTGGCAATCCTAGAAGATCTTCGGCTAATATGAGGCCCACCAAGACTCTGTTTGTGATTAACTTCGACCATATCACTACTAGGACAAGGGATTTGGAGAGGCATTTTGAACCATATGGGAAAATTTTGAATATCAGGATCAGAAGAAACTTTGCTTTCATCCAGTTTGACTCGCAGGAAGATGCAACAAAAGCATTGGATGCAACCAACATGAGGTACTTTTCTTATATTTTTGCGGAAATATTTGAGTCTGCAATATAATTTCGTTGCTTGATCTGGACTTTCCATTATAACAAAGCAAGTTTTTGCATTGTATTGCTTATATTGCTTTATCCAATCCTGATATCTTACTGTGGGAGTCTGTCTCAAACACTCTAAAACTTCTGTTTTGGTTGATATTGGTAAACACACACAAACTGCTTGAGTGTGTGCGCAGGCACGTACTTTTGTAAGGGTGTCTTTTGTCACTTTCCATTATTAGAATTCCATGCTGTGACCAGAGTGGAAGAAAAGGTGACAATGCTTCTCGAAGACTTGTAGTTCTTGGTTATTTACTTTTATTGTTGAAAAAAAATATAGAGAAGATGCAGCAAACCCTTGTTGAAACATATTTTCCCACTCTTGGTTTAAGCCTTAGCGACAGATCAATCACCTTCACTCATGCAAATAGAACACAAGTTTGCTTGCAATTTCAACATTTCTCCTCTTGATTCTGTTAGATTATTATCATCAGCATTAAGATCACCTGTGCTATTGTTATCATTACTTATGCTAATGCTATCTGCAGCAAGTTGATGGATCGGGTTATATCAGTAGAATATGCTCTTCGTGATGATGATGAAAAAAAAAATGGCTACAGCCCTGATCGAAGAGGTCGGGATAGGTCCCCAGTTAGAGGCCGGGATCACAGGAGATCTGTTAGTCCCTATGGCAGAGGCGCTGAGAGAGGTAGTCCTGACTATGGACGTGGACCTAGTCCCTACAGAAGCAAGCCTGATGTGAGGGGCAGTCCGGACTATGGAAGAGCTGAAAGCCCTGTTTACGAGAGGTATCGCAGGTAAGTGTTATCTAAATATTTTTTAGCTTTTCGGTTCTGGATGAGTATTAAGTGTTAACGTTCATTATTGTTGATGTAGTCGCTCGCCGATGAGGCAGGAAAGGGCATGAAATGGTATGATAGCTGCAGTGGTAGATCCTTTAGATGTGCTTGTTGGATGTCTTTATGCTGCTGCCATGTAAACTGTTAAACCTTAGTTGCCGATAACTGTTGGCTTCATTCAAATGGTGGCTTTTTTCGTCTGTAACCGTGTCATGTTGTCTTCAATTCTTCGTATTCTGTTGTTTTATGTTGTAATGTTTTAGGTCTCTGGCTGAACCTGAAGTTTTCGACTAAAAGTTGTAGGGGTGCTTCAGCTTCTTATCGAATTTAAGTTATGATCTTCATTTCTCAGGGGTCTTTGATTTGTTTTACTTTTTATTTTTCCCAAAGAGCAGTGGTGTTGCTATTTGCAGTTAAGTTTTAAATTTAGGCAATTGGTGTTGCTACACATGCATGCAAATTATGCACACATATTTTGAATCAACTTGGATGGTCATCATTTTTAGCGGTATATTTCTAGCAAGTGTAAAGATAACATTGTTAATATTTTTTATCTTTTTATTTTTTAATCTATACCGTTTTGGTTATTATTATTATTACTATTATTTTGTTCTAAATCTCTTGATAGGTAATTTGAAAATTACTCCAAATTAAAAAATTACTTTTTATCCGCTTGATTGTGATTTATCTCACTAATGAAAAGTGAGACCAAAATGCGTTTTTATTGTGTCAAAACCACTCAAGATGGCAGGCAGTGAGACAACCCAAAGTGGTTTTTTTGGCTTGTTTGAACTTTTTGGAAAATTATTTTATTTCATTTAAAGTTTAAAGTCATCAGACATTTCCAAAAAAATGACAGTCATCCCTTGTTTTGGCCTTTCAATCTCTCCAATAAATTAATGTTTGTCACTTTAGTTCTTGAATTGGACGAAATTTGTTCATTTTACCTGAAAGATAAATTCATTAAAAAAGTAAAACAAAAAACAAAAAAAGGGTAAAAGTAAGAAAAAAAAGGAAGACAAAACTAATAAACCCAAAAGCCTTTTGTGAATGGCAATGGACTTAGTCAAGAGATAGGCTACTGGTGCATCATGATGGTTCATTGTCACCTAGTGAACATCTTTAGACCCAAAACCAAAACGCGTTCAAATTTATTAGATCCACATCAAGAAACCAATTAAGTCTGATTCCTCGCCGTGTTTAGACCGTTCTTTTGTTCCCTTTTAATTCCTCATCCTTCTCCTCTCTCGAGTCTAAAGCCCCTTCCTTTGCTTCCTTTTTAAACCCACCATTTTAGTATGCATGTCCACATTACGTTGTTATTTATTTATTTATTTATTTATTTATTTTTTGTCACACTAACAACATCTCTTCTCCAGAAGGTGCACATTTCCATCACTGGTTTACTTGACTGATTGAAAATGATATTCCAAGACCAACTGTTCCTTTTTTTTTTTTTTGAAACAAAATAAAAAGCCGTCTCATTTTCCGGACGCACGTGAGTGGAAGGTGAGACACTACTCGTAAATTTATTTTAATCAATAGAAATTTGATTTTTTTTCTACTCTCATGTCATTTATACATGTTAGTGCCGCTAACCACTTAAACAAAATATCTTTAATTTATTTTTTTTAAATATATTTTTTTTAATTTTATAATGTGGTTGAATTATCATGTACATCTTATTTACTTACGCTTTAACCATATATTGAGAGAGAATCCAATCTAAACTTTCAACTTCTCATTTGATTTATTACTATGTTTTATTGATTGTGTTTAACAAAATATGAGTTGTAAATTAGATTAGATTTTTTAAAATCTTATTTTACCACGTGATTAAAAACATTTTTGGTCTAAAACATTTATTCTAGCTTGGAATTTTTTTTGATATCTCATTGAATTAATTGATAGCTTAAATGAGGAAGTCCTCTGTGTTTATCTTGAACATTATGGATACTAAATAAATTACAATTGTTATTGTTGACTCAGCACTCAGATGTTTTGAATTTTTTTAGGGTATATCCAAAACAAAATCTAGGCAGTTGGCATGAGAAGACATTAGATTTGACAAATTTACAAAAATCTAGATACTTTGTAAGTCTGAATAAAAATTAAGTATTATGTTGAACATTTCAAGATTCTATAGTATGGTCACCTGATTCACACAATAGTCTTCTAATGGATAATTAAATTTAAAAAAAAAATCACAAAAAATACATCTGTTGCATAATTAAATATGATACTTAAATTCCGTAACACGTTCATCTCATGGAGCCCCAAATGTGGCCTTTTTTTACCCCTTCTGTTTTAATGAAACAGTGAATTAATGGCATATATATATATATATATATATATGTTCAAATTGTTTATTAATTTCAATTAAAAAAGGCTATTTGCCGACCTGTGTGTCACTCTCACTTTCCCATCTTAGGAAGGAATGCAGAGAGAGATAGAGTTCTCAAGTCTATGTTTTTGTTTGGATTGATCTTTCATAAGATTTCTCAAAGTCATATTATTGTTCACATAATATCTTTTCAAACCGAACAATTCAATGCCGAGCTTAGTTTAAAACCTAATTACTATATTATATTTGTGTGAGCTGAAATTCGAATTTTTTTTTAACAAGATATGAATATCTTACACTAAAGACCTGATGCGATTAAATTAAGAAATCATTAACAATAATTAAAATTATATATATATATATATATTATAAATTTCTATTTTTAGTTTTTTTTTTATTTTTTAGAGAAATATGTTTTGAAGACTTTTGTATGAATTAAATTAAGTAAAATTAGAATTTGTGATTTACATGTTTAAGGAGGTCGGTAAGTTAATTATGTTAATTTAATTATAAGCTGTGAAGTTCTTGTATGACTTTGACTGTTCTAGCCTTCCAGGCATTCCAGGGTTAATTAGTCAAATAATTGAACATAAATGCCGGATGACTAGCAAACATCTCACCTATAAGCCTACAAATTAAGAAACACAAATGATAATGATTTCTAATTTTTTGGCCTAATTAAATATAATTATTAATAAAAATATTATTTATATATATAATTTTTTTTATTGAAAATACACCTATATAAAATAATAAACTAATAAAAAATGAGTTAATATAATAGTTATAAAAAAATATTTTTTTTAATCCAACTGTGGTAATTGTTTTACTTATTTTTATACAAACATAATAAGGCGATGAAGTCTTTATTTTGAAACAAGGGGAAAATTTTGAAATTTTAACTATCACGACATTTAGAAAAATATAAAGTCGGCGCATCATCACTAGTAAAAATAGAAATTAGAAACTTGTGTGGTTGATGTAAGCATTTGTCATCTTTTTAATTGATTATCAAAATCTCATCACAAGTACATCTGTATTTCGACATAAACTATGAGTTTGAGTTGAAGATCCCGAACAACTCGAGCTCTTAATTAAATTAAATTAAATTAAAAAATAAAAAATAATTACAAAGAATGTGATATGATATACAATCCACGGGAATAAGATTAGTTTTCAACAATACAATGATAGGAATATAATAATTTAACAACATGAGAAATACATCAGCATAAAAAATACGGTGAATTTTCGTCGCATTTTGTTATAAAAAAAAAAAAAACTCTCAAGTTGCTCCACGTGGCAAATGACCGTGGTATTTTATTTATGTGCCGGTGTATTTGTGTCAAAGAGAAAACAACATTGAAGTTTGTAGTTTTAATTTTTTATTTAAGTGAAGCAGTCACAAGTAATTAGAGACGCCGCCCATGAGAAGCATGAGCTTATGTGGATCTGGTTATCCATTCTAATAAAATTGATGGCTTTGTGTGTGTGTGTGTGAGAGAGAGAGAGAGAGAGCCTTGAAATTGGATGAAATTGGATGAAATTGGATCCATAGATACAGTTTTGTTTGGACCTATGTTTTTAATGGATTATTTTTTTTTAAAAGGATGAATAATTATTATAATATTAAGATAGAAATATTTTATAAATAAGAAAGAGATAATTTATGAGACGAAAGAGTAAATTATGGCCATGAGAATCAGTTGATTTGTGTGTAAGAGAGAAAAAGTATAATTAGATCCGAATACAAAATAATTGATGGGAGGAGATGTTAGGATCGATGTTAGATTTTGCTTTATTATATTATTGCTGATTTTTATTGTAAAAATAAATATTAGGATTTTTATTCCTGATTTATGATTGGTTTGATAAATCTTTTATTTATCTATTTTTGTCAAAAAAAAAAACAGAGAATATAATTAGTTGGATGTGATAAATCTACCCAAAAACAAGATGGCATGGGAGGAGATATTAGGATGTTAGATTTTGCTATATTATATTTTTGCTGATTTTCATTGTAAAAATAAATGCTTAAAAAAACTCATTAATCCATAGATATTAATTTGGAGTAAAATAAATGATTTCTCCAAATGTGCGTAGAGTTAGAGTGTTCATTCCCTTTTTTCAATATTTATAAGTACAGTAATAAAGTTAACTGATGATCATTGAATCCTAATCCAATAATCATCTACACACATCTGTTGATATTTTATCTACAAACGTGCATTTATTGAGCCAAATTAGAGCACGCTAACTTCTGATAAATTACAAATGAGGAAGTGTTTGAGACAAATAGTATTTTTTTAAAAAAAAAATAAAAATAAAAATTAGGTTCTAATACCTATTCATTATTGTTAACGTTAACTTTGTTGTCTTTTATTAGATTTTTTTCAACTAATATTATAGGAGAGAATTGATCCCTCTCACTTCATTAAAAGAATTGATGTGACATTAATAATTTCAACTTTTATATTTTTTTTAAAAAAATAAAATATATACACAAGGATTTTTTTTTTTTTGATAAACTATGAGAAAACCACATATCAACAGTGCGCACACGGAGAAGTTAAAACTCTCAATAAATTTAGTGGGTTAGGGATTGAACTTGTCTTTCAACAAAAACAAACACTTTATATACAAAATTTGGTGTCCGTAGACAAAAAAAAAAAAAAAAATATCATTGGCTCATCAATGGGTGTGCAACTGTCTCCCTTTTTCAAAAAATTTTACTCCCCTTGTATATCCTATCATCAAACAGCAGCCATGCGGCTGTAAAACAGTAAAAGTTGCTTCTCATCTATCCAAACATTCTCATTCATGTACTTTAGAGCCACAGAGCCAGAAAGAGAGAAGGAGAGAAAGAGAGAGAAGAGTTACTTGTATTATATATATATATATATATATATAGAGAGAGAGAGAGAGAGAGAGAGAGATGGTATCATGGTAACAACCAAATATATATATATAGAAATGGCAGTAGTCTTTCATATTGCCCCTTCCAAGTTCCACCCCCACTCTCTCTCCCTCTATATATACCACACCTTCATCCTTCCCTCCTCTCTCATTCCCAACCCTAACCCTTATCCTAACTTTGAACCCTCAAGAAGCTCAGCAGCATGTGCCAACTTCCAGCCAGCCATGCAAAAGCCAACCACCAGTACCCAATACTCACCACCCCTTTACTACTCCCAAAAGGGTCAAAACCATCCAGCCAGCTGCAATCCCCTCTCTCTCTCTCCTTCACTGAAACCAAGTCCATTCTCACCATTGCACTCCCCATGATCCTCACCGGCCTTCTCCTCTACTCCCGTTCCATGATCTCCATGCTCTTCCTCGGCCACCTCGGCAGCCTCCCTTTGGCCGGCGGAGCTCTCGCCATCGGCTTCGCCAACATCACCGGCTACTCCGTCCTCTCCGGCCTCTCCATGGGCATGGAACCCCTCTGCGGCCAAGCCTTCGGCGCCAACAAACCTCTCCTCATCGGCCTCACCCTCAAACAATGCATCCTTCTCCTCCTCACCACCTCCATCCCCATCTCCCTTCTCTGGCTCTCCATGCGCCACCTCCTCCTCCTCTCCGGCCAAGACTCCTCCCTCGCCGACGCCGCCCACGACTTCATCCTCTTCTCCCTCCCCCGACCTCATCCTCCAATCCTTCCTCCACCCTCTCCGCGTCTACCTCCGAACTCAATCCATAACTCTCCCCCTCACCTACTGCGCCACCGCCGCGCTCATTCTCCACCTCCCCATCAACTACCTTCTCGTCTCCCTCCTCCACCTCGGCATCAAAGGCGTCGCACTCGCCACCGTGCTCACCAACTTCAATCTCTTGCTCATGCTCCTCTCCTTCATTTACTTCTCCGGCATCCACTCCCACACCGGTGGCTTCAAACTCACCTCCGACTGCTTCACCGGCTGGAAACCACTCTTAAGTTTAGCCATCCCAAGCTGTGTTTCCGTCTGTCTAGAGTGGTGGTGGTACGAGCTCATGGTCTTATTATGTGGCTTGCTACTAGACCCAAGGTCCACAGTGGCTTCCATGGGGATACTAATCCAGACAACATCTTTGATTTATATATTCCCATCTTCACTCAGCTTCAGCGTCTCCACTCGTGTCGGGAACGAGCTCGGCGCCAACCGACCCGACCGAGCGCGGCTCTCGGCCAGCGTCGGCTTGTGGTGCGGCTTCGCGCTCGGTTTCACGGCGCTGGCATTTGCGTTCAGTGTTCGTAACGTGTGGGCTAAGATGTTCACTGATGACTCGGCCATTGTGGCGCTGACCAGCGCTGTGTTACCGATACTGGGCGCGTGCGAGCTCGGTAACTGCCCGCAAACGACCGGTTGTGGCGTGTTGCGCGGGAGCGCACGGCCACGCGCGGGCGCGAACATTAATCTGGGCTCGTTTTACTTGGTTGGGACGCCGGTTGCGGCCGCCCTGGCCTTTTGGGTTCGCTTGGATTTCAAAGGGCTTTGGCTCGGCCTTCTCGCCGCGCAGGTCACTTGTGTCGTGTTAATGCTCGGCGTGATTCGGGCCACGGATTGGGATTCGCAGGCTCAGCGCGCGCAGAGACTCACTGGTGCTGTTGCTACTGCTGCTGGTCATGATCATGGCGAGGTGGTTAAAGATGAGGAATCTGGGTATGGTATTTGTGTGAAGATCGTGATTGAGAGTGAGAAGGAATTCATCAGTGGGTTGAGTTAGATTGATTATGTTTATATATAATTTGATATATATATATATATACATATATATATATATATATTGTCATGAGGGGAATTAAGAGGGAAGAAGAAAGTATAGGTTTGTTTTATTTTGTTTTATTTTATTTTATTCCTTTTTGATTTTGTTTAGGGAAGAAAGAGACATCATGTTGTTATGATTTTCGGTTAAGGAGTCGGACAGAAAATGACTTGCTTTCTCCCCCACTTTTTTTTTTTTTTTTAATTTTTTTTCTTTGGGTATTTTGTTTATTGGGCGTGGATAAAGTAAATTAACTTGAGATTTATGCTTATCATATTCATCTTAAGGATAAAGTAAATTCGAAATATTAGATTTTCAACATTAACTTTTGCTAATTTAAGTTATTGTAAAATAATGTTATTTTCAAAAAATAATGGAGAAACCAAATTTTATTAAATTAGAATAATTTATGGCTGAGTAGGGAGAAAATGATTCAAATGGGATTAATATAATGAAAAATATTATATTCTTTGATAAGATTTAAGCTATTAGTCGATTGGCACCGGGCACCTATGTAATATGTTTTCTTTTTAACCCTCACATCATATGTTTACTTTGTTAAAACAAAAATGAAAACCTTATAATTTATGAAGTAATTTTGTGTGAATGCAAAGACACTATAATTGGAAAGAGGTTGAGGCTAAAGCTAGTTATGGTGTGATTCTTGCTAGTGTAGCGTTGATTTAATCATTGATGTTTTGATTCTATTTGTTCTTTTTATAAGTGATTTTTTATTTTGATCTAGATATTTAAAGCTCCTTTAGACCAAAAAAAAAAAAAAAAAGAGAGAGAGAAAAAAGCCAAATGTTAATGTATCACATGGCTACCCCAATTAAGAAGAGTCAATGTCTCACCCAATAAACAACTTAACCCAATAATTACCTCTAGATATATCTTTTTGACTATCAAGAGCATGATTGATTGTTATTAACATTATTGGCAATCCAAATTTAATTTGTAAAGACTAATAATGAAAACAATAATAATAATAATAATAATAATAATAATAATAACTTTTTGAAATCATTTTGAAATCATGCGGAGACATTGATAGATGACATGATTTAATTTATTAATATTATTTTAAGAATAAAATGAGGGAAAATTTTATTGGTCACACCTAATTCATTTATCTAGATTTCATCTAATGAATATCATAAATCAAACAAATTAATGAGACATCAAAATTAAGGAAGAAAAAAAAAAACATGGAAGTACATCCAAGAGGATAAGTGTGTACTTCAACCTCTCTAATTATATGTCTCCTCCATTGTCTTGCCAACAAGGCAACAACAATTCCTTTTTTCTTGGGAGAATATTCATGTCCAAGGATTAGAGTGGACTTCCATTTGTTTAGCTCTCAATCTTAGAGGAACTTAATCACTTTACTAACTCTGAACTAATTAATTGAGTTATTAATTTAAAGCACCTAGCTAGGAACATGAAGAAAACTATTTGGAAGGCATCTCCTAAAGAAACAGGAGCCATTGATTGGCTAGTATAAAATACATGACTTTTGAGAGAACTGATAGTATTGGCTGGCCTGCTTTTATTACCAATATATATATATATATATACACACAAATTAATTAATTAATTAATTAGCATCTTGACCAAGCTTTACCATGCATATAATATACCACTAATACTATAAGGATTTCAACTCTTGTTTCTTTTGGCATCTCTTATAATTAAAACTAGTTTGAATGTAGCTCCTTCTTGTCCATTTGTGCTATGGAGAAGAATCACTGTATCCTCAGAGCCAACATGATATATATATATATATATATATATATATATATATATATATATATATATATATATATATATATATATATATATGCTCTTATTTTTAAATAAATAAATGAGAGGTTAATTTTCAATGAGGAATCTTGAGTTCTAATTATTAATTATTTGGAGAGCAAACTCTTCATTTGATTTTTATTTAGGATAAATTCTAGTTCTTACTTTTGTTGTTTATTTCTTGGAATATATATAGAACACAATTGAAGAAATTGGCCGGCAAATTAAAGGTGGTGGGATAATGTTCAAAAGGGGGATTGTTTTAAAATTAAATATTGATTATGGAGAGAATAATGTTTTCATTACTGTGATGGATTAAATGATTCCCATCCAGAAGGAAACTCCAAGATATACAGTGTGACGTTGGATACTGTTTCCTTTTAATTTGCTTTGGACCTAAGCTAGCACTATTCATGGTGGATCCTATTTCAACCTAATTAGGATATATCTTAATCAAAGTTTATGCAAATAATTGTTTGATTACTTTATTCAAACCTAGAAAAGGTTATGCTCATATATTTAAAAAAAAAAAAAAAAAATCAAAGCATATATATAGCTTCTATATAATACAAAGATTTTTTTTAAATTAATTACGTAACTCATTAGTTATTTATCTTTGTTGGTAAGAATTCATTCTTTCTTAGTATGTATGACTATGTATAATTAAAATAATATATAGTCCAACAATGAATCACAATAATATTAATAACAAAATAAAAATTATAATTAAATAATTTAATAAAAAATCACGAAACATGAATGACTAATTATAGAGACCTCCTTTCTATCAAACAAAATAAAATTATAACTATAAATAATAAGTAGGTATAATCTGAATAAAATCTTTATAACAATGACGATTAATAAGATATAAAATCAAAAGGACCAAAAAAACTTAGAGTTCATGATATATTGAAAAAAACCAATTAAGTCTGTTATATATTAGACTTCAAATTTATCCGATATTTTATAATCACTTGATGAAAACCATTATTTGTTAATTATAATTTAAAAAAAATAAAAGGAATATCAAAATTTGCATACATTTCTATTTAGGGAAGAATTAATAACGAAAATAAAAGAAATTAAATTGAGAGATCCACACACACAACACAAACACACATAACAAAAAGTTGAGGAGGTTGATGTGACAAGTTAGATACTCCATCCACATCAAAAAGTTGAGAAACCAAGTGACAATCCTACTACCCAACCCTTATCATACATGGGTCCACACCCAATTTGATGTGCTGTATGAGAGAAACATTGTGATTAAGTAGCATCCAAAAGCACTCCATTAATTGATTGCAGGCTAAGATTGTTTATCCACCACCTTAACTTCATTTCTAGAGCCCACTTTCTTCAAGTGGACAGCTCAACTTGGTCATCCCCTTTTCCACAGTTTTTTGTTCTTTCATGCTCCTCTTCCCACATGCTTCACTTGTACCTCCGAGAGGGACTTAGTATCTAACACTAACCCTAATATAATATACAGCTATATATCCTTTCTAACTTAGTATACATCATCTTCAGTCATTATATATATATATATATACATCTAAAAAAGATTTGATATACATCAAATGATGTAACCATATATATCATTAAAGCAGTACTATATATATATATGTTCATAGTGCCATTCTCACATGAACTATATATTTTTATTTTTTTAATTTATCTCTAATTAACTAAGATTCGTAATGATAATGAGGCATGAATTAGCAAATTAATATATATATAAACATGTAAACATGAGGAGGAATGCATGCATGCATGCACGATATATACAAGTCAATGGCACTGCTTTTGGAGAGGGATTTGGGTTTTGGATAAGATAAATTAACAAAGTAGCTAGAGAAGTCATAATAATAATAATAATTATTATTATTATTATAATTATAATAATATATATGCATGCATGTAATGCTTGGAGATTGAAGAGAAGGAGCAGTGAGCGTGTTCGGTGGGTGGAAGCACGGTACGTGCCGCGCGCGGGCGAGGAGGATCTCTTGACCAGGGCTCTTGTCTCATGCCAGACGTGGTGGCTTATCTGGACACACTCTTTCTCATTCTCATTATTAATTGTTATCATTATTATCTTCTTCTTCATGATCTTCTTTCTTCTTGTTCTGTACTCATTTCCATCATACATTTCTTTTAACAGTAGTATTTTTTTAAAAAAAATTTTAAATATAGATTTGATATTCATTTCTTTTCATTGTCTTAATTATATTTTTCAGAGCAAATCTTTTGTTAAGTGAAGTCTCATTTTCACCAAAGATAGGATGGAGTGAACATCAACTTCTGTCACCTTTGACAAAATGACAAAACTTAAATTTTCTTTGTCTGTAATTGTAATTTATTTTATCTCTTTGGGGATGTTTTTTTGGATAACACCTGTACTAAGAAATAAGTTTAATTTTTAGATTATGAGTCAAAGAATTAAATAATTTATTCCAGCCTGAGTCCAGCCTATCTTTTTTTGTTTAGTAGAGGCACTCTTTGTAGGTTGGCATTATGATTGTATATATTGGCATTTGTAGGTTTGGTATCCATATAATTGTAGATATGCTTCTTGACTTAAGTATACGTATGATTAATTGTAGATATAGAGGCACTCTTGTTCATTTTGCACTCTTTCTTTTCTGCTAGCTAGCTAGGCATTGTGAGGGGATTGTTTTCACACTTAATTATTTTATCACAAATGGTCATAGTTTCAGTTGAATTCTATTTTGATATTTTGACTGAGAGATTGTTGCAAAGTAACATATTTATAATGCAATACACACACACACACACACATGAGAAACAGTAGTTTGGAGTCATTTTTGCTTCTTTCTTTTGTGTGGTTTCCAATTCAGCTACAAAACAAAATGATGTCCAACCATGAAGAGATAAAAGGAGGGAGAGAGAGAGAGAGAGAGAGAGACCATTTGTTCAAGTTGTTACTTAATTTAAGTCTAAGTTTTATCTCGAATCCATCAAAGAGTACCATATGAACTTCACTTGCAAAGAATCATCTTCTTGATTAGTTAATTAATTTAAGAAGGAGATATATAAGTCTAAGATCATTTACTTTGATTCTCTTGTCTTCGTCTGTGAAGCACTATACAATGCTTTGCGGCAAGAGAACTGTTAAGACTTGAGAACTTCTCCAAGCCATCTCTTTATATATATATATATATATCAAAGAGATATGTATAACTTCATAAATGAAAGGGTTGACCTTCATGTATATCAAATTCTCTTTGGCCTTTGGACCATTATATATATATACTAAGTGCATCACAGTCAATCAAGTTAAAGTTAGTAAAAGACTTGAAAGATTGAATATAGCTTGTATATTATTGTTCAGCAAGCATATATATATATATATAATGGTGAAGAAGGAAGTTTTTTTTTTTCTTGACTTTAAATCTTAAATAAAAAGCGCCCACACACACACACACACACACATATATAATTCCAAAATTAAGACTCTAATAATATCAATGCTGAAGAGAAGAACAAGGAAAAAGACATTTAAATACAAACAGTTTCTTGGCATTGTCATGTATAGTTTCATATTTCTGTCATGTATAGTTCCATCTTTCTGTTTCATCAAACAAACACATCATGAAATAACTGACGATAAACCGGGCAAGAATGACCAAGCATGCATTGCTTTAATGCCCATCAGCAGTATATTTCAAGAACATTAATTATAGAAAGAAAAAATATTGATCTATATTTTTAATATATAAATAAAACAAAAGATATATATGAAACATATGGACAGGTTTGATCGAGGATTAAATTTTGGGGGAGCAAGTATTGAATTGTTTTTCTAAAGTATTAAAGAATGTTGTGGCCTCTTTCAGACACCAGCTTTAAACATGTACGTGTCTTTCTCTTCATGTGATTCTGCTCATTGCCAACAGTAGGCCAAACATGCATTAACAGTGTTCTTGTTGGAATTATTTCCTGGTGACGGTTTAGAACTTTAGGTGGTGGGCGCTAATTGTTTCCGGTCGGTCAGGCTTCAATCATTTCAATTCATATATATATATATATATATATATACACATAATTTTTCATTTATATATATAAATGATCATTAGGAGAGTGGTTTGTGGTAGTAGAAACTAAAGATGCAGTGAATTTGTGTGGAGTGTATATATATATCACAAAAGTTAATTGCACCAAATGCAAAATGCTTAAAATGCAAGATTTTACACTGCAAATTATAGAACAAAATTAAGATGAGCTTACAAATGACACTTAGCCAGAGACCGATTAATTAATTACAACAAATGTTGGTCTAATACTTGAGAGAGGTCAAGAAAAGGGAGGCCTTAACTTTATAGTAGCCCAAAACAAAGGCAAGAAACAAAGCATAGCTTTATGCAGCACCCTTTCACAATAATATTGGAGCAAAATGCATGCAGTTATTCATATACTTTTGAATGATTAATTTGGTCATCAAACCAAAATTTTCACTGCATCTTTGATTTGTGTGATTCAGGAAGCAACTGCAAAAAAACAATTGCAGATCAATTAATTAATCAAGCTCAAAACATAGCAGAACCGACCGAGAATGTATGTACTTCTAGATTCAAAGATGCAATAGATAAGTGTGCACCTGAAAGCAAGATATAAGTGAAGTTATGAATCCGAAAGCTCCTGTTATTCGAGGAGTGCAGTTTTCGGTGCAAGTTGAAGAAGTCCGGCAGCAACCACAATGTCCATCGATGATTTTATTAGCGAAAGAAGCCGATCATTAGACTGCTTAACCTTACTAAGATACTGCTCATGCTCCTGCTAAATTAGAAAACAATACACATATTATAAGTGGCATGCAATTAATTCATTGTAAACCAAGATACAGAGTTTCATCTGAACATACTTCTTGCTTGTCATTTAACTTCATATCCTTCTCCAAATTCTTGATTTGTGAAGATAACCTTTTTATTTCTGCCAACTATATATATATATAATACAGTAATACAAATACATGAAACAGGAATTGAATTTCAAAAAATTGTGATTACAAACCTCAATAATAGTAGTGCATACAGAAGATCCCATCCAATAGAAAAGTGATATCCTGCTAATTTTCTCAGTGTGTTCTTTGTTCTATAGTAGGAAACATAAGCGAAAAATTCAATTTATTTTGTATAGAATGCAGAGAAATTATATATATAATGTTATTGAGAAAGAAATTGATAATGCAAAACTTATATATATATTCCTGTTCTTCCAGCCCACACAACTTGATCCAAAAGCAAGAAAGTTGATAATAACGCGTTTTTTGACTGCAAATTGCATGTGTTTGATGAGGATGAACTTGCATAATTTTGTGACAAAACTGTCAGAAATATTACAGAAATTGAAGTACCTTTCCGAGTAGAATTAGTGGAAGAGGAGTTCCTTGAGAAGGTGGACTAATAAGAGCTTGCAAATCATTAACAAACTGCAAATTGAGAAGAATAAGGATTCAAAAGTGTTCAACATTGACACTAAAATAATTAGATGCAAATTTTCAAACAAAAGTTATACCTTGAAAAGCCGAAAAACTTTTCGTGCCAAGCTAGTTGATTTATCGACATCTTGTGCTGTGCCTGCCTGTCCATTGCTCATGAACTTCGATCCATACTGAATGGCTCGACATATCTTATCCCTTGCTTCGGCTTTGCTCAAGTATAAAACAATAAGAGCGAGCTCGGCTCGTAAGTGTTTCATCTAATGTGCTCATTTTCAGTACTTAAAGCAAACTTGAAGAGATCTAGATTCAATCTATTAATTCAAAGATTCAGAAAAGCAAACATCAGATATGAAACTTAACTATGAAAACAACAATTTCAGAAATCAACTATTTTCCTCAATTTTGTCCCCTAATGAATTAATAGACTGACTAAGTATCAAATCCTATTGAATTACAACCATAATATCAAGAAAGCAAAAGCTAAAAAATAAAAAATATAAAATCACAATATCTACATGCTGCTTTCATTGTTGAAATAAAAATAAACTCTTGAATTAATGTAAACAATGTTGAAATAAAAATAGAGGAGAAGGGCACATATATAACCTACAAATTCTATTGAAGAGGAAAAGTACAAGTCCTCTTAACAAGGTAATTAGATCCTTTTTGGCATTTGAACAAGACGAAGCCGGAGCCGGTAACTCCATATATCTACTTAAGTAATCCAACAAACAAAACTCTAACATGCTTTTGTATTTATAATTTACATATTTCATTAATTTGGATCAAAATTTATTATTTTTATTTAAAAAAATGGATAAACCGCAATCATTAAAAAAAAATTACACCAAAACTAGACAGTACATCAAAGAACAACACATCAAGAGGAAGGTTAATTATAATAAAAAAAAAATGAACAAAGACTACACTAAATACATATATTAGAGTCATTTGTAAACTCAGTATTGGTTGAGAACATAAGTAACAAACAACTTGAACTAATAGATAAAAAGGATAAAAGAACTCATATATATAATCTCTACTAGAAATCATTCAGAGAAAACATTAATCTTGAGTGTAACATACTAATAAACACAACCCATGTGATCAAAACTTGCAGAAAAAAGAAATTAAGCAAATAATATATACATATATATATATGTACCTGATGGGAGGAGAGAAAAAATCAAAGAGGAGCTTGAACCTGTGTTTTATTATAGAGGCAAGAAACAAAGCAGAGTCAATTGGGCATGGATAAGTCAGTGTGACCTTGAAAACGGCACCATGGAGACAAATCCCAATGGATAGATATGGACTTATTATCATGTCCATGCAATGCGGGCCCCACTGTGTCTCTAGAACTAAGGTTTCTCTCTTTCGGTTTCTTTTCGGGTGCGCTGGATTATTGCACATGGTGCCCGTGAATCTGTTTAGGAGACGCCAAAAATGATATCATGTTGGTTTGAAATGAATCCTACCATTTTATTTATATATTAGGGCTGCTGGAATGAAAGTCATTGTATTTTATTTTCACATTAGAAATTATTTACATATTAAAAATTATTATAAATATATATGTCTCAGTTGAGCAATGTATATATATATTTCTCATACGAAATCATTTATTGTCCAGCGGTATTAGTTTCGCTACATAGGTGTAAGAAGTTCAAGTTCTGCTGAATACTGTAGTGATAATATATAGTTCTTTGATTCTAGGTGAGAATTTACAGTCCAAATTTCATATCATTAGATTATGACAGATGTTGTATGAAAATGCATGATCTGTACAATCAATTTTTAGTTTTTACACACAATTATGGTTATTTGGATAATGCGAGTTGAAATTTTTTATAATATTAATTAAGTACATATTTTTTATTATTAACGTGCTAATCACCTATAACAATGTTTAAATATCAAAGTTGATTTTGATGAATCTCAAAGGATCATATATATATATATATATATATATATATAACAATGATGATTTTTTTTCTTATTCAAAAACTATTAACCACAAAGAACATGATCTAATCCACACAACCGCCAGGCCCACCATACAGAAAATGATAATTTAAAAATATACCAAGCTTATAACACTTTTCTTGTGTATTTTGGGACTTTAATTGATCATCAAGATAATAATAACTACCATTTGGATACACTAATCTAATGTCTGTAAATACCGCTGCAAGTTTTTCACCATCATCTGGAAAATGACCACTACCCATTGCAGGACCCGGCTCTCCTTTGTTATAACTCACTAATCCACCCCAAATGATCCATCTCGCGCTATCTTTCATCGACGTAAACAAGTGATTAGGCCAATATCCGATCGGGATAAAATTCTCATCGTCTTTGGCCGGAGAATAATACCACCACCAATTTCCCGATGATTGCTCCTGTCGTAAATTCAAATTTATATCATTTTATATTCCGTTAAATATAAATAGAAGTATTTATTTAATTTGATAAAAAAAAGAATAATATCAATATATTCATATCATATATACCTTGAAGATCTTAAATGTGAAGTAGTATTTTGGTTCACCGGGGGTTGTAACCGGGTAAATACTACTTCCGGGCCCAAAACCAGTCTCATTCACTGCTACAAAACCAGGGCAAAGTTGATCTCGGCAACCAGTTTTTCCAAAATTATCCACCTACAATAATAAGTGTTGTAATATTCATTAATTAAATATTTGTATGATTAGTTAGAAGATAATTAATACACTAATATATATATATATATATATATATATATATTAATTAATTAAGTT
The DNA here is from genome assembly GCA_902712375.1 of Dioscorea dumetorum. NCBI lineage: Eukaryota > Viridiplantae > Streptophyta > Magnoliopsida > Dioscoreales > Dioscoreaceae > Dioscorea > Dioscorea dumetorum. The sequence goes on from CACTHL010000784.1 coordinate 1,783,583, forward strand.
ATGCAACTTCTTACCGTCCATTTTGTAAATATATGAGTACGGTAGTCATGATAAGCACTTGGTTCCACCTGAAGATTTTGAAAACAGTACAACTTTTAAATTGAATTAATGGTTTCAAGTTATCAATTTTATGTATGCACAAAAAAAATAAAATAAAGAAGAAATCTATCGGAAGAAGTCTATGCCACGCTCTGTGCATTAAAGACAAAAAATAAGAATTTAAGTACAATAACAGGTGAAATTTATCATCTTCATTTCATTATAATAAAATTTTAAAATATGTTTAAAAATGTTCTAATTCAATCATAAGTTAGATTGACCTTAATTCAGTTTGGGTTGTGGATTTGTTCTAAAGGCAGTATGATGTAAAATAACATCTTTTCCTGTAAAGTAAGAAGGATGAATCATTTTTATTCGTTTGGATTTTAAAAAATAAATAATCTCTTTGCAATCACTTTTTCTTTGACTAGAGAAAGTGATTCACAAGGGAGTGGTGTAAAAGTAAATGTAATGTTATTTTGCAAAGAAAGTAATTGCATGCAAAATTTTTCCAGGCAAAATTCCAAACAACTCTAATAAGTCTCTCAATCTCTTTGTTGTCACCACATATTTCAAAAATAATTAGAAAAAATCTCTTATAATTTCATAAATCACATAAGTTGCACCTAGGTTTACAGAATTTGGATCACACAAAAATTTTTTATTTTAAACATTAAAAAATAAATAATATAAAATATATATGATAATATAATGTAAGAAATGAACTTACCACCCATCCAATCATTATGGCATTGGCTTGCTCTGGTGCTTGATCATTTCTATTTACAATAGCGATATAAGCTCCACTTCGTTGGCCTGGTTTAACCTCTGGTCCATAAACTGCTATTGAGGCCTTTGTCCCATGATAGTCATAACCAAATGGAGTAATATACTTTGCCACCTAATCACCATAAAAATAATAATATTACTCATTATTCATTATTTAAAAACTATACAAATAAAAATAATAATAAAAAACCATACATGGGTAATATACTCAGAATTACTAGAGTGGGAAGAGTTTGGATTGATTAAATCCCTTATTCCTTCACTTTGAATAAACCTTCTTTCCTGCAAGCAATATATATATATATATATATAATAAAATATTTAATTAAAAAAAAACATTTATATGATTATTATACATACAAAGTCATTTTCTTCCACCCTTGCATAGTCCTTTGCAAGAGCTACACACATTGAAGAAGCGCAGAGAAAACATTTGAAGGCAAGAAAAAAGAATGACTTGGAAGCCATTTGGAATTTTAAAGTAAAACACAATTGAAGAAAATATTATATATATATATATATCATGTTAATAAATGTTAGATTTTGAATGATCTAGTGAGATTATTAGAATATTTTAATATATTAATTAATATATGAGATAGGAAATTGGATTCATAAGGATTTTGTGTATAAATGTGGTATATAACTTATCACGCTCATTAATTTCTTGTTTGGATTTTAGATAGAGTTGATGAATCACAATTTTATTAAAAAAAAAGCAAGTAGGACCAAGACTAAGATTCAATTGAAGGAAATTTACATCAAGTAACACTACATAAGACTCAAAACAAACAAAATATCTACCGAGGTGAAAAACCAATAATTAAAAAAAAAACTCAAAAAAAATGACATGAAGATAGAAGCAGAGCTGATCTCAATGAAAATGAGACTTTAGGCAAAATTTTAAATAAATTTTATTAAATGATAAATTACATAATAAAAATATAAAATATGAATCATTATCAATAATTATAATAAATAAAATATTAATCTGAAAAATGCAAAGCTTTGTGATCTTTTTTGGATTCTTTGTTTAATTACTTGTGATACATAAAAAATTTTAAATATAATTTTTATAAAAAAACGTAAATTGTAGGGCTTGTATCGTAAGACCAAATTTGTTGCATATCCATATTATCATAAATTAAGTTTTATAGTTTAAAATTACTTAAAATTTTCATGATTATTATTATGTGGATAGGATAATAGTAAATGGAGATTTTAAATATAATTTTTTTTAAAAAATAAAATCATGGGACCCTATTATAAGACTTAATTTATTGCATAGTGACATCATCATAAACTAAGTTTTATAATTTAAAAAAAACACTTAAAAATTTAAAAATTATAATTATATGATAGGATAAATATAGTAGATAAAAATTTTAAATCTAATTTAAAAAAAATAATTTATGGGGGCCTTAAAAAATTGTGAGCCCTAGTATAACTGATGTACAATAGAAAATGCAGTTGCTTTTTTCCAAGACAAATGTTCTAATAAATTGCTTTTACATAGGTTTAGGTATCCTTGAGGGTGCAACAACCCAAAATAATAATAGAAACCGTAATTAATTACATATATGTTATTATATTACAGAATAATCACATAATTTTAATTAATATAATAAAAAAAGGGAAATGAAGATTATATATATTGGAATTGTAAATAATTTACTTCAAATATTTAATCTTTATTTTATAACTTTGTCACAATATCAAAATGGAAAAGGGAACCACTACTAATTATAATGTTAAATGAAAAAACTTTTTTTCATAAAATATAAACGTTAAATATAATTTTATCTAATTATCATAATTAAAGATTTTTTTTTATGTATCCAAGATGCATGGTAACATTTTTTTTTTATTTTAAGGAGTAGTATGCGAATAAAACAAGGGAAAACTTCAAAAATAATCCTAATGCAAAATCACACAAAAGTCCTACTTTATTTCTTTAAAATTGAGTTGAAATTATTGGTGATGATTGAGGGTAATTTTTTTTTGCAGGGTATCAAACAGTTACTTTTTTTATTTTGGGGTTCAAACTTTAATTTGAATAAAAAGAATTGTTCATTTTAATTTTGTTTCACTGGATGATCATCACAGTGATTACGGCCTTAAAAAGTTTCCATCAACACACACATAATACTCTATTCGTCGAATTGAAAATTCCATATCATTACTAATAGAGAATTTTCGGTATCTACATCATAAAAAATAAGCTAAAATTGTTTTTGAATTAATCGTTCATTGCACAAATTTGAAATTAGCTAACCATTTTGATTTCAATTGAAATTTGGACTCAAAAATAAAAAAGCCGGTATCATAGTACTTGGATGATTGATGAAGTGAAAGTATTGCATGATTAATAATTTATTTGTTTTGATTTATTATCATTTTATTAGACATAATTAAAATTTTTGAAAAATTAATTACAGAAAATAAAAAATAATAGTTTGAATCTACATTGCTTAAGCGTCGTTGGTGTCGTGGTGTAGTTGGTTATCACGTCAGTCTAACACACTGAAGGTCTCCGGTTCGAGTCCGGGCGACGCCAATTGGTATAGATTGTTTTTTAAATTTTGATTATATATTAGTTTTTTTCTACTTTAAATTGAGAATTCAGTACTGCTAATATTTTGATACGATGTTATAAGTATAAAATAAAATTATATGAAAACTATCATTCTAATATTAAATTTTGATACGATGGGTTCGTCGGGTATGTCTCCATGCAAAACGGAAATTTCCCGTCCCACTTGCATTTGTATCTTAAACTTAAATAGTAAGGAATTTTTCATCTTATCAAACTAGTCTTTTGGGGTACGGGGTGCTCCTGACAATAAGCATAGGAGTGCATGTGAGCATGAGCATTGGAATTTCTTACATGACACAAAAGGCATGTTCCTACAAAATTAATTAATTAATTAAAAAAATAATAATTTCTATAAGAAAAATATCAAATATAATTTTATTTAAGTTCAACAATGACCGCCAGGACCGCCGAAAAGAAAACTATCAATTGTAAATGTGCCAACTTTGTAGCAAATTTCTTTCTCTTGCACAGAATACAAACGATCAGGTGCATCA